>OZ053310.1:21718951-22083999 GCA_964056655.1 Arabis hirsuta
AAGATTGCTGATTTGGAGAAGCTCCTTCTGTTTATGAAGGACAACAATCCCACCTTTGCTGCTTACATGTCTGACGCCTCTGCCTTGGATCCTTCTGCCACAGCCGATCCTTCTCAACCTCCTCCAGCTAAAGACAACACATGAACTGGTTATGTACTCCTCCATCTGTTTAAAGAACTTAACAACTTGTTATGTACTCTCTCTCTATCTTTTGTACCCTCAACTTGATTTCTACTTTTCTTTTGTCAAACTTATGTTATGGTATTATAATCTTTTGTAGTTTTAAGATTTTAAGTTCTTTTCATTTAGATTTCTCAAATGAAAAACACAAATGTATGTTTTATGACCAATTTGCAACTGAATTGTCCAACTAAGTGACCAAAAAAAATAAACGAGTTGCAAATTAGTGTCTACCAAGTGACACTTTAGTGACTAATTTGTGAATAAACATAATATTGAAAGGAGTCACTAATATGTCGCTAATTTACGACTACACAAGGCGTCACAAATTAGTCACAATTTAACTACTTCCATGCTTGTCGCTAATTAGTCGCTATTTTGCCACGACAAAGAGTAGTCACACACTCGTTGCTATTTTGCAACGAAAACATAGCGTATCAACTTAGTCGCTAATTTGCGACAACACAATTATAGTCACAATATGGTCGCTAATTTGTGACCAAATCATTCTCTTTACAAAGTAGTCGCTAAATTGCGACTACTAGTAGATAGTCACAAATCAGTCGCTTTTTTGCTACTACTGTAAAGTTGTCACTAATTAGTCGCTAATTTGCGACTACTTTGTGACTTCTATAATTAGCGACGATGAATTTGCGACTACCCATTTTAGTCACAAAGTAGTCACAAAATGATAATTTGTGACTACTTTGTGACTAAAATGGGTGTCACAAAACACCTGTTTTCTTGTAGTGATAGTCGACTGGGTTTGCGCTACCATAGGCTTCTCAAAGATACAATTCTAGCACCCGATAAATTTGTGCAGGGATGGCATAGTCCTTTCTTCAAAGGAAGATCCACGATCAGTGAAAGATACCTCAAACCTAATTTATCTAACTCCAAAGGGTCTTTCCAACCTTGGTCATGCACGCTCTTTTCACTAAAAAGAAATCTTTGGCATGTCTAGATGATCCCAAGGAAACGATATAACACGTTATGACCCATCAAGAAAATGTGATATTCTCCCCCAAACCAAGAAAGTGCACACCCTTGTGAACAAGGGAAATCCCTCATGATTGTTCATTGTAACATTACAAGACAACTCTGGCATCTCTTCTGTTATACTAACTCGGCCTCTAGCCTTAGTCTTCGACAATCAGCACCCTCGACCACCACACTTGGCATCCCGAATTTAATCGCCACTGAAAGAGGTATTATGCCTACCCACCTTAGGCGCTTGTCAAAGCAACGAACAACAAACCCGCTTCGATACCATATGTCACGTGATTTTTTCAAAAGACCGTGTGATGCTCGTTGCATCCGATCCCATCGAGTTAGTCTTCATCTTACCGGTTTTGCCTTACCTTGGGCTCCTTAGGGATAAAGCTTTAGTACTTGAACAATTTGTGTAGGGATGGTCAACCTTTAAAGATCTATTACTCGTATGTGACCAGTTTGACACACCCGAACAACTTTGTAAGGATCTCCGAAATAAATTTCCTAACTTGGGTGAAATCTCTATTTTCCACAGCTTGCTAAAGTGGATTGAGATAACGAAAATATACCTTTCCAAATAGACATTTTAATATGGTGCAACCACACTTAGTGGAGGTTATTGGTTGTTGTATTTTAATGGACTTGGAAATTTTATAGGATTTGGAAATATTTAGAAATATAAGGGTTTTACATCGGATTTGGTTCTTTGTATTTTTGACTTGGAAATCCTTCCAAATCCATTCAAATCCACTTTAAAATCAAATCCAAGTTAAATCTATAACTAAATCCGTAGATTGAATAACACGTGATTTGAATTAGTATTTATAAATCATAGAACCAATAACACTGGATTTGAATATGGATTTTAAAATCAAAAAACCAATAACACTAGATTTTGTGTGGATTTCCAAATTCATTAAAATACGAAAACCAATAACCCCAATGATCCAGATTTTACTAATTATCATGAATGGTTAATTATTATAACTTCATGATAACCATTCTCAGCTGCCAACATTCCAAGTCTGATCGAGGGACGTTTGGGACAAGACTAATATTACATGCTCTTGTCTCGAAGTTGAAAAAACTATGTATTTCGGCTTAGAATTTATTGGTAATTAAAAAAAACAAATTATGACAACAACATATTCTAGATCTAGAGTGAACCTTTTCCTATATCTGGAAAGATCTGATGCAGTGCGTCTTCTTCATCGAACACATCTTGAGCTTTTGTGTGTTCGACCTTTCTTTTTACCTTTTTAGTCTTTAGATTTGGGCTTTGGTTTTGTTTCTACTTCGGTTGATTTGGTTTTCGCATTATGATTTGATTAGCTTCTTATTTAGCTTTCGTTTATAATGTCCTCAGTTTTTTATATCAATAATCAACTCTTTTGATTTCGTATCTCCTTCTTGAGCATCAATATCTTTAGATGAACGATCTATCAAGTCGTGTTTGTCGTTTATCATGAATTAACAAACTTCGTTCTACTTACGAATTTCGAATTCTTTCTACCTCTCGAAAAATGGTATATTTAACGAGAAAGCTGACAATTTATGAAAAACAAAAACAAATCTTCTACCAGAAAAAAAAAAAAAAAAAAAAAAAAGCAAATCATTTTTGGTATATCGCGAGTGTAACTTTCTCGTGCATACCCACTTACAAAGACAAAGCACTCTTTCACATTTAGCTACATTAAGAAATTGAAAAAGACTAACAAATCACGCTTTTATTCAAAATATAATCATCACAAGATCAAAATTTTGTTTGGACCACCACTATACTATATTTTAAAGTATATCAGTTCGGAGAATCAGATCCCGAGGCATATAAGTAAATATATGTCAAGATATTTAGATGCTAAGCTATCATCATCACATAGCATGTGAATTCTCTCACAATTATACGTCTTGTTTAAGAATTAAACAACCCATTTACGTATGTTATATAGCCAAACAAAGAACTCCCATGAAAACAAACCCTATGGTGGAAGATCGAATTGCTATTTATATTAGTTATGAGATTTGTTTGATTACCGACTTAAATGCCTCTCATCTAAACACTTTTAATCTTTTAGATAATTTTCGGAAAACAATTGATGGATTTACAAAAAAACGTTTGCCATTTTTATGGGAAAATTTCATAAAATGTTACATATTGAGATTTAATTGCGTAAATGTCACATTAAAAAAATTTCTTTAATTCCTTCCGTCGCCGTTCACCCTCTGCATACAATGTATCAAGTTCTTTAGTCTTCTTTGCCAAAAGCATGATTCTTCTCTCCATTAACATGATCCAATGAACACAAAGGAAGTTTTGGTCTCGTCATTCTTTTTTTTTTTTTTTGGTCACATGTCTCGTCATTCTTTATTTTGTCATATTATGACATTATCTCAAACATACTTCATTCTCTTGGTCTCGACGTACAACTCAAGTTTTCTCTTTCCTCACAAAATGAGAAAATAAGATATGGTAAATTTGGACTATTCTCTGATTTAATTCAACACAAAACGGATTTGTGTATCTCGTATACAAACTATTAAGAAAACATACAATTTTAAAATCTCACTCTAACTCTGAAAACGAAACTCATGCAACTCTGAAACGGATTTGTGAACCCTTTTGAATTTTTAATTGTCAAATCTTCTCTTTTTGGATTGGATATGTATGTTATCAAATTTTTGACGCTAGTGTGTATGGTGTGATCTTAGTATCATTCCTTGTTGATTTGTAGAGAGTGGTAAGGAAATATTAGTTGTTATGCTCCAACTTCCAAACTATCACCCACCACACGACTGCAAGTCACATGTGAAACTCTTGTTCAATTTCTCTTCACAATATTTCTTCTTTTCACCTTTTTCGGTTCCCTTTGGCTGATTTATACGCATGACATTTTTTTTGTTTCTCAAGAAGTTGGCGATTGATTATGGTTCATTCGTTACATTTTCCGAGCTTTTTTTCTCTATGTTCGAGTGCTTAAAGTTTATAGGCCAGCATTGAAAATAGCTTAGAGAGCTCCCGGATGATGTTAATTAGAAGTTAATGTTTTCAATTTTCTATGACATTAGCTTTGCTTGGGAGTCCCACTCATATTTTGATCAGTTTTTGTTGCCATTGATCAACGTTCCTAGCTGGTAGTGAGCTTGGTTACTTGGTGATCATGTTATAAGTGTATATTTGTCGGTAGAAGAACTGAACCAGAGTATTAGGGAAGAAGTGGAAGAGAACACTGAATGCAACGCAAGTAAAACATTCGGTATCTGATTAGTGAATGATTAGAGAGGGTTAAAAGACTTGATGAGATGTTAGACTTGCAAAGGCAATTCAAATGCCCTAAAACATTGCATTTTGATGACGGAGTATGTTTAATATCTGAGAATCAAGCTTCTACAAATAAGCATAGTGATGAATCCTCTATGTTGTATATCACTCTATTGAGCTCACACAATGATGTATGTTACTTGGATTAGCCTTTGCCTGAAACAATAACCAATGGCATGAGACAATTATATAAGTAAAAAACATTGTGTACTTTTGGAATTCATGAGATGTTGGTCCGAATTGTTAAATATTTATGTGTATTGGAGTTACAAAATTGGAGTTGTTTTACCAACCGAAAGCACCTTTACAGACCAAAAGCATCTTTCACATGGCTTTCCTGGTTACTTGCAGTACTTGATAATTGTTTAATAAAGTTTGATTAGCCACACGAAACACTCACTATTCTCACGGGATAATTACGTTGCCATCAAAATTACTTACCTTTGTCGACAATGGCGTTAAATGTAGTCAAGATCTCCCGAGTCAGCGTTGCAACCGACTTGGCCGACCCGCTCCTTCTCCCACTAACTTTCTTTGATCTCATTTGGCTTAAACTCCATCCTACAGAACGAGTCACCTTTTACAAACTCAACGAGTCATCTCGGGACTACTTCTACTCTGTAATCCTCCCTAAGCTCGAACGGTCCCTTTCGACCGTCCTCACGCATTTCCTCCCACTCTCCGGCCACCTCAAGTGGAACCCACAAGATCCCAAGCCGCACATTGTCGTCCTCCCGCAAGACACTGTCTCTCTCACAGTGGCCGACACCGACGCTGATTTCTCTCGTATCTCTGGGAAAGGGCTTCGTCCAGACATTGAGTTACGCGGTCTGGTCCCCGTGTTATCAGTTTCCTCTGCAAATCACTTTTTTCCCGAATCGAGGCTTCTGTATAGGAACCACAGTCCACCATGTTGCCATGGACGGCAAAACAGCGGCAAAATTTCATAAAGCATGGGCTCACATCTGTAAACACGGAACCATACCGCAAGACTTTCAACTACCTACGCTTTTAGACCGGACGGTCATCAATATTCCGGCAGGACTCGTACCGAAGATCTTCGAACTTCTGCCTTATCTCTCAGAGGAAAAAGAAACCGCAAGATCCCTAACTCTGCCTCCTACCAAAGAGATCAGCGACGACGTTGTCCGAATCACGCTAGAGTTGACTCAGGAAAACGTGGAGAAACTCAAGGAGCGAGCTAAGAAGGATTTAACTCGGTGTGATCTTCACTTGTCAACGTTCGTAGTCACATACGCCTATGTGTGGACCTGCGCGGTGAAGGCCCGTGTATTGAACCACGGCAAATCAACAACAACAACAATACACGTTTTGAATCAAACAGGATCAAAACGCAGAGTATTGCAGAAGAGAATAACGTCAAAACGCAGAGCATTGAAGAAGTGAATAACGTTGGCCCAAGGAGAGAAAAGCCCAAGACAAAAGATCGAAACGCAGAACAATCTTCTCCAACGGTAACAATGCTGAGCTTTACAAAAGACAAAAGAGGAGTCATGCCAGCTTCAAGTGTACGGTTTGGTACGATCGATTTGGCACCAACCTCAACAATATCGAGTCATTGACTGACAGCTATAGGGCTGCTTTAGGGTTGTGAAGTTGGTGATATATATTATATCATGATGTAAGAAAGGTTCAGTTTTTAAGGGAAAAAGTGAGTGAAGTTGTAAAACTCTGTTTTTCTATTGTGAGCTTTTGCTTCGCTTTCATGGTATCAGAGCCATGGCGAATCAGGCTCTGGAACCTTACTCTGCTCCTTCTCTAAACATCTCTTCGTGTGTTACTGTATCTCTTACGGAGCAAACGTATCTTGTGTGGAAATTTCAGTTTGAGACATATCTCACGAGTCAAGGCTTACTTGGCTTCATTAATGGCTCGACTCCTCAACCGCAAGCTTCAATCTTGGTTCCTGGGATCAACAACCAAGTTACAGAAGCTTCAAATCCAGATTTCTTCACTTGGCTCAAGACAGACAATATCGTCAAATCTTGGTTAATCGGCTCTCTCTCTACTGATATTCTCAGTCTGGTCGTTTCCTGTAAGACTTCTCAAGAGATCTGGACCTGTGTAGCTAATCACTTCAACCGTGTCTCGTCTTCACGAATCTTTGAGCTTCAAAGACGCCTTCAGACACTCTCCAAACAAGATAAGTCAATGTCTGCATATCTTAGAGAGGTTAAGAACATTTGTGACCATCTTACGTCTCTAGGACATCCTGTAAATGAAAAAGCTATGATCTTTGCTGCAATTCATGGCTTAGGAAGAGATTATGAACCGGTTATTACAGTATTGGAAGGCACTATAGATGCTATTCCTCCTCCTACTTATGAAAGTGTAGTTGCTAGACTGGTTGGCTATGATGAGAGGCTCAGAAGTTATAATGCTAGTGTCGAAGTTACCCCTCACCTAGCCTTTTCGGTATCTCATCATCCTCCCCAACAATACCGATATTCCAATAACAGAGGCAGAGGTAATACTCAAGGGACCAGGGAGAATAGAGGACATTACTCTACAAGAGGTCGTGGTTTTCACCAACAAAATTCTGTAACTTCAAGCTCTTCTGGTTCTTCCTCTTATGGAGGGTCTTCTAATGGTGATCCTCGTCCTAGATGTCAAATCTGCGGTCGTTTTGGACATGAAGCTTTGGACTGTTGGAAAAGGTTTAACAGGGCCTATCAGTCATCAAATGGACCAACTGCTCTTACTGCAATGCAAATCACTGATGTTACTGATCATTCCGGCAATGAGTGGTTTCCGGATACAGGGGCTTCTGCACATGTCACTGAATCTTCTCAGAATCTGCAGCAGTCTTCACCCTACCTTGGTTCGGACACATTGATGGTGGGTGATGGTAACTACTTACCAATAACACACACTGGTTCAGTACAGCTTCCCACTACTTCAGGTATTCCTCTACCTCTAAAAGATGTGCTTGTGTGTCCTAATATAGCCAAGTCTCTACTATCAGTTTCAAAGTTAACTTCAGATTATCCTTGCAAGTTTGAATTTGATTGTGATGGGGTCATTGTGAAGGACAAGGTTACAAAGAAAACCCTTACCTTGGGAAGAAAACATGATGGACTTTATGTCTTGGCGGATCCAAATCTTCACGTCTTCTACTCTTCTAGGCAAAAGAGTGCAAGTGGAGATGTTTGGCACAGAAGATTGGGTCATCCAAATTATCAGATTTTACATCAACTATCAGCCAATAAAGCTATCTCCCTAAGCAAGAACATGAAGCAGATTTGTGAAGCTTGCAGCCTTGGGAAAAGCAGTAGATTACCTTTTCCAGCTTCTTCTTTTACTGCTAAGAGATTACTAGAACGGATCCATTGTGACCTATGGGGACCTGCTCCTGTTATATCTGTCCAAGGATTTCGTTTTTATGTAACTTTCATAGACAACTGGTCTCATTTCAGCTGGTTATATCCACTCAAGAATAAATCTGACTTCTTTGCAGTCTTTATGAAATTTCAGACTTTGGTTGAGAATCAGTTTAGTAGTAAGATTGGCACTTTTCAATGTGATGGGGGTGGAGAATTCATAAGTACCAAGTTTTTACATCACCTTGAGCAGTGTGGAATCCAACAACTATTGTCTTGCCCTTATACGCCTCAACAAAACGGTTTGGCTGAGCGCAAACATAGACATGTTGTTGAGCTTGGCTTATCTATGATGTTTGAAGGAAAAGTTCCCCAAAAATATTGGGTTGAAGCCTTTAGTACGGCCAATTTTCTGATAAATTTGTTGCCTACTACAGTCTTAGAAGGTAAACATAGTCCATATCAACAACTCTATGGGAAACCTCCGGATTACACATCACTCAGAACCTTCGGCTCCGCATGCTTTCCTACTCTCCGTGACTATGCACAGAATAAGTTTGATCCAAGGAGTCTTAAATGTGTGTTTTTGGGATATAATGATAAGTACAAAGGATATCGATGCTTATATCCACCTACAGGACGGGTCTATATTAGCCGTCATGTGATCTTTGATGAAGGAGTCTTCCCATTTGCAGGTCTATATCAGTCTCTACATTCGCCTGGTGTGACCAATCTTCAAGAAGCTTGGCTCAAGAGTTTTAAAAGGACTTCTTCTCCCTCAAAAGAAGGCCAGGGAAGTTATACCAGCTTCATTCCTCAAACCTTTAACTCATTTGCTCCCCTAGAAGATCTTGATCAGTATGAGGATTCTGTTGCAACGGAATCCACGCGTTTGGCGGAGAGTCAGAGAGATACTACTACAGGGGAGACTACAGGTGAATCTGCGTGTACGACAAGCAATAGATCTTGTGCTATTGGCAACAGTTCACCTGTACTTCCGCCTACTCAACACTCTTTGCCTTTACTCTCTCAACACTCAATGATTACAAGGTCTAAACTAGGAATTTCCAAACCAAATCCAAGATATGCTCTCTTAGCTCATAAAGTAGCTTATCCAGAGCCCAGGACTATAGCTGCAGCCTTGAAAAATCCAGAATGGAATGCAGCAATGGGTGAAGAAATGGAGACATGCCATGAAACTAGAACTTGGTCACTCGTCCCACGAACTCCAGAGATGAATGTTTTGGGAAATAGGTGGATATTCACAACTAAATTGAAGGCTGATGGTACCGTGGACAGATTAAGGGCTCGCCTAGTTGCAAAAGGATTCAATCAAGAAGAAGGGGTTGATTTCTTGGAGACCTACAGTCCTGTGGTACGAACAGCTACAGTGAGATCTGTCTTGCACACTGCCACTGTAATGAACTGGGAGATTAAACAACTCGATGTGAAGAATGCATTCCTTCATGGAGATTTACTTGAAACAGTTTACATGAAACAACCTACGGGTTTTGTGGATTCCGCTAAACCAAATCATGTCTGCAAGCTGCATAAGTCGATCTATGGCTTGAAACAGTCACCAAGGGCATGGTATGATAAGTTCAGTGATTATCTCTTGGAATATGGCTTTATATGTAGCAAACATGATCCATCATTGTTTGTTCACTTACAAGGTAAGGATATCATCATCCTACTTCTATATGTAGATGATATGATTCTCACAGGAAACAACAAATCCTTGACAGATCAATTTCTTAAGGCTTTACACACTCAATTTCGGATGAAAGACATGGGTCAGTTACATCATTTTTTGGGAGTACAGGCTAAGTTTCACAAAGATGGTCTGTTTTTATCACAAGAGAGATATGCAGAAGATCTTTTAGCAGTGGCTGGAATGAGTGAGTGTGTTCCTATCTCTACTCCTCTTCCGTTGCAGCTGAACAATGTGCCTGATCAAGATGTCCTCTTCTCTGATCCGAGTTACTTTAGAAGCCTTGCGGGGAAGCTCCAATATCTCACAATGACTAGACCGGATTTGCAGTTTGCGGTTAACTTTGTGTGTCAAAAGATGCATCAACCATCTCAATCAGACTTCAACCTACTCAGAAGAATTTTGAGATATGTCAGAGGTACTTCAAATTTTGGCATCTCTTTCTCCAAGAACACGGATTTCACTCTTGCTGCATATAGTGACAGTGATTGGGCAGGATGTCCTATAACTAGAAGATCTACGGCTGGTTATTGTACATTCCTAGGCAATAACATCATCTCATGGTCTGCAAAGAAACAACAATCCGTAGCTCGGAGCTCCACAGAGGCAGAGTACAGAGCTCTCACCGAGACTACTTGTGAAATTATGTGGCTAACATTCATTTTGAGAGACCTAGGAATTCCTCAACCAGAGCCTGCAGTTCTCTATGGAGATAACCTATCCTCTGTTCATCTCACGGCAAATCCCGTAATGCATCCAAGGTCGAAACACTTTGAAGCAGATTACCATTTTGTTCGGGAGAAAGTTGCATTGGGTTCTCTGCTTGTAAAGCACATTCCTGCACATCAACAGTTAGCTGATATCTTCACCAAATCTTTACCGTATGCTGCGTTTACAACTCTCAGGTACAAACTTGGTGTTCAACCTCCACCCACACCAAGTTTGAAGGGGGGTATTGAACCACGGCAAATCAACAACAACAACAATACACGTTTTGAATCAAACAGGATCAAAACGCAGAGTATTGCAGAAGAGAATAACGTCAAAACGCAGAGCATTGAAGAAGTGAATAACGTTGGCCCAAGGAGAGAAAAGCCCAAGACAAAAGATCGAAACGCAGAACAATCTTCTCCAACGGTAACAATGCTGAGCTTTACAAAAGACAAAAGAGGAGTCATGCCAGCTTCAAGTGTACGGTTTGGTACGATCGATTTGGCACCAACCTCAACAATATCGAGTCATTGACTGACAGCTATAGGGCTGCTTTAGGGTTGTGAAGTTGGTGATATATATTATATCATGATGTAAGAAAGGTTCAGTTTTTAAGGGAAAAAGTGAGTGAAGTTGTAAAACTCTGTTTTTCTATTGTGAGCTTTTGCTTCGCTTTCACCGTGGAGGCGATGAAGATCGATTGGTTCGGTTCCTATACGCTGCTGATTTCAGAGACCGGTTAGACCCACCAGTTCCTGTGACATACTTGGGAAACTGTGTATTACCAATAGATTTGTATGGATACAAAGCGAAGACGTTTTTGGGAGAAGATGGATTCGTCAATGGCGTTGAAATTGTGAGTGATTCGGTCAAAGGTTTGGGTTCACTAGGAGTTGAGTCAATCTGGGAAGTGTACGAGGAAGGAACGAAGATGATGGAATTTGGTACACAGATGTTGTCTGTTACAGGGTCTACCCAGTTTTGGAATATACGGGTCAGATTTTGGGTGGGGAAGACCTGTTAACACTGAGGTTATGTCCATTTACAAGAACGATGAGTTCTCTATATCGAAGAGGAGGGATGAGACTGGTGGCGTGGAGATTGGTGTATGTTTGAAGAAATGCGAGATGAGTGTTTTTCTTTCTTTATTCACAAAAGGATTGGATGGTTGCAAAAAAATGAATTCTAAAAGTATTCATTTACAATGAGCATATTGGAATTTTAAGAAGCTTTGTTGGCAAAATATTTCTATAATAAGATGCTGTAATGGAAAACTGAGGAAAAGTCTTTCTCAATCTAATCATTAATGTAGATGTTCTGATCAACAAGTTTTACTACCTTACTGAATTTGGTTACAAAAGCTTGGTTTTAATTTTGTAAACCATTGTGGAATAAAGAAAGGAGAATGTCCATTTCAGTCTTCTTCAAGCACATTCCAATCTCCACGCCAACAAATTCGTCACGTTTCTCAGCCATCGAGATCGCCTCTCCTTGATCAATCGAGACGATATCAACTTTAGCGGGTCTTCCCCACCCGAAATCCGACTCGTATACTCTCAATCGGGTCGACCCGGCTACCGTCCCCATCTGAGAACATTCCTTTATGGAATCGAAACTATCTGCAACCTCCTTCGGGAACATCTCTACCTTTCGTGAACTCAATCCTTTCACCAGATCGCTGAGGATCTCAACCGCCGTTACGAATCCCTTCTCTTCCGAAAACTCCGCCGCCTTGCGGCCGTAACTACCCACCATAAACATGCAATTCCCAAAATATGTCGCCAGAAGCGGCAGATCCAACCTCTCTCTGAAATCTCCTACGAAAAAGAAACTCACGGATCTCTCCCCGCTTCCTCCACGCGCCTTCACGAAGCATGTCCACACGTAAGCGTAAGCGATGACAAAAGTCGACAAGTGAAGTCACCGATCTGGACTCCTGACTCGTTCCCTGAGCTTCTCGATGTCATCGCGAGACAGCACGAGGGTGGCCAAGATGACGTTGTCTCCAATCTCTCTGGCTAGAAACGGAGTCAGGCTTTTGCTGGTTTTGTCTCCTTTAAGAGATCTCACCATCTTGATCACCTGCTCATCGAGTCCGGTCATGTCTTTGATCAACGACCGATCATAAGATGGAGTAAGATTCTCCGGTAGAGATACTCTGTTTTCGAGTTGCTCTTTGCAGATTTGAGCCCAAGCTTTGGCGAACATTGTTGACGATTTGCCGTCCGAAACTGCGTGGTGAGCTGCAACGCCGATGGAGAATCCGTCGTTCGGGAAAAACGTGATTTGTAGAGACAAGGCGGTGGTTGAGTCATCGGAAACCGGTAACTCGGGCAACAAGGAGTGTAACTCGGAGACTGGACGCTGTCCATAGCCGGAAATAAGAGAAAAATCTGAGTCGGTCTAGGCGATTGTTGTGGAAACGACGTCCTTTTGAGAGACGACGATGCTTGGCTTGGGCTCGTTTTGGTCCCAGGTGACGTGGCCGATGAGAGGAAGATAGTTGCAGAGGACAAGGGAGAGGGAAAGCTTGAGCTTTATGACGATTAAGGGGTGGAAATGCTCACGAGTTGACTCGGCGAGTTTGTAGAAGAAAACTCGTTTTACTGGACTGAACAGTAGCCATGGTAGATCGAAGAAAGTTAAAGGGATTGTTAGCGAGTTGGCTGAGTTGAGCGCCGAGTCGGCGGCGGGAGTGACTCGAGCAACCTCAATATTGTATAATGTCATTATTTATGAAAATACTCCCTCCATATCCTATGATTTTTTAGAAATTTTTTTTGTCTTAAATTAGATGATGTTTTAAGTTTTTAAAATAAAATTAATTATATTTTTGCTGTTTTTGACTCTTTAAATTCTGCATATTAGTTTTTTATTGGTTAAATTGTATTAAAATTTGTGATTTTAAAAATAAAAAATAAAAAATTAAATAATTTTTTAATTTGTTCGTAAAAATTTTAAAAATCATTTAAAATGATAGGAATAGCAGTAATTTCTGTTTTTTTTTATGGCAAATCAATGATAGATACCCAAGTCTGCAATCTTTATTTTTCAACCAAAAATAAAATCCATTCACGTTTCTTTCCCACAAAAAGGAAAAAGCATACGTTGACGTGTCACCAAATGACTTACTTTACCACTATAATTGTCTCTCTATCTCCCACATTAAACTTAGATATTATTATTATTATTATTATTATTATTATTATTATTATTATTATTATTATGAAGTATGAGAAAACACTAAAATAAAAATACTATATGTCACTTAATAAAAGTTTTAAAAAATATATTATTTAATTTAACCACTAAAAATATCTCAATTAAAACTATATTTTATGATGGAAATATCTATATATTCTTATTAATTTTATAATATAGCCTATTAAAACATGTTTTACAAATCTAAGTCCAACTAAATATAATATTTCACTTATCATATCATTTTTTTATATATATATTAAAAATCTTTTTATTATTATATTTGTAATAATATTATGTATGTATTTAGATTAATATGATATATGTAATATTTTAATTATGATATTCTATAATATATATATATCAGTACGTTTACAAATATTCACATTTCATTATTAGAATATAATGTTTTTAGTTCGTTACGTCTGAAAAATTCGTACTCTAAAATTTATCTGATTATATTATACTCTATAATTTACACGAATAATAATAATTAATTTTATATTTAAAATATACTAAAATAAATAATATTTTCATATGCATGCTTTGATCAATTTTACAGATAAAGATATTAAAACTAATGGCATCAAAATATACTTGCTAAAAATTTAGCTTTATTACATTTATCCATAATGTATATCTTTTTTGTAAGTTGATAAATATTAGAAATTATATGTTGTACATATTTAAATATTAAAATCTATTAAAATCTATTTAATCATTTAATCCCACGCTTAACGTGGATCAAAATTTAGTTCACAATATCTACCAAGTAAAATACTACTAAAAGATACCTTCTTGATGAATTAGAAATAGAATTGAGAAGAATAAAATAGAACAAACGGACAAATAAAATGTGTGCTGTTGGACAAATATCCTCCATATACTTTTGTGTCAAGTGATTTTGGAAAAAAACATGTATGTGTCACTTCTACAGCCATTTTCACTAAAACAATTATGACGTGCATTAAAAAAATATTATGACATGAGTTACAAAATATGATACGGCTCAAAAACCATGGAAAAAAATATTTACAAAATCTTTTATATTTATTTATGTAGCCAGAGTACACGTAGTACGGTAGTTTACACACCACCCAACTGGCACCATGATCTGGGGTTCGATCCCCACCTTCTCCCTCTGAGGGATAATAGGCCAGTTGGAAAAAAAAAAGAATATTTATTTATGTAAACATTTACTTTAAAATTAATTAAAACCATATATATCCTAAATAGATATTTACCAAAGTTTATGATTAAACTATACTTACCGGTGGAAGCCTCCTTGGTCCAATGATTCCGTTAAAAGTTTATTAATGCTTCTACACAGGAGATCTAGGGTTCGAACTCCAGAAGTTGCTATGTATTAATATTGATGCAGATTAATAGAGGCAAGACGGAAGACTTGTCCATTGTAAAATCGTCGATATAACAGTTTTCATTGTTTATAATCGAATAATAATAAATTCAGACGATTAAACAAAAAAACTATACTTACCAAAGTTTATGATTAAAACTATCATAAAAAATATGTATTCTTATAATTAAAACATGTAAAAAGTTTTAATTATTATTTTTCTTACATTGAATTTTTTTTCAAATATATGTAAAAATGCTTACCAAATTTTGTGATCGAATTATCAGAGATATACGTATTCTTTTAATTACCAAGTTTGAAAACTTTTAGTTATTACTTTTCTTACATTGATTTCTTTTGAAAGATATGTAAATATATGAAGTTTGATGGGCTTTCACCAACCAATGAATAATTTTTATATTATTTGTAAAGTGATTTTGGAGAAGTGTTTACATCTCACCTCCACAATCATTTTTACTAAAAAAAATAAGACAAGCATTAAAAAGTATTATGACATGGTTTAAAAAATATAATGTGGCTAAAAACGATGACCTGAAAAAAAATATATACGAAATTTTCCATGACTAAATTTATATTTATTTATGTAAATATTTACTTTAAAATTAATCAAAACCATATTTTCCATAAATCAATACTTACCAAATTTTATGATCGAACTATTAGAAACATACATTCTTTTGATTACCAAATTAAAAAAGTTTTAATTATTGATTTCTTATATTTATTTTTTTCACATATATTTTAAAAAATGCTTATCAAATTTTGTGATTGAACTATCAGAAATATACGTATTCTTTTAATTACCAAATTTAAAAACTTTTAATTACTACTTTTCATACATTGATTGTTTTTAAAAAAAATACGTATACATATAAAGTTTGATGGAATTTCATCAACCAATGAATGATTTTGATATTATTTGTGAAATATTTTTGGAGAAAACATTTGTGTCTCACCAAAAGAATTATTACATGTAGTAAAGAGTATTATGATATGGCTTGAAAGGTATAAAATGGCTCAAAAACGATGACATGAAATTTTTTAAAGAAATAGTTACAAAGTTTTTCATAACTAAATTTATATTTATTTACATAAATATTTAGTTTGAAACTAATCAAAATCAGATATTCCCTAAATAAAATTTATTAAATTTTGTGATTAAACCATCAAAAAAATATGTATTTTTTTTAATTAACTAACTTAAAAAGTTGTAATTACTACTTTTCGTACATTGAATTTTTTCAAATATACGTAAAAAATGCTTAACAAATTTTCTAATTGAACTATCAGAAATATATGTATTCTTTTAATTACCAAATTTAAAAACTTTTATTTACTTGTAGTCCCTCCTTTCATATTAGTTGTCATTCTATACTTAATTTTTTGTTTCATATTACTTGTCATTTTGTATATTCAGTACACATTTATGACTAATTTTTCTATTTTTATCCATAATTTTTTAACTTATTAACTACACATATCAAATAAAACAATGCATTAGTTAAGGGTTAACAGAAAATTTAATTGTTTTCTTAAATTATGTGAAAAACTTCAGAATGACAACTAAATTGAAACGGAGGGAGTACTTTTTACATTGAATTTGTTAGGTCTTGGCATAAAAACCGAATCCGAATACCCGAATCTGAATCCGACCCAAAAAATCTGAACACGTACCCAATCCGAAACCTTACGGGTATCTGTATGGGTCTAAACTTTTTAGATCCGACAAAACCTGTACCGATAGGACCCGATCCGAACCTGACCTGAATGCCCGTATCCCAGGCCTAGGTACCTTTAGTCACATTTTTAACTAGTTTGAATTTTCGATTTGATATTTCAAATATTTTTTTATTAATTTTGCTTCAAATCTTTTTTTATTTTATAGGTTATTTTTTATAGATTTTAGAAAAAAATAATTTTTAAGTACAACTGAACCTAAAAGAACCTCGAATATATATATGTATCCGACCCTAAAAACTTGGACTTGTACCTGAAACCTTACAAATACCTATATGGATCTAAATTTTTTAAACCCGATAAAATCTGTATCCGATAGGACCCAACTTGAATCCGATCCGAATACCTGTATGCCAGGCCTAGAATTTGTTTTCAAAAATACGTAAACATATGAAGTTTTAGGGGATTCAACCAACCAGTGAGTAATTTTTATATTATTTGTAAGAGATTTTTAAGAAAACGCTTACATGTAACTTTCACAATCAGTCACAACAAAAGAATTATGATATGCATTAAAAAGTATTATGAAATAACTTGAAAAGTATAATGTGGCTAAAGACTGACATGCAAAATTTTTTTTTTTAAAACTATTTACGAAATCTTCCATAACAAAATTATATTTATTTATGTAAACATTTACTTTGAAATTAATCAAAATCATATGTTCCTTAAATAAAAACTTACCAAATTAATCAAAACCATATATTTCCTAAATAAATTCTTACCAATTTTGTGATTGAACATCTGAGCTATCAAAAATATACGTATTTTTTTAATTATTACTTTTCTTACATTGAATTTTTTCAAATATACGTTAAAAATGTTTACCAGATTTTGTATTGAACTATCAGAAATATAGGTATCTTTTAATTACCAAATTTAATTACTTTCCATTACTAATTTTTTGACATTGATTGTTTTTTTAAAATAAGTATACAGAAGTTTGATGGGATTTCGCCAACCAATGAATGATTTTTATATTATTTGTGAAGTGATTTTTGATAAAAAAAAAAACATTTACGTATCACCTATACAATCATTCTCACCAAAATAATTATAATATGCATTAAAAATTATTATGACATGGTATGAAAAGTATAATGTAGCCCAAAAACGATGACATAAAAAAATATTTAAAGAAATATTTATGAAATCTTCCATAATTAAATTTATATTTATTTGTGTAAACATTTACTTTGAAATAAATAAAAACAATATATTCTCTAAATAAACACTTTCCAAATTTTGTGAGTGAACTATAAGAAATTACATAATTCGTTTAATTTCCAAATTTAAAAAAAAAAGTTTAATTAGTAATAACTACCTTTTTTTACATTGATTTGTTTTCCAAATATACGTTAAAAAATGCTTACCAGATTTTGTGATTTAATAGTTGAGATTTAAATGAGTTGTATTGGGCTTCCCGTAATTCATTTGTAATGGCTCCGAGTTTTTCGTTTAATGAATCAAGTTTGACGACAAAAAAGAAAGAATACCAAAATATATAATACTCGACGGCTCTAAAAAGCTTCATATAATTGGAAAAAAAAGAAAGAAATCGGGTTTTGTTATAAAATAAAAAGAGATCATTTATTATCTCAATAAATATAAAAGAAGAAGAAATTTTTATACCCGATAGGAATAGTATACTGAGACTATTAGAGAGAGACGAGAGAGAGTTTCTTATTATGAATGTTATAAATTTACAATCGATCGAATCTCTTTATATAGACAATGAAAAGTAAGTTACTGTGCATGCATAGTGACAGTGGGCTCCACACAAATAATAATTTACACGCATCTTTTGACTCTGCGATACATTTCTCGAAGCCTACTATTGTTGACTATTATAACACTCCCCCTTGGAGACCAATTGTCACTATATTTCTTGCGTCGTGTCATCTGTTGCCTCGTTAAAAACCTTTCTAGGAAAACCCATTGGGAAAAACCATAGAAGGATAAAAAGAGTGCAACTACGCAAGCTCCCCCTCGAGGGATCATGAGTCATCTTGTAAATCTCGTTGATGACGCATTCCAATGTTATGGACATGTTTCCTGAACGTGGTGGTAGGGAGCGACTTTGTGAAGAGATCAGCAGCATTGTCGCATGATCGAATATACTTGACTTCAATGTCTTTAGCCTTCTCAAGTTCCTGAGTGTATGAAAAAAACTTTGGAGGGATATGTTTGGTTCTATCACTTTTGATATATCCTTCCTTTGTTTGAGCGACACATGCAGCATTATCTTCATATAAAACGGTTGGCTCCGTATTTTCGTGGATCCCACTGCTTGATTTGATGTGTTGGCTTATTGATCTCAACCATACACATTCTCTACTTGCCTCATGAAGTGCAATGATTTCAGCATGGTTTGAAGAAGTTGCCACAAGCGTCTGTTTCTGAGAGCGCCAGGATATAGCAGTGCCTCCGACCGTGAAAACATATCCTGTTTGTGATCTCGCTTTGTGCGGATCTGACAAATATCCTGCATCTGCAAAACCGACCATTTGACCTTTTGAATTTTTAGGATAAAACAGTCCTAAATCAATCGTTCCTTGAAGATATCGGAAAATATGTTTAATCCCATTCCAATGTCTTCGGGTAGGGGACGAGCTAAATCTTGCCAAAAGATTAACAGCAAATGATATATCAGGTCGAGTACAATTTGCAAGATACATGAGTGCTCCGATTGCACTTAGATACGGTACTTCAGGACCAAGTATCTCCTCATTTTTCTCATGTGGTCGAAATGGATCATTTTCGACATTTAGTGATCTAACGACCATGGGAGTACTCAATGGATTTGCCTTATCCATGTTGAATCGTTTTAGTACTCTTTTCGTATATGTGGACTGATGCACAAATATACCTTTTTGAGAATGCTCAATTTGTAGGCCAAGACAGTACTTCGTCTGCCCGAGATCTTTCATCTCAAATTCTCCTTTTAAATAATTTGAGGCCTTTTGTATTTCCCCTTGAGTTCCTATTATGTTTAGATCATCAACATACACCGCGATAATCACAAATCCGGATGTTGTTTTCTTGATGAAAACACATGGGCATAAAGGATCATTTACATATCCTTCTTTTGTTAGATGCTCACTGAGACGGTTGTACCACATGCGTCCAGATTGCTTTAACCCATATAATGATCTTTGCAATTTTATTGCACATAACTCTTTAGGTTTGGAACTTAATGGTTCTGGCATTTTAAACCCATCTGGAATTCTCATATAGATATCAGTATCTAATGATCCATATAAATATGCTGTAACAACATCCATGAGACGCATCTCTAGATTTTCGTTAGCCGCTAGACTCATTAAGAATCTAAACGTAATTGCATCCATAACGGGGGAATATGTTTCCTCATAATCGATCTCAGGTCTTTGAGAAAATCCTTGAGCAACAAGGCGAGCTTTATATCTCATAATTTCATTTTTCTCATTTCGTTTTCGAATGAAGACCCATTTGTATCCAACCGGTCTCACATCTTTGGGTGTGAGTGTAATAGGTCCGAATACATTTCGTTTATTAAGCGAATAAAATTCAGCTTGTATAGCATCTTTCCATTTCATCCAATCTTGTCTGTTTTGACATTCATATACAGACATTGGTTCTGGATCATCGTTTTCCTCATTTATTTCCTTTGCCACAAGGTATGAGAAAACTTCATCGACTACATTCATTTCAGTACGATTCCATATCCTTCCATTATGAATGTAGTTTATAGAGATCTCATGATTTCCTTCATGAAGCTCTGTATTGTCGTTAGACTCATGATTCGTTTCATCCAAAATACTTTCAGTAATTTTGGGATCATTATGCTTCTCAGCTTCCCTTCGTTTTCTAGGATTTTTATCCTTAGAACCAACGGGTCTACCACGCTTCAAGCGGGTTCTAGACTCACGTGTATTATCTGCTCTTTCATGTTCATTTGGTATCTCAATTCGAGCAGGAGCATTTGCAGCCGGTATATGTGATTTCGTTACCGTTTTAGTATCTGCAAATGCATCAGGTAGCTGGTTTGCTATACTTTGCAAATGCATAATTCGTCGAACTTCTAGTTCTGACTGTTTTGTAGGAGGATCAAGGTGTAGCAAAGATGGCACACGCCATTCTATTTCCTTTCCTACTTTGTTATTTTCTCCCCCTAGAACCGGGAATACTTTTTCATCAAAATGACAATCGGCAAATCGTGCCGTAAAGACATCACCAGTCTGTGGTTCTAGGTATCGTATGATTGATGGGGAATCACAACCAACATATATTCCCATTCTTCTTTGTGGTCCCATCTTTGTACGTTGTGGTGGTGCTATAGGCACATATACCGCACAACCAAAGATTCTTAGATGGGATATATTTGGTTCTCGACCAAAAGCTAATTGTAATGGAGAATATTTATGATATGCACTTGGTCTTATCCGAATAAGTGCTTCTGCATGCAAAATGGCATGTCCCCATACAGATGTTGGGAGTTTTGATTTCATGATCAAGGGTCTTGCAATTAATTGCAGACGTTTAATTAATGATTCAGCCAAGCCATTTTGTGTATGAACATGTGCTACCGGATGTTCAACTTCTATTCCCGTTACCATACAATAATCATTGAAGGCTTGGGATGTGAATTCACCAGCGTTGTCTAGTCTAACTTTCTTAATATGATAATCAGAGAATTGAGCCCTCAGTTTGATTATCTGAGTTAGAAATCTCGCAAATGCCATATTTCGAGATGATAATAGACAAACATGTGACCATCTGCTAGATGCATCAATTAACACCATAAAATAGTGGAATGGTCCACATGATGGGTGTATTGGTCCACAAATATCGCCTTGAATTCTTTCAAGGAACTTTGGTGATTCTTTATCAATTTTGGCTGGCGATGGCCTTATGATCAATTTTCCAAGAGAACACGCAACACATGTCATTTTATTTCCCTGATATATCTCTTGGATTTTCAGTGAATGACCATGTGAGTTCTCCATAATATTACGCATCATTGTGGTGCCCGGGTGACCGAGGCGATCATGCCATAATGTGAAATCTTCTGGATTTCTTTTAACCACTAGATGTGATTCGATTGCATTTATATGAGTATAATGCAGTCCTGAAGGAAGCTTTGGAAATTTTTCCAATATAAGCCTTTTTCCGGATTTATCGGAAGTTACGTACATATACTTTTTTCCATTCTCAGTTGCAGACTGAGTATCATATCCTTGAAGGTATATGTCTTTGAAACTCAACAAATTCCTTTTAGAATTCGGAGAATATAAGGCATTTTTTATGGAAAACTTGGTTCCATTAGGCAACATAAAGTTTGCGCTGCCACTTCCTTTAATCAAGTCTGTAGGACCTGATATTGTATTGACAATAATGTTTGTCGGTTTTAAATTAGAGAAATATCTCTTGTCCTTCAGAATAGTGTGTGTTGTTCCACTATCTGGTATACAAATTTCTCGAACCATTTCCTTGGTTATCGATTCATCCATTTCCGCCGAAATTGACAAAAATTAGATGATAGAAAGTAAATGTTATTTATTAGAACATACTTAATAATTTCGCATTACAAAACAAAAAAAAACACACATTATTCGTTGAAAACAGGAATACATAATGGCATAACCGGAGATCTTTCAGCAGTCTCATTATTACAAGCATTTTAGTTATCCGCTATAGCGGTCTCATCAAAGTCATTTGCAAAGTCGGGAGAATCAAGGTACGATGTACCCTCAAAGTGTTCCGTGAGGTTCACTTCTTTCCCTTTGCCTTTGGTAGACTGTTTGTATAGCTTGCAAAGATGTTCCGGGGTACGACACACATTGGACCAATGTCCTTTGCTTCCGCATCTGTAACAGATGCTGTCACGCTTCTGTGCGGTGGTCTCTTGAATATCTATTCCTTTGGGGGTTTGTTGAGAACGAACCCATTGGAAAGAATTTCTCCCACGTGAACTGAAATTTCTTCCGCGTCCGCGATTAAATCTGCGGGCACGACCCCGATTAAATCGGTCACGACCCCGATAGGTTTGATTTTTCTTCTCTTCCGGATTATGAAAATCCGTTGCATTCACCTCAGGGAATGCTCTGGCTCCCGTAGGACGAGAGTTGTGATTCTTTATGAGAAGATCATTGTTTTTCTCTGCGATGATGAGTGTAACAATTAACTCAGAGAACCTTGTGTATCCGCAATTTCTATACATTGCTGGTAGGACACTATGTTCTTTGTGGAATGTGAGGTATGTCTTTTCGAACATTTCTGCTTCGGTGACAGGTTTACCACAAAAATTTAATTGTGATACAATCCTCAACATAGCGGAGTTATACTCCTCCACTTTCTTAAAATCCTGGAATCTCAGGTTTTTCCACTCTTCCATCGCATGAGGGAGGTTTATCTCCCTCTGATTATCGAACCTTTCTTTCAGAGCTTTCCAGAGCTCTGCTGGGTCTCTAATGTGCGCATAGTCATTCGTCACATTTTCATCCAAATGTTTCCGTAGAAATATTATTGCCTTTGCCTTAGTTTGGGCGGATGAATCATTTTCCTCAATGATGGTATCGGATAAATTTTTCGATTCCATATAGAGTTCTGCATCGGTTGTCCATGCTATATAATTAGCTCCAGTAATTTTGAGAGCTGGAAATTTGAGTTTCTCAACGGTGGCCATTTGATTTCTAAAAACAAAATCAAAAATATTATTATTAGAAATATAACATAATTTTAGAAACCGTATACATTAATCATAACAGCAATTACAGTGAGCATTAAAGCATAAAAAAGTAAAGTGATATTTATGATAAACTCTTCGCGAGTAAAATCCCCAGCGAAGAGACCATAAATAGCAGTAAAAATTACACCGATGATAAAAATTAAAAACAGTCGAAACATTTTTCGTACAAAATCGGAATCAAAATCGGAATCAAAATATTTTGTAGGAGTGTTTGAAAGGAGATGAAATGATTGAATGATTTTGAAAGAGTGAAAAATGGGTGTATTTATAGATTGAAAAATACTGTTCATGACCGTTGGAGTGTAAAGAAATTTTGAAAAATTTTGTGAAAAATTTCTTTGTGACCGTTGGGGGTCAAATCTTTAAGGAAAAATTAATTTGAAAATATTTGATAATCAATCAGATAAATTTATCAGTTCAAATATTAATTTTAGAAAAGATTGTTAAATATTATATATACTGCACATAAAATAAATAGAGAATTAATAATAGGGTTATGGTGACAAAGTCATCCATGGGATAATATTAAATAAATAATTAAAACAACAGTTAAAATTTCGGGCGGTTAAACCGAGCATAAATAATTAAAACAGTAAATAAATAAATTATGGTGTGTGAAACAACCACATAAATAAATAATCAGGCGGTTCAACCGTCCATAAATAATTAAAAACTGTAAATAAATAAATTATGGTGCATAAGCAGCCATAGAAATAAATAAAATAGGAGGCGGTTTAACCGACCATAAATAAAGCAGTAAATAAATTATGGTGCGTAAAACAACCACATAAATAAATAAATTATTATAGAGACAATAGTCTCACACTATAGGGTATAATAAGTATACATATGAAAGTTGAAATTTTAGAGTGATCGTGCTGATAACGTGTTATAAAATAAAAAGAGATCATTTATTATCTCAATAAATATAAAAGAAGAAGAAATTTTTATACCCGATAGGAATAGTATACTGAGACTATTAGAGAGAGACGAGAGAGAGTTTCTTATTATGAATGTTATAAATTTACAATCGATCGAATCTCTTTATATAGACAATGAAAAGTAAGTTACTGTGCATGCATAGTGACAGTGGGCTCCACACAAATAATAATTTACACGCATCTTTTGACTCTGCGATACATTTCTCGAAGCCTACTATTGTTGACTATTATAACAGGTTTCATATTATACTCGACGGCAAAATATTTATAAAACCCTAATTTGACTTTTGGATTGCCGAGTCGTATCAAATCAAGTTTAGGTATATTCAAATCGGCGAAAAACTTTTTCAGTCGGAAAATCAAAGAATCATAAAAACTAAAAACCAAGAACCGATTTTTTTTTGTTTGACGTCAAATAACATTTCATTTAGCATCAATATCATAACATGATCCATTTAATTACATAGAAATACATCGAGCTTGCTTAGCTAATTGGCCGGCCTAAAGATTGGCAAGCCTATTAAGGGGTTTTAATAAAAATTCCCTCAACTATTTTCAGATCATGAAAAATCTTCTCAACTATTTTTTTAGTAAAAAAAACCCTCAACAATACTTCGGTAATGAAATCAATCCTCCGTCTACACTATCGTTTAATCCTGATAAAAAATTAATTATCTTTTGTTACAAAAATGACAAAACGTCTCAAATATTGACCAAAATATCAAGTTGTTTATAGGAAAAAACACAAAGTGAATCTTATGACAGAAAAAACGTGATCTTAGGTGTACTGTAAATCGTGATTAATGCTAAACTCATTTAGAAAATCAACCGCAATCTTAGATACACTGTAGAGATTCACCATACATATTTAGTAACATATGTGAGTTCGTTGTAGGATCTCACAACCATAAACCGACTGTTTATTGAAACATATAATTTCCAATCAAAACGATCTTGAACACAAGTTACAGCTAATTTATTCTTTGCGCACTTATGTTGTTTTCTTGTAAACAACTTAATGTTTTGGTCAATATTTAAGACATTTTGTCTTTTTGTAACAAAAAAGAACAATTTTTATTGGGATTAAACGTTATTATAGACGGAGGATTGATTTCACTAACAAAGAATAGTTGAGGAGTTTTTTTTTGCTAAAAAAAATAGTTAAGAGATTTTTTCAAGATTCGGCGATAGTTGAAGGAATTTTTTTTATTAAAATCCGCTTATTAATTTGTATAAGAGAAGCCACACTCATTTGAAACCTGGGAAATGTCTTGCAAGTGAATGGCAATGGGTAAGTGTTTCCATTCTCGAGGCTTCTTGTTGATCAAGTTGTGATGCAAAGGTATGTAAAGTTTCTGCAAATCTCCATAGAATGTAACATGCTGATAACCAAGTTTGCCTAGGCTAAACTGCAATTGGAAGTGCCTCGGTTTCAGCCTCCATTGATGATTGAGTAGGATGTATTGCTCCCGAGCCTTGAAGAAGATACTATCCATGTTTATCAATAAGGGTCCAACCAACTCCAACTGTTTGATTTGGGGAAGCCTAGAAAGCATCTACAAAACAACATAGATGCTCAACCTGTTGTATAGCTTGTTGTGTAGCACTTAAAATACTCGTATGGAGAGGTGATAAATCAGAAACTGAGTGTGCTTTGTTACCAAAGAAAATTTGCTTATTAAGCTGAACTTCTTCAAATCATAACTGCAAATCTAACTAACAAGACCTTGCTAATAACATCAGGGAGAGGCCATCTGTTGCCTCTAAACACAATCTCATTTCTATGCTTCCAAATTCTTCGGTCTGACAAATAAATAAAGTGTTTTGTTCAGTAACCCTGAAAAGAACCTAGTTATCATGAAGATTATGAAGCAGAAGGTAATCAAATTCAGGTTTAAGCAATGGGGCTAAGTCTCAAATCTCTCTAGTGATAGGACATGTGAATAACAAGTGAACCAAGAACCGATTTAACCAAATGAAAAAGTATAAATAAGAATCACAACCCTAGAACAAAACAAACTATAAATAACATATATAAAATGAAAAAAAAAACACAATTAAAACAAAAGAAACAATTTTTCTATTTTCCAAACAAATGGTCAATTCCCACGTTTCAAATTATCTCTGCCCGCAAAATGCTTTGTAGCATAGTTATTTATATTTCGGTTTGTGTTTGGAATTCCCACTCCTAATCATTGAGTGTGAATGCTGCAACTTAGTCGATTGATTGTCGCATGAGGACAAATTACAGTGGGCTTGGGCTCTAAATGTTTGATTCAAGTTATGTTTCTTGTTAAATGGGTTAGAACTCTGTGGGCTATTTAAGCCACCTGGACTTTGTGCCATATAATGTTTTTATTATTTCCTGTAATTAAATGAAATTTCTCAAAAAAAAAGAAAAGAAAAAACAAAACAAAACACTTTTTCCATTTTCCAAGCATATTTCGACGTGTCAAATAATATCTGCTGGCAAAATGCTTTGTAGCATAGTGGGACACGTGGCGACGCAAAGATAATGTGATCTGAAATGAAAACAAGGACACGTGAAGATTTGACGCGGCGGACATCCCCATCTTGCAACATGACTACCATTGAACATAAGACACGTTTTAGTCTCTCTCTTGAGTCTTTGTTTATCGATGTTTGATTTTTTGTAGAAAACCACGTGGGTGCTCTAAAGTCTTTCATTCCACGTGGCGCCAATGCACCAAACGAGGGTACTTTCGGAATTACAGTTCTCGCAAATAGACATACACCTTTCTGATGATTATCTCACTTTTCTCTCTCTCATCTAAAATTCTCTCCGGCTCTTATTTTCTTCCGATTTATATTTTCGTATTTTTCCAGTGCTGGATCGAGATTTGTCGGAGAAAATTCCGGTAAATGTTGAATTTTGTGGGGATTTTTTTGTTTTTGTTTTTTTAATAAAGTGAAAATATAGAGGAGAGAGGTCGTCATTTTTTTCTCTACTTTGCAAAATCGATATATTTGCTCTTTTCTTGGGATTTGAATGCTTTAAGAAGAATCTTGTTGAATTTTTTCAGATTTTCTAATCTCAATTATAATATGTCGGAAGGTGAGAAAAGGGAAAACGGAGAGATCCACCGGCGGCGAATCCCCAGGGATCTGTTGCAGAGGTTCATGTCTAAAAACCAGAAACTGTCGGAAGAGAGAATGATGGAAGATGGAGAGGTAGAGATTGAGCTAGACTTAGGGCTTTCTCTCAACGGTAGGTTTGGTGTGGACCCACTAGCGAAGACGAGGCTCACGAGGTCTTCTTCGATACCTGATTTCGTGGTCAACGATAGATCAGGGTTGAGCAGGACTTGCTCGTTGCCGGTGGAGACGGAGGTAGAGTGGAGGAAGAGGAAGGAGTTACAGAGTTTGAGGAGGCTCGAGGCAAAGCGGAAGAGATCACAGAAACAGAGGAACGTGAGGGAGAAACACAAAGCTGGAGTAAGAGAAGAGAATCTTCTAGAAGAAGGATCTATTGGATCTTCTGGTAGTGGTTCCTCTGGTTTGTCTGAACTCGATACCATCCCTCCTCCTGTTCAAGGTACATTCATACATTACTGAATTGGATTAAAATTTGATTCCTCTTCAAGATGGACTTTTAGTAGGAGGTCTTGTTTAGATCTTTGATATTCTCTGTGGCGTTTAGGGTACATAATCATAATCTTCTAAGAATGTACAATGTTAGGTATGATCGAAAGATCTAGTGTATGTCTAGGTTTAGGCCTGGTTAAGATAATCAATAAGGTCCAAATACCAAACTAGTAAATCTTTCTAGGCCTTGCAACCTCTTGTGTGTTGTCTTTTATTTTTGGAGTCATATTGAGATGTTTGCTTGTGTTTGAAGCAACAACAAACAAATCCATGGAAACAAGCCCTTCGACTGCCCAATCAACGCCCGAGAATTCGGCGGTCCGAAGCATTATAGAAGACATGCCATGCGTGTCAACGACAGGGGACGGACCGAACGGGAAGAAGATAGATGGGTTTCTGTATCGGTACAGGAAAGGTGAGGAGGTGAGGATTGTGTGTGTGTGCCATGGAAGCTTCCTATCGCCTGCAGAGTTCGTTAAGCATGCTGGTGGTGGTGACGTGGCACATCCCTTGAAGCACATCGTTGTAAATCCATCTCCTTTCTTGTGACCCTCCTAGTATATTGTCTCTTTTAGGGGTTTGGGACAGTTTCTCTTTACAAAGAAAAAAAAAAAAAAAAGAATTGTTGTATCGGAACTAATGTTTCTCATATCTCGAGGTGTATAAACAGAAATTTATCGAACTCGCGATTTCAGATTTTATACGTAAAAGAATAATTTCGTTCGTTCCTGTATATCCTTCTTTTTGACACTGACGTACCGGGCGGTTCAAGGAGAACCCAAATGGAACAAAGAAGCAATTCATTCCAATTTCTTGGATTTGTATTCTTTGTGTTTATTATTTCCTCCGTCGTGGAATTTACTAATTTTTGTTTTCTTTCTTGGGTTTAATTTGTCTGGTAGGAATAGGATTAGATATTTGATTTATTTGCTTTCTTGTTTGCATTTAAAGACAACACAATGTTGTCTAAGACCTATGGAATAATCTGTTTCCATTCTACGGCATTTGTAAAATATATGTTTCTTTTCTAGGACAAATTTTGGTCGCAGTTAAAAAATACTTTCCTTGTTTTAAGCAATAAAGGAACACATTCCCTTAGTTTTCCTGCAAAATAGTAGATGAATGTGTTACTTTCGGGTCCAAATCTTTAAAAATCCAAAAACCAAATCCTAAATCATGCCACTTTTTCTAATTTTTTTTAATAAAACGTGAGCAATTACAACTGAACTCTTAATGAATCAGAGATATTACATGATCCAACCACATAACCGACCCAAACCCAAAAATTATTATTTTAAATAAAAAAAAACCTAGAAATTCCTAATTTTTGTGTTCAATTTTACGTTGAGTCTTCATCATCTTCCCAAACCCAACATCTCTCCCCTCGTTTAATTTGCCCTCGACGCTCGCATCTCCTCTTACTCCTCTCATTAATCCTCAAATCCAGATTTTGAAGACGAAGCTATGTTGTAAATTCAGAGCTGGGGTTTGTCCGTATGTGACAAATTGTAATTTCGCTCATACTATTGAGGAGCTTCGTCGTCCACCGGCGAATTGGCAAGAGATTGTGGCGGCTCATGAAGAGGAGAGGACGACGCCTGAGCTGAAAGAGGAGTTTCAGATCCCGTCTTTGGTATCGTCGTCGACAGAGAGTGGGAGATCTTTTAAAAGGAGGCATTGTAAGAAGTTTTATACTGAAGAAGGTTGTCCTTATGGAGAAAACTGTACGTTTATGCACGATGAAGCTTCTAGGAATAGAGAAATCATTGCGATTAGTTTAGGTCCTGGTGGTTACGGTGGTTGTGGTGGAAGTGGCGGTGGTGGTGGTAGTAACGTAGTACTACTTGGTGGTGGAAATGGAGCTCAAATTGTGAAGCCATCGAATTGGAAGACAATGATTTGCAATAAATGGGAGATTACTGGGTATTGTCCGTTTGGTGCTAAGTGTCATTTTGCTCATGGAGCTGCAGGTAAAGATACCGGCCTTTCTTCGATTTTTGTTTGCTATAGTTTGAGGAATGGAATGGTTAGACTTGAGCATAAGGACTGAATTAAGTGTAACGGTCTCTTGTTGTTATTTTAGTTAGTGATTTTTTGCAGGTTGGATTAAACTTTAAAGCAATGCTTTGATGAATGGGTTGTGTGATAATGGTATGAGAGATTATTGGATAGAGCTCTAAGCTGAGAGTTTTGGTTAAGAGTAGCTTATTAGCCGAGTTTGTCGGATTTTGTATTTTATGACACCAATTTCGTTGGTTTTCGATGGACTGTGTGGGCTTTCTATTGGTTAAGATAGAGTAGTAGAAGTTTTAATTACTGTTGCTTCATGAATTGACTAGTGAGAATGATATAAAAGGTATTGTAGGTGTTTAACTAGTGCTACAATAAAAGTAGAAAGATAGCACGAAGCATTGAGAGATGATGTGGTGATTCTGATATTTATACGGAAAGAGATGAGTTCTTGATGCAATTTTATTCTTAGACTCAGGGCTGAGTTGAATTGCTTGAATTCTCGAAGAAATTTTCACGAATTCGTCTTACATTTCTAAAATAGAGAAGTTTCATGTGGAATTTTTTAGTTAAGTCTTTAGATTTGTTGAACTTTATGATTCTGGAAAGTTCTGAAAGTCAGTCTAGCTTCAAAGTTTGAGTCTTTATGAATTGCAGAGTTGCATAGATTTGATGGAGGACTTGTAGAAGGAGAAGGCAAAGATGGAGTATTGCCAATCCGGACATAAAGCAAATAGGACCAAACCCAAAAGGACATTCCGACACATTGTGGATGCTAACGCTTCGAACTGTTTCTGTGGAAAGGAGGACAATTGTTGGTGCTCTAACTGGAGAAGGAAATGAAGAGCCTGAATCTGATAGGAACCGAGCAGAAGAAGCTATGCAGATGAAACTGGCCTCGTAGAAGACTCCAAGGCAAAAGAGGATAACAGAACCATCTGATATTATTTTATGTTGAACTGATGTTTTAGGATTAGATTTGGTACTTTGAACTGATGTTTTAGGATGTGTTTTAGGTACTTTTGTGTAACTGGGATTTTATTGTAATGTTGAATTTATCTTCTGGTGTTTTAAGATACTACTGTTGTTATTGGTACTAGTGGTGTTTTTATCTACAGAGTTATTATCAGCATTAAACACATGTTTTAAAAAAAACAATAAACAAATACCACATTTAACACATGCGCCGTCATATGAATTTGAAATATTAAAACTTTACTTATAGTTATACTTATTTACCTAGTAGTACCATATTACACACAGTTATATTTTGATACTTTTCAAGTATAATCAGTTATACGGGATTCAAACACTAATGTTTCTAGTAGTACTTCTCAAATTATTCTAATTAAATACATTTATTGTAGTTCCATATATTAATATTTTTGAAAACACCATGTTTGGTTGTTCGACATAACAATTAGGACTTCCATTCACACTTTAACATATAAATGTAAGATAGTTTTAGTAAAAAAATGTTTTAGTGTATAATTACTTTTTGTAAAAACATATGTACTCAGTATTACCTAAGATACGAATTATTCCAAATGCAATAATAACTAATTAGCACAAATCAGATGAACACACAAATTAAATCAGATGAACAAAAACAACGTACAACTTAAGTCTCATAGTTATACCCAGTTTTACTAGTAGTATCTGACAGAGAAAACACACAAATTAACCGTCACAGTTATACATAGTTTTACCTAGAAGTACATGGCAGAGAGAACATCATCAAGTGAAATCACATAGTTTTACCCACACTACAAGAAAACTGTAATTTGGCGTCGGAATTTTTTCGACGCTAATATAGCATCGAAATTGCGTCGAAGTTGTGTCAGTCTAAATATTCGACGCTAAGTAGGGTCAAATCAATTCGACGCTAAATCGACGCAAATTAGCATCGAATTAGCGTCGGAATTCCAGTTTAAGACTGAATTCGATGCAAATCGATGCTAATGTTGCATCGATTTAGCGTTGATCACGTAGTGTCGAATATAGCGTCGAATTTGCCTCAAATTGGTAGGTAGGAGACACATTAAAAACGAGTTTACCTACCTGGGTGCAAAATCGACGCTAATTCGATGCAAAATCGACACTAAGGTATTCGACGCTAATTCGATGCAAAATATTCGATGCAAAATCGTTGCTAAATTCTCCTATATATACTCAACCCCCCGCATCGCCTGAATCAGTCCACCATTTTAAAAAAAAAAAATTCGAAAAAATTTTTTTTTTTTACAAAATTTTGAAAAAAAATGGGGGATATATACGAACTCCGACGCTGGATGTATCAACGTAAAGATGCAAATGGAGGGCTTTCAGAAGAGTTCCTCAACGCCCTTGAAATTTTCATGGCTCAAGCGAGTAGTGTGCCTACAATTCAGCGAACCGGAGTGATGGTGTGCTCGTGTTGAAAGTGCAAAAATTCGATGACGCAGGCAATTGATCAGTTGGTACGCATTTATTTAATAGAGGATTTACACCTGAATATTATGTTTGGTTTTATCATGGAGAGGGATATGAAGATGAAACTTCGGGTAGTACTAGTTACCAACCTATGGATCATGGTTATTCGAATGAGCAATTTGATCAGCATCAATTTGTTATAGAAAATGATCATGATGTCGGGTTAGAACATAATAGGTTCGAAAAAATGGTAACCGATGCATTTCCTGGAGTTATGTCTATTCATGATGTTGCTGAGGAACCCAATGCAGGTGCTAAAATTTTTTATGATATGCTTGATTCTGCAAACCAACCAATCTATGAAGGTTGTAGGGAAGGTTTGTCTAAATTATCATTGGCATCTAGAATGATGACAATAAAGTCTGATCATAATCAATCTGAGAGTTGCATGGATGATTGGGCAGCTCTTTTAAAAGAATATTTGCCAGAGGGTAATCAAGCTGCTGAGTCATACTACGACATACAAAAACTAGTATCTACTTTAGGATTACCCTCGCAGAGGATAGATGTTTGCATTGACAATTGCATGATATTTTGGAAAGATGATGAAGATCTGCAGGAATGTCGATTTTGCCACAAACCAAGATTTAAGCCCCAAGGAGCTGGTAGAAGTAAAGTGCCGTTCCAAAAAATGTGGTACCTACCCATAACAGATAGGCTACAAAGGCTATACCATTCGGAACGAACAGCTGCATCAATGAGGTGGCATGCGGAACATTCAATTATTGAAGGAGAAGTTCATCATCCTTCTGATGCAAAAGCTTGGAAACACTTCAAATCGGTACACTCTAATTTTGCTAAAGAGAAGCGCAATGTTTATCTTGGCCTATGTACAGATGGTTTTAGTCCGTTCGGTATGTCTGGCAGGCAATATTCTTTGTGGCCGGTTATATTGACACCTTATAACCTTCCACCTGATATGTGCATGCAGAGGGAATTTCTGTTTTTGAGTATTTTAGTCCCTGGTCCGAAGCATCCAAGAAAATTAATTGATGTGTTTTTACAGCCGCTGATTGACGAGTTGAACTTGTTGTGGTATCATGGGGTTCGTACTTTTGATTACTCCAGGAAAAAGAATTTTACCATGCGAGCTGTGCTTATGTGGACGATAAGCGATTTTCCAACGTACGGAATGTTATCTGGTTGGACAACACATGGTAGGTTATCATGTCTGCATTGCCAAAACGAAACAGATGCATTCCAACTTAAAAATGGTAGAAAATCTTGTTGGTTTGATTGTCACCGGAGGTTTCTCCCTATGAACCATCCGTACCGGGAGAATAAAAGACTATTCACAAAAGGCAAACGTGTACGTATCCCCCCACCTCCATATCTTTCAGGAGAGCAAATTGAAGGTTAACTTGATTATTGGGGAGCTCAGGACACAGCAAAACGTGGAGGTAACTGGCTTAACATCCCGACCAATCTCCCAGATGGATACCTTGTCGAACATAATTGACATAAGAAGAGCATTTTCTGGGATCTACCATACTGGAAGGATCATCTATTGCGCCACAATCTTGATGTCATACACATTGAGAAAAAAAATTTCGATAACATCATGCACACCATCTTAAATGTTTCAGGCAAGTCTAAAGACAACTTGAAGTGTAGATTGGATTTGCCTCTTATATGCTCTAGAGTTGAGTTACATCTCACGGGAGATGGGAGAGCTCCAGTGCCTATCTTTGGATTGTCAAGCGAAGGCAAATCAACATTCTTTAACTGGGTTTCCACCGAAGTTAAGTTCCCTGATGGATATGTGTCAAAATTCTCTAAGTCTGTGGAGCAAGGGAAAAAATTTTCTGGTATGAAGATTCATGATTGTCATGTGTTTATGGAGAGATTATTGCCTTTCGCCTTTGCAGAGCTTTTGCCAACAAACGTGCATGAATCACTTGCAGGTATATTTTCTATGACGATATATAAATATATTTTGTTATGATATGTGAAAAATTACATTTCTGTTTTTGTTGATATGGTTTTACTATTGTTTTAGGTGTTGGCGCATTTTTTCGAGATTTGTGTGTGCGAACTCTGACTGAAGATGAAATTCAACAACTAAACAATAACATTGCTATATTGTTGTGCAACTTAGAGAAGATATTCCCTCCATCTTTCTTTGATGTTATGGAGCATCTTCCTGTCCATCTTCCTCACGAAGCCGATTTAGGAGGACCCGTTCAATTTCGTTGGATGTATCCTTTCGAGAGACTCATGAAACACTTAAAAGGAAAGGCAAAAAACTTGGCTAGGGTTGAGAGATCAATTGTTGCGGAAAGTTTAACCGAAGAAACCTCTCATTTCAGCTCATATTACTTCTCTCCAACCGTCCGGACACGAAAAAGAGCTCCACGTAGGTACGACGATGGTGGCATCGCGCAAACGTATCCAGTTTCTGATGTCCCAGATATATTCTGTGCAGTTGGTAGGCATGCTGGAATCACAAGAGAGGAAGATTGGTTCTCATACGAAGACTACAATTGCGCACACACATATATTCTATTACAATGCGACGAAGTCAGCCCATTTTTTAGGTACATATTATAATTACCCACTATGGATTGAGGTCTAAAGGGTTATTTTCGTACTTATATATGCTTTAAAACATTTATTTTAACTATATTTTGTATTAGTGAATTCATTCGCCAAGTCAACGAGGCTTTCCCAAATGCATCCGCCGGAGAGATTGAAAAACGTAAAGATCTACACTTTGCTAAATGGTTGAGAACTCAGGTACGTTCAAAACAAATTATATATATTCAGCTCATCTGTAAAAACATATATATAAATGTGTATACTATACTTACAATGTGTTTACTGTATTTGCTAGGTTAATTATGGAGACCCATCATACCCTGTATGGTTTAGAGAGTTGATTCAAGGTCCGTTGGGGAAAATTACGTCATCTCCAATATATTTTACACGAGGTTATGTGTTTCATACGTTTGAACGTGGAAAAAATAGAGCAACTGCGAACTATGGTGTGGTAGTTCGAGCCGGGGACACAGATTTTTATGGCATTATACAAGACATTGTTCAAGTGCAATTCCCTGGTTTGGTTAACTTAAAGTGCACCCTTTTCAAATGCGAGTGGTTTGATCCAGTTGTCGGGCGAGGGGTTCGAGTTGGAAAGTTTGGTGTCATCGATGTTAACGGATCGCGTTCTTATGCACAGTACGATCCATTTGTCCTTGCATCACAAGCGGATCAAGTTTGTTTCATTCCATATCCACGTGTCAGAAAAACAGGGATCTCATGGTTATCTGTGCTTAAAATAGCTCCTAGAGGAATGATAGTTGAATCTGATGACGCTCCTATGCAATATGAAAATGCGATGGATCTAACAACTCCAGAACAAGATATAGACAACATCATTCTTATAGATCCGCAAAATCGAGAAGCTGAAATACTTCCGGATGCTACCGATGAGGATGACGCAAACTCAAACGACGATTCACTCTGAATCGTATATTACTTTGTCTTTTTATTTCATTTGTATAACAAAATGTTTATTTGAATGCTGGATAAGTTAAATTTGTAAATTTTTGGATAATTTTTAGAATATTTTTCTAATTTTAAAAAAATCATATCTGCTATTTTATTTGTATGCCGGATAATTTAAATTTGCAAACCAAAAAATATTCGAATTTTTCTAACACATAGAACATTTTTAATTTATAAACTATTTAGTTTTTAAAAATATGTAAAGGTCGACGCTAATTAGACGCAAAATTAGCATCAAATTAGCGTCGAAATAGCCCAACCTGATTCATTCGACGCTAATTTGATGCTAATTTAGGGGTTTGATTCAGCTTTAGCGTCAAATTAGCGTCGAATGTATCATTTTGTTTGAAACGACGCTAATTCGACGCTAATTTAGCGTCGAATTAGCGTCGAACTAGCCCAAATTGATGTATTAGACGCAAATTCGACGCTAAATTAGCGTCGAATTAGCGTCGTAATGCATCATTTTGTAGCAATCGACGCTACTTCAACGCTAAACCTGAACAAAAGAACCCAAAATTATGGTATCCGGTAAAATTTTTAGCATCAGAGTGAAGCATATGTAGTGACGATTGAATCTTAGTAGCGAAAACATAAGAATTTATTTATAATTAAAATAATAATATGTAATATATCAAGATTTCAAATAACTATATAGTTTTACATATAAGTTCATATGTTATATGAACTTATATAAGTAACTACGAAAAATTTCAAACTTTAAAATTATTCGGAAACAACAAAGAAGAAAATAGCTAAGATTGTTTTCGTATCAGTGTCGGTTTCGTTACCCAATATCAAAAAGAAAGTGCGTATAGTTAGCGTCGATGTAGAGTCAAATTAGCATCGAAACAGAAAATTTCGGCGCTAATTCGACGCTAAATCAAGATACTCCGATGCTAATTCGACGCTAAATCAAATTTGGGGTATAGGGTTTAGAATGTAAACCGCATCGAATTATTTGGTTTTGACGCTAATTCGACGCTATTTTGAATTAATTTGATTAAACCAATGGCGGTAAACCGAAAAATTTCAAAAAGATTTTGGTTAAACTGAATGATTTCAAACATATTTTGGTTAAACCGATGCTTATTCGACGCTAATTCGACGCTAAATCAAAAAGTTTCAGATCAACACGCGGTAAACTGAAAATTCATCAACACCGAGTAGAACAAAAATTGAAATTTTTTAAAACATTATGACGCTAATTCGACGCTAACTAGCGTCGAATTAGCGTCGGTAACTGTTTTAATTTAGGTCGACCAGATCTTTTTTCCTCTCTTCCGCCACCTGCAAATCTCTCTCTCTCTCTCTGAAATTCTCTCTCCCTCCCACTCGCCGACCGGAATCCCTCTCTCTCTCGCCGGAATCCCTCTCTCTCTCGTCGGATACACTCGCGTTCAATGGTAAATTTTTGTTTTATTTTCCATAATTTTAATATATATTAGTAATTTTTATATAAATTTGATAATAATTTGATATAAAATAGTTTTAGCAAATATATAGGAATTAAATTTTAGTGAATTTGATATGAAATAGGTTTTAAAAAATAAATAGGAAATAGATTTTAGGAAATTTGATATTAAATTGATTTTAGGAAATATATAGGAAATAATTTTTAGGAAATTTATATTAAATAGACTTTAGGAAATATATAGGATAATTATTTTAGGAATTTAGATATTAAATAGATTTTAAAAAATATATACGAAAAAATATTTTACGAAATTTGATATTTTCTAATTTTTAGGAAATTTGATATGAACAAAGTTGATATTAAATAGATTTTAGGAAAAATGTAGAAAATTATTTAAAATTTGATTTGTTGTTAATTTATTAATTTGGTAAAAATAAAATCGAATTTATGAATTTATATTTTTGGAAATTTATTTATGGAAAGTAAAATAAAAGAATTTATCAATTTTTTGAAAAATATTGATTTATGGATTTATGTGTTTTTTTCATAAATTTAAGAATTTATAATTGTTTACCAAATTTATAATTTATGGATTTATAATTTTTTTTTCATAAATTTAAATATGTGTTCTACCAAATTATTTAACAATTGTTTAATTTCTTTATGAATTAATATTTTACAAGTTTTAATTTAATAATTTGTTTTATTTTATAGGCGAATCGAGTACCTCCTTCATACAGCTAGTTATTTGGCGAGGATGTTACGGTTCCCTGATCCGATGCTCGACGCGGATCCGGATCAGGGTCGGGATCGGGTTCGCAGGCTGCAAACTATCGTCGTCGGACTCCGCCACAAGCTCCACCACGAGCTCCGCCACGGGCTCCCCCAAGGGCTTCGCCACCGCCACCGCCACCGCCTCAGCCAGAGCCAGAGACACAAACAGAAGAAGACGAAGCACACCGTTCCGATGAGTACTCTGAGCCGCCACCGACAAACACGCCTCTCATGATGCGGATTACCGAGATTCTCCGCCAACCTGGACGAGAGACACGGGTCCAGAGTCTCCATCCGATGAGGCCTCCTGGTACATTATGGTATGATTACATCTTTTACAATATTACTAATTAAAAAACATTAATTTTGTTTATTAAATTTTTAATTACAAATTAAAATTAAATCATTTTAAATTTTTGTTTAATAGGTTTAGCGATAACAAGGTATCGCGTTCGATCACCAAAGCCATCGCAGCCTATTTCACGATGCCCCATGCTAATTGGAGCCAGACCCCGCAGCATGTTCGGGATATTTGGTTCGAGTCATGGGCGGTAAGTCATTTTATATTATTTATTTTTATTGATTAAAGTCTTTTATGTAAATATATTCATAACATTATTCGTATTTTTGTAGCAAGGGTGGTACTGGGAGGAATTCCGTACTTTCGAAGTGCGAGTGGAGTTCGAGCATAAGGCGCTAAAGCGTTTAAACGGTTACGTCAGTAACTTGAAGAAAGTGTGGCGCGCGAAATGAGATGAGGGGAAGCCGATGGCAATGGATCCCGATGTTTGGTCGGGGCTAGTGCAGTTTTGGGAGGATCCCCACTCGGTGGCTAAATCGGGAAAGTGTTCGGCAGCCCGTCTCACACCTGTGGCCGAGGAGATGGACCTTCAAAGCATTGTGCAGGTCAATCTTCATACGCCACAGTACGCATCAACATGGTAATATTTTAATTAACTTAATTCATTTGATTTGTTTAAATATTTATTTATTATATATTTCTTTTTTTTTTATGTTTATTTTTGTTTACCAGGCTAATGGCGGTGAACTTCCTCCGATGCACAAAGTTATGGAGGAAACTCATCGGAGGAAGGATGGAACATTTGTTACCGCTCAAGCGGAACAAACGTTCAACGCGTACAACGCACGACTGGCAGAGCTAGATGAGTCTGTCCAGTCTACGATGAGTGTCCAAGACTTCGATAGACTTTACGAAGAGGTAATTTTTTCGTTTCTTATATTATATTTATTTTTTTTTTAATTACAATTTTATTGTATAACACTTTTATTTTATAGGTTGCACCGAAGAAGAAATGACGAACGATGGGTGTTGGATCCATCAAGGATGTCCCTGCAGCTTCATCGTCTGCTCGCTACTCTTACACTCATCCGGGTTCATCCGAGCCGCAGTTGACGAGACAGTTGGATGCTGCCAACACTAGGATTGCGCAGCTCGAGACAGAACAAGCGGGTCTGAAGAGTAGTCTCTCGGCAATTACAAGTCTCGCCGACATCATTGCAGTGGAGAACCCGGGATTAGCAACTGCTTTGCAAGGAATGCATCGTCCTCCACCGCCTCGTACATCTCCCGATCCATCGCAGTCACAGCAGGAAAACGAGGAGATACAACCAGAAGATGTTATCAACCTCATGACTCAACAAGATCATTAGATTAGGGTTTTAATTTAATTTGTATAAGATAATTTTATTTTATAATATTTTAATTTTTATTATATTTTATAATTTAAAAAAAAAAATTCATTTTTTTTTAAAATTTTTTTTATCAAACCGACCCTATGTCGATGCTATTCTGATGCTAAATTAGCGTCGATTTAGCATCGAATTATAGCATCGACATAATTCAATGCTAATTCGACGCTAATTTAGCGTGAATTAGCGTCGAATTGTTGCATCGACGTATATCGATGCTAATTCGACGCTAAATTAGTGTCGAATTAGCATCGAATTATCATTAGCGTCGACGTATATCGATGCTAATTTGATGCTAATTTAGCGTCGAATTAGCATCGAATTGTCATTAGCGTCGAAATATGACGATGCTAAATCTGTGTTTTCTTGTAGTGCCAGTAGTACCTAGTAGTACCTGACCGAGCAAACACACAAATTAACTGTCACAGTTATACATAATTTTCCCTAGTACTACCTAGAAGTACATGGCAGAGAGAACATCATCAAGTGAAATCGCATAGTTATACCCAGTAGTACCTGGCAGAGAGAACACCACAAATTAAGAACCATTTTGCCTACTCCTCCTCCACATCAGGGTCGCTCACAAAATAGTTATACAATCCCCGTCCTCGTCCTCTTCCTCTTCTTCTTTATCCTCCTCTTTGTTCTCCAACCGACGAGTACCATCTTTCTTGATTTCTTCTTACTGAAGGAACTTCGTGTGGTGGAGGCAAGCGAGTCAACCGAGATTAATTTCTTTGTTGTCAATAACAGGACATGAATTTGGTTGTGCACATAAGGATGAATTTCATCTCCTCTTACGTTCCATCACAAATGTGAATTTCATCTTCTTTTACGTTCCATCTCAAGTTAACACCTTCCATTGTATAACATCCTCCACAATCAAAACATATGATTGTGCAACTTCGATTCATTGTCCCCTGCAAAAAAAAAAAAATAGAAATATCGTAAATGTATAATTAAACTGTTATTTAATTAATATAAATACCAGTTATCCTAGCATCACTAGGCCTGGACACAAGCCGAGTACTTGCTAATTTTCAAGTACTTATGACTCGGCTTGACTTGTTCAAATAATTGAAATTCTGGCTTGATACTTGACTCGTTCGAAGCAAGTACTTGCTAAATCAAGTACTCGCCCAAAATCTTACTACTTGCAAGTAGCTTGACTCGGCTTGTTACTTGCCAAAATTATATTTTTGGCTCGGCTTGGCTTGTTACTTGCTACTTGACAGTACTTATAAATATAACATTTAAAATTCTTACAAAACATTCAAAGTTCAAACATCCTAAAATCAAAAATAAGCATTTAAAAAAGAAGTTTTGGTTCAATGCTCCACATCATAATAGTCTTCTTCTTGATTTCTTTTTTGGCCTATAAAACCATTAAACCCACATGATCATAACCAGGCCTGATCATAACACATATACATCTAAACCTTAACCAATGAATACTAAGTTCATAGTATTAACCGTAACAAAATGATTAATTATGGTTGTCACTTTAAAATGTGGCTACTTGTTAAGACCATACTTACAGCAAACTAAAGATGAAGTATATATACCTTTCATTCTTCCTCCAAAGTTAAGCTAACTCCTTGCAACAAATTTCCATAAGCATTTGATGTTACAAATTCTGTCAAACCAACATAAAAGTTGTAAGTTCATAAATAAAAGAAAATATTCATTATAACTTAAAATAAAGGTATAGTGTATACCATTTTCCAGCAGCTCAAGTTGTTCAATTTGGTCCTCCAAACAACTTTGTTCATAATCTTTGCGAATCCAGTCTTGAGTGCAGATTAGAGCCTCAACAATTCTTGGGGTGAGAGAACTGCGAAAAGGATCAATGACCCGACCACTTGTGCTAAACGCTGACTCAGAAGCAACAGTTGAGACTGGTATAGCCAATAGATCTTTAGCCATTAGAGACAAAATCTTATATCTTGATCCAGTCTTCTTCCACCAAAATAGTATATCAAATTTTGGATCTGATCTAGGAACACAAGCATCAGCTAAATAGCTCTCCAATTCTGATTGACCAGTAGTATTATCTTCACTTTCTTCATGTATATCCATCAAAGAATCAAGGTCATAAGTTTATGTAGACTCTGCAACTACTTTCGAAGGAGTGTTTGCTCCTTCAACTTGGCTACTTTGCATTGGAGAACTAGAAACTTTATCTTCATAGTGCTTAAACATCTTCTCTAAAATCAAGTTAATTTTGATAATCAAACCTTCAGCTATGCTATTATCACCAACACCGTAGCTCTCACGAACTAACCAACTGACGTACTTCATTTTATATCGCGGATCAATAACACAAGCAACAAAAATCACCAGGTTCATGTTCTCCATATCTCCCAGTACTTATCAAACTTTGACCTCATCCTCATAGCCATTGCCTTTTGATTATAATCAGTTTTGTTCATCCCTAACTTTCGTATCATTAGACCAACCCCAAATATCTCTTTCAAATACAAATTCCCAGTAACGTAACGAGTAGCTGAAACTTTCAGAGTTGCATCATAAAAGAACTTGAGAATTGGTGTATACGTCTTTGCATACTCCCAATCTGTTTCAGAAGGGACACCTTCTAACTTCCCAAGTTCAGCCACATATTTCTCATCTTCTAATTCTAGCATGTCAAAACTTCTTTTCAGTTTTAAAGCTGACTCCAACATCAAATATGTGGAGTTCCACCTTGTCTCGATATCAAGACTTACACCAGCAGTAGACGAAAGTTGTAGATGAATAAGACACTCTTTGAATTTGTTTAATCGTGCTGGAGAAGATCTAACATACCGGACAGCAGAACCTATTCGACTAATGGAGGCTTTATTTTCTTCCAATCCATCTTTGACAACTAGATTTAAGATATGCGCACCGCACCTCATATGAAGAAATTCACCATCAAGTAGACTAGTACCCCATGACTTCAATCTTCTTTTTAAGAATCTTATACCTACATCATTTGCACTTGCGTTGTCTACTGTGATTGTGAAAACCTTGTTGATTCCTCAAGACACCAAGCAGCTCTCAACCATTTTTCCAATTAATTCACCTTTGTGACTCAGAATTTGGCAAAAGTTTATGATCTTTTTCTGCAGATTCCAATTGTCATCAATGAAATGTGCGGTTAAGCACATATAGTTGATGTTCTAAACTGATGTCCACGTATCTGTTGTAAGAGAAACACTCCCCTTGTGTTTCCGAAAGAACATCTTCAACTTTTTCTTTTCTTCAAGAAATAAACCCATGCAATCTCTAGTGACAGATCTACGGGAATGGATTACAAACCGAGGCTCGAGAGTGTATATGAATTCTCGAAATCCTTCCCTTTCTACAATCCTAAAAGGCAACTCATCCTTTATAATCATTCTGACCAAACCTTTTCGGCAATCATCTTTATCATATGGCAAATATGATGGAACAGCTTCACTATTCTTATCTTTTTTAGGTTGATTCAGTAAGGTTTCTTGCTTCATTCTTTTACCAGCAACAGTCTCAACCTCATCAAGTTCTGGATGTAGCTTCTTACATCTTTCCATATGTTTCAACATAGTAGTAGTGTTGACACCAGATGCTGATCTAATGCAAACTTCTAAACCACAATGATTACACTTAGCTTTGTACTTATTCTCTAATTTCTTGAAGTTTTGCCATGCTCTTGATTTTTTTCTACCGGGTGGTACCTTAGATGCAGCAGACTCAACAGTTGGAGTTGTTTCTTCACCACCTCCTGTTTTCGTTTCCTCTTCACCAATATTTGGACCTCCACCATGTTTTTGCTGCTGAGGTTCCTCAGGTTCCATCTACACAGTTAAACCATGTGGTTAAAACATATAACAAGTATCTTACAAAACCAAATTGGCTACTCTAGTCCTAAAGACAAACAAACAACAAGATAAATAAAAGTGCTTCCTTTCAGGTTTAATGGGTTACTTACGACAATCTGCAACAAATCGAAACATAATCAAACCAAAAATCAAACCTGAACGAACCAGATTTGAATCCTAAACTCAAAATCTGAAAACAATCGAACACTATAATAAAACTGGAAGCAAAATCAAACCTTGAAATTGCTGAAACACACCTTATAAACGGGATTCGAACACTGAAAGGGCTGATAAACCTTGAATTTTTTGGCAAGAACCAAGAAGAGATGAGGGTTGAGTTTTGTTATCAAACTGTCGACAAAGAGAAAGAGATAACCTAAAAATCTATCGATAATCTCATAAGTCATAATGACATAGTGGACTTATGACATAAAGAGGCCCATGAAAGAAAACAATCGAACATAAGAAGCTATGGGCTAGCTATTAGCAATTAACAAGTACATTAACAAGTATCAAGTATCGAGTATCAAGCCAAAGTAATATAATAAACGAGTATCAAGCCAAGTAACGAGTCAAGTAGTAAAAAAAATATGTTGACTTGGTACTTGGCTTGGACTTGCAAGTAATACAATATGTTGGCTTGTTACTCGGCTTGACCGAGACAAGTACTTGCTTTTTCAAGCCAAGTACGAGGCGAGTAACGAGTACAAGCCGAGTAACGAGTATTTATGCCCAGGCCTAAGTATCACCAGATAGTCTCAAGAGTACCAGTTTGTTCAGTAATACCATTGTGACTTATTAGTACCAGTTATTTTAGTTATACCTCTGCAGTTTCGATTTACTTCCGATTACCTCTGATTTAGTACGATTTAGCTGCTATTTTATGAGATAAATCATTTCACCATACTAATAGACTTAGTAAACAAGTTCATTATTCAAATATCTATACAAAAAGAACAATTTTTCAAATCTTCTAATTGAGAAGAAATTTTTACACAAAGAGGTTTTTACAACCTAATCTAACCCTATACACTAAAATAGCATACAACCCAAAGATCTTACCTTTTAATTAACCAGATTCAGTGAAAAACGGACGCGGATAAGGAGGTGACCACGGTCGTGAAGAAGGAGGTTACAAGGCTCTGTTTTTTTGCTTCGCAAAGAAGAAGTCGCGAAGAGGAGAAGAAGACCGTGACAGTGACCAACTCGTTACCGTGTTTCTCTTTCTCTCCAGTCAAAAGAAGAAGCAAAGAAGAAGAAGAAGAGTAAGAGATTCGAGAGAGGATGCTCTGTTTTTTTTAAGTTTTGTTAGCGTAGAAGAAGGTGAGGTGGAGGATAATGATTTTGTTAGGTTTAGTATATTAATTGATTGTGGTTGACAAAAGTAATTGGAATATTTAATTGGAGTTGGGTTAATAACATAATAATAAAATAAGAAAGAGGGTAAAGTTGAAAAAATTGTGTGTTTTGATAAAAAAAAAGGGGTTGTTAGATTTAGATGGGATTGTTAGATTTGAAATAAAGAAAGAAGGTTTTAATAGCAATTGATTCGTTACTTTCGAATTAAATTTTTCGCATTTTCAATTTAAATAGTTAAATTTTTGAAGAAATATTTAGTTTTATCTGTTTTATTCAATTTAAAATTACTACAAACTCAGAATAATGTTTGGTTTCATCCATTTTTCCTCGCTTAATCGATTATACCTCTGTCTGTATATTGTATACCATGATTAGTACATAAATAGGTGACTTATCCGCATACACGCGGGTAACTTATTTATAATTTTGTTTTTAGTTTTGTACTTTGAAAATGTGAAAACATGTATTGGTTTTGATTTTTATTATATACATTGTTGTTGTTGACAAAGAAAAAAAAGATATTTTTGTTGTTAATTCTTTTTGTCAACAATATTGTTATTGTTAATAATTAATATGAATTTTCGAAAACTTAGTTTTACCATTTTATCATTTCATAATTTATTATTTTATAAACGTAAACGCATCAAATCAAATATATAATATTTTAATACATTGGAGTGCACAATTTATTATAAAAGTTGAGATTCTTCTCATAAAAAATTATAAAAGTTGAGATTCTTCTCATAAAAAAATTGAACACCCTATTTGATCATCTTTTTAAAAAAATCATTTTCTTCACACTGAATTTTGTTTAAAAACTAAGTTCGACATCAAAATATTAATAGATTAATATGAGCAACTCTTCGTCAACAACAAAAAACTAATTAATTTTCATACAAATATTCTACCTTTTCCTCTTCTTTTATTTTTTAAACTTTTGTTATTTTCTACTTTTCTTATGAACAACTTTTCGTAAACAACAAAAACTTTATTTATTTTTTTGTCTCTTACACTTTTTCACATTTTATTAAAAAACAAGATTTTTTATGTATCTAGGATAATTAAGAAAAGCTAAGATTTAGAGATCAATTTCACCCATTGAACGATTTAGTATGACATGGCTTTTTATTTTCAGATTGAATTTTTCATAGTGAATTTTCTTTTATCAAACATTAAATATAATATGATAATATTAAACTGATTTTTTTTAACGTAAAAGTGGTATGTTTGCTTTTTAATTAGCATGTAAAAATATATAGTTGTTGATTTTAAACGAAATATAATTATATTTAATATAAAGATTAAAACTAGGAAAATTTGTAAAAATGCCACTTTTTATGTGTACATTTGCAAAACTGCCACAAAGGGTTGTTCATTTGCAAAGATTGCCACTAATTATAGATTTTTAAATCCTATATCTTAAAATTATAAACACTAAAAATTGTTTTGACCCCTAAACCCCCCTAAACCCTCATAACTAAATCCTAATAGAACATAGTTAACCCAAAGATAAATAATATAAAGAAAATGTAATTTTGAAAAAGTGGCATTTTTGTAATGATTTCAAAAATGTGACATTTTTGTAAAGTGACACTTGAAAAGTGGCATTTTTTTAAATTTCTCTAAAAACTTTATATACAATTTATCTTAAATTATCTTCTTATTTTCAATTTGTCTTTTTGTTAGAATTTTTCTTTTTTAAGAGTAAGTAGGTTTTTTTTTATAAATTTGGGATTTTTTTTTGTCACAACACAGAATAAATTTTCTTCAAAAAATGGTTAAGTCTTTATTATAAAATTCAATAAAAAGTATATTTATGTTAATAAATATGATCGAAGTAAAAAATAAGAAAACTCTAATTGATGGTCTTTTTTGGGATTTTGATACTTTTTTTAGATATATCTACTTAGAAATGTTAGTGTAGAAAAAAAACCTAAGGAAACCAAAATAATTAAGTAGAAAAAGTTCATATACACGTATAATACAAAGCATAAAAATCGTGGGTATGAAACTCACATATTAAAAAAAGAAAAATCTAGAATAAAAGATTGAAAACAAACATTCTATATGCCATCGGGTAGGGTCTTTCAAAATTTGGGAGCAGATGAACATTTTTTTTAAGATTTGAAGCGAGATGCCATCGGGTAGGGTCTTGCAAAGTTTTAGAAGAGATATCCGATATGCCTTGTATTTTATTATTATTGAATTAATGCAAAATTCATTAATTAATGATGATATATTTGTGGCCTCAAAAATCATATTAGATTGCGTTTTAAAAAAAAAATAGATTTCTTTGTGTGTTATTGAATTTTGATCACTTTGAATATCAGATCACTTAAAAATGGCATATGTCAATCTTTGTTTTTTTTTTTATCTTTTTCTTATTGAATATTTAAATTTTGAATTAAGATTCATGACTATAAGATCAATAAATGTGCTTTGAGAATACAAAAGTTGTTTAGAATTCAAATCTTGCCAAATTTGAAATGGATGATAATTAAGCATATTAAAATTTTATCAAAAATTTATTAGATTGCCATGTAACAAATTTTTTAGTTGAGAATGATTGTAAAGATGACACATAAGCAAACTCTAAAAACTCATTTCCCAAATAATATATAAGAGATAGATTTCAAAAATCATGTCTTTTTATCTGCCCCGATTATTTTTGTCTAACACAATTATTTACTAAAAGGAAAAAGCTAAATTAATTTTTTGATATATTAGATTTATAATTAAAATTTGAGATATAATTTTTTTTTTTTTTGCTAAACAACCAATTCAACGAACAAGTCTGATATGGGTAAGATACTTTCGCTTTCCACAGACGGCGCCAAAATGTGAATCCTAAATCAGGTACGATTCAGATTACAACGTGCAAGATGAAAAATCGGAGACGAAAGTATAATCGGAACGAGATTACACGATGAGTGATGACAATCAGAGATCAAATGTAATTAGAACAAGATCACACGATGAAAGATAATAATAGAATATCAAAGAGTTGTCAAAACGCCGTCTGTGGTAGGATACTTTCGCTTTCCACAGACGGCACCAAAATGTGAATCCTAAATCAAGTACGATTCAGATTACAACGTGCAAGATAAAATCAGAGACGAAAGTATAATCGGAACGAGATTACACGATGAGTGATGACAATCAGAGATCAAAATGTAATTAGAACAAAATCACACGATGAAAGATAATAATAGAATATCAAAGAGTTGTCAGAACGCCGTCTGTGGTAAGATACTTTCGCTTTCCACAGACGGCGCCAAATGTGAATCCTAAATCAAGTACGATTCAGATTACAACGTGCAAGATGAAAAATCGGAGACAAAAGTATAATCGGAACGAGATTACACGATGAGTGATGACAATCAGAGATCAAAATGTAACTAGAACAAGATCACACGATGAAAGATAATAATAGAATATCAAAGAGTTGTCAGAACGAGATCACTCGATGAAAGATGACATTCGGAGATCATATCGAACGAGATCTCACGATGAGCGATAACAATCGAGATCAAAGCATAATCAGAACGAGATCACCCGATAAGAGATGAAAATCATAAAGCAATGTGTTATTGGAATAACGAGTTGATCAGAATGACGAGGTGATCAGACAAGAAATATAACGTAAAAGAAAGCAAATCGGAAAGAATAGTTTTTATTACGTGTATATTGATAAAAAAAGTTCATAATCCCCTTTCTCTCTAGACTTGTTTCATACATATACTCTCTACAAAACGGGTCAAACTCGCAATATGTTTATTATCTTAATTGACTCTCTTTGATTTAGATGTTACGTTGTTCAAATTTCAAATTCCAACTCTCTGTTTTTCCAACTCTCCCAACTCGCGGGTCTCTCCATATGGAGGCCCATTTATGATTATCTAATTTGTTTAAGACCTCGTCTAACAAGAATCATTTGGACCCGATTTAAGTGACTTAGTTGGGCTCGTTTTATGCGTCCGCGAGCTGGGCCGAATACCACGGTCTTGCGTTGCCATATTTCTTGTTTGTTTGTTCTTATCTAGAATCTGATGCGCTCGCGAGTTGGGTTGCCACGTTGCAGGTTTGGGCATGCTTACTTTGATGTCGTGAGTTTGCCTTATTTCCACGTTGCCACATTTCCGTGTTGTTCCTTTGGCGAGTTGGGCTTTCATATCTCAAGTTTGGTTTCTCTCTACGAAATCTGATGCCAACAAACTCTACCAATCATGTGTTTTCGAGTTCGTACCAAATGATTAGACTATTATAGTACCGCTTATCCGTTGTTTTCTCAAATCCTTGATCAAATTTTTAATTGGAAAACTAAAATACCTTCAACCACTACATGTGATGTTGTTGTAATTTAATTGCTTATCTTCCCGTTTGATAAAATAAATTTGCTTGATAAAATTCTCGTACTCGACACTGTCAACGCACTCTTTCTTGACTTCCTGATCCTTAATAATGAGTATTACAATGTCATTCTGGAGCTAAGAAGCGCACAACCATGGAACCTGTAGGTAGGTAGCAGCAGTCATGTATCTTGGGGTCACACAACCTGGAACCAGGCAATCCAGAGCCAATAACTTTCAATCATGGTTTAAATATCAAAATCCATACTATGTAAGTTTTATGATATTTTAGGACATAAATGTCTTTAAGAATATTAGTTTTAATATTCAAATATCTACACTTACGCATTATTCATGTTGTAAATGATAAGCTTTCGATGAAATGTCTTAAAAAAATTAGTGTTATTATAGTGTGAAAATTTTACAATGGGAGAAATAAACATAGGTGCTTGTAAAAAAAAAATCGCATAGTGTTATTATTAACAATAAGTTGCGATATCTAAAGAAGAGAAAGAGAGCGGAATGTCCGAAAAGGAGTTCGTCCTAAAGAAATGCTCCCAAGCACGGAAGTCGAGGAGCCATCGTCAACAAGATGAGTTTTCATCGGTGGTTTTCACGCTCCTCCTGGTAAGTGTCTCCTGCTCTATTTATTCTCGGGTCCAGCTTCATCATATCCGAAGAACTGTTTTCTCATTCCGTCGGCTATCGTTGTCATCGGCGAGACTTTCCGGGCGCACTTTGCCTTGGTATTCTGCTCAAATTCCATCGTTCTCGATGGATATCGACGAGATCTCTGCTTGCTCTGGCCTAACCTTCCGTCGACCGATTCAACCTTTGTCGCGGTCTAAACCATATCTGCAACACATGCGCTTTCATCGTCACACCCTAAGCTCGCCGTAGGATTCACCTTCCCTTACCATGTTGATCACCGCTTCTTATCTCCAGCTACTTCCACCTCATCTTCCGGCGTATGCACAACTATCCCCGTCGTCGAGATCTCATAAGATTATTGTAAGTTGTGTCGCGCATCCCTCGCACCTACTTCCATCTGGGCGAGGGTTTTCGTCGATGATGCCCACATCCGGAATCTAGAATTGGTCTCCGGTTAGATAAGCTTCTGCGCTGTCAATCATTTCGATGACCTTCCAATGACTATCAAGCTTTTCCTCCTGCTGAAATCTACAAACCAGATTTATTGGTGGGCCTGGCCCATTGTGTCATTGTTGGATTTCGATCCATTCTCTTTTGAATGTGGCGCATATATGTAAACTTCAACATCTCGATTTGGTTTTGAACGAACAAAGTTTTCTGCATTCTCAAATCCTGTAAATTATTTTCTTTGGGAGCAATATATTTCATATTCCTTTCCCTTTGGAGAGTGAACCATTCCATCATTTCTTCTGAGAGTAACAGTCTTTTCGGAATCAAAACCGAGCAATTTTCTAACCTTTTTATATTCTTGTGTCTTGGCATTTACGAGACCACAATATGCAACCGATTTCGTTTTGAAAAAATTCGGAGGTATGGATAGTTTTTCAACGTCACTGATCAAAGTGACAAAATCTCGACTTTCTGGCTTACCCGTGAGTTTTATACCGACGCATCTGGATTTTTTCCTTGATCCGTTGTCGTATAATTATGTTGTTTTTTATGCTTTAGTTTTTAATGTTTTTTGTATTGTTGTATGATTGGATATAATCTCGATGGTTAAATTAAAGAAATAAAAGGTGGAACAAAAACAAAAATTTGCGAAATCTACAAACTTGCGTCCTTGACCCTTCGGCCACAAACTAAGTTTGCTGCCGTATTATATATATATTCCTGCCTTCAACTTGCTTATTATTTTCATTAGATTTGCACGATTACATAATCAGACCACTAATGTTGCATTATCACACTTTAGGTCAAATCTACTAAAATGCTGACTTTTTAATATAATTAGTAGGTGATTCTCCCGCGTACACGCGGCTAAATTATTTAGGTAGTTTTGTTTTTAATTATGAAATATGTAGTTGTTTGATTTTTATTATAGACATTGTTGTTGATTCTTTTGTTGTTAATTTTTTTTTGTCAATAATATCATTTTTATTAATAATATGAATTTCGAAAATTTAGTTTTACAATTTAATTATTTTATATATGTAAATGTGTCAAGTCAAAATGTACAATAATTTAATACACTAGAGTTAAAAAATGTTAAATTTGCCTTGTCCGAATATCTTAAGTAATATTTACAATACAAATAAATTACTTGATATTTTTAAACATTAAAATATATAATCATAAATTTTATAAATGAAACACAAATTAAAAAAAACTGATGCTTTCGAATTAAAAATTTTTTTTATTACTTTCGAATTGTCTTACGTTAAAGAAAATATTTCAAAGAATAATTATATTTGTTGTTATAAAATTGTAAAGTTATTTTATATATGTACACGTGTCAAATCAAAAAGTATAATAATTTAATACATTAGAATTAAAAAAAAATCATGGTAACTTTGGGTGTCCAAATAACTTAAATAGAATTTAGAATATAAATAAATTATTTAATATTTTAAAACATTGAAATAAATAATCATAAATTTTATAATTAAAACGCGGATTAAAAAAATGAAATTGTTGCTTTCGAATAAAAAAATATTTTTATTACTTTCAAATTTTCTTGCGTAAAAAAATTCAAAGTCTCTTTTAAAATTTGGGAAACTTTTTTGTTATAAACTTAGGAAAGTTTTTTTAACAGACATATCAAAGTCTCTTTTAAAAATTTGGTAAGATTGTTCTTATGTAGATTTTACTAAAGATTTTCATACTTTTACATTTGGAATTGATGATAAATAAATTCCGGATGACAATAAATCCATTATTAATTAGATATCGAAAAATGTTAATTTTTTTTTTTTTTGAAAACTTTCAATATTTCCTGTTATCAAAGATTTTCATATTTGAAAATTAGAATTGATAATACATAAATTTCGGAGCAGCCAAATTTCACACTTTTAAATTTGTAGTTGGTCATACATTTTATTTTTGAGATACTCTTAAATTTCGGATAGGCAAATTTATGAAGATAACGATTTTCATAATCTTGTAAACGTCATATTAATCTTGTGTAGATTTTACTAAAGATTTTTATACTTTTAGCTTTGGAGTTGATAATACATAAATTTTTATTTGGACCGAAACGAAATGTAATCGATTTATTTAATTAATTTTTTGGATCGAACATACTTTTTTGGAAATAAATAAATCCAATAAAATCCAAAAAAAAATTATTTTTAAAAGTAACAATAACTAAAATCCCTAATCAAATAATCGAAATAAACCATGTAAAAATAATCTTCTATTCCGTGAGATTATTTTTTGATAATCACTTCTTAACTTCATCAATAGAGCCATCATTCTCATCCTCTTTTTAAGCTTGAGATAATTTTTCGAGTTTGGGCTAATTTTAGTTAGGATTTAATGGGATAAATTAGAGAGAATGTCATGTCATATTTTAAGGGATGTCATGTCACATTAAAATTGGAAAAGTAATTTTGGTGAAGACACTTAAATTTTTTTGAAAAAATCACTCTCCAATTAATATATAAGAAATTTCATATAAAAAATCGCATCAAATTACCCTCATTTAATAGGCTGATTTTCCTTTAATTTGATTAAGTCAATTATAATATTTTTATATCTGACCCGAACATCAAACCATGCTACCTTCCAAATCACTAGGTCATCCGATTGATCCAGATAAATCTCGGGTCAAATTAAACTCAAAACAAATTACTAAAAATAGTAGAAAAAACAAAGATTGCAATGAGACACGACCAATACACAAACATGAGAATAAATTGTTTATAATATAAAATCGTTATATTGTATTATGTAAAGTATAAGACAAAAGAAAGAGCATTTCATTTTAGCTAGCGATTATTGTGCTCCACTAAGAGAAAGCGTCCGCCAATCATGGTTAGCAGTTATTGTGTTCGGAACGACGCGAAGCCTCATAATATGCACTTTAGTTTTGAATTTCTAATACGGTGCTAGACTAATCGTTTGAGATCACAAAAACACAAACAATAGTACGATTAAACCACAAAATAAAGAAATAATTCATAACAAATAAAAATAAAGAAAGTTTGAACCAAAAAAAAGAAGTTACATATGTGAAGACGAACTGGTCACATAGGAGATGAAACACATTCACCGTTGAATCTATTTTTAAAATATCATTTTGCAAAAATACCACTATGAGTTGTCTATTTTTAAAAAAGTCACAAAATAAGGATTTTTTATATCTCAAATCCTAAAATTTAGGCTATCTAGTGATTTATGCGTTTATTAAAAATATGGATGTTTACCCGGTCCAGGTGGGGGTTTACGCGGTTTAGGCGGACAATTACGCGGCATAGATGGATATTAAGCGGCCATATAAAAAATAAAAGAAAAATCACAATTTGTTTATTATATTATAAACTAAAATTGTTTATCATAAACAATATTTATTTTTAGCCTCTAAAGATTAAATCTATTAGTTAAATTCATTTTGAAAATAAGTTTAGACATTATATCTTTTATATTTTTATAAGACTATATTTTGTTTAATTACATTATAAGATTATTGTATATTTAAAACTACATGTTCTTTTACATAAGAATTTATTAAATTTAATAATTAAAACTTCTCATTTCTAAATATAAGATATATTCATGTTTTATTCATTATATATATATATATATTCATCTTTATAGGTATATATATATATCTAAAAAAATAATTATCCATCTAAACCCCGCCTATACTTCAGCGTATACGGTTAGGTGGCCCTCTTTCGCCATCTAGCAAGTGTTTAGCGCGTTTTAGAACGCTGGGTTTAATATTAACGGATTTTGATATTAAATTCGAATCGAAAAGTGACCGGGTCACGGATTAACTTAACCGACCGGGCGGTCCGGTGCGGATGTGAAGGCAGACTGTAAATCTGTTGAAATTTTTCTACGTAGGTTCAAAAACATTGCTTAATTATTATAACTAGCATTATAGTTCAAAGTCCGTTCTAAAATTCCATCATTCAGTCGATTATTCCTTCGTCAATTTGTCAGGCCGTAATCCTTCCACCACGATTAATGTATAATCAATATCAAAAATCAATTTACTTTCTGTCTCCAATCAACTCTGATTATTTATTCAAAATTGTTTTGAGCTTTTTTAATGAATAACCAAAAAAAAATATTTAAAAAGTTGGTAAAAAAAGGTATGTGGCACAATCTTAGGTATTGGATTTAGGTTTTTTGTTTAATTTGTAAATTATAATTTTTTTGTTGTATTAATGGCAAATTATCTCAATTATTTATTTGTTTAAATATTAGACTTACAATTAAAATTAAAGATATAATTAGGAGCTAAGCTGCGTAGAAATGAAAGCGGATACGTGGAAACGGAAGCGTTTGGAAATGTGGAAACGAGTTTTTCTAAAAATTTAGGAAGCCGGTACTTAATGGAAGCGTGTATATATATATATATATAAATATATAATATAATATATAATGAAAAACTAATTAACTAAATATAAATCATACTAAAAACAAATATTATAATATTTAAGTTATATATGTACATATATATATTGCTTTGAAATTGAAGAGGAAAAAAAACTAATAAGCAATCAATCAACACAATTAAACAATACAAACAACATAAAATGAGCAAGTGAACAACACAAAAATCATAATGCAATCGGAGAAAAAAACCAGAAGCTTATAACAAAATAATTTTTCATCTCATATCTCATCTCCTTTGTTTATTCATTAAAGTTTTATTTTGTTTATTAATAAAATAAGCTATATTGGGCCATCAAACTTTATAAACTCAAAATAATTATTAATTTTTTGGACCTAATTTGTTTCATCTTCTCTAAACATCAATCACTGTCAACGCTTCCGATTACAGCATCGACGCTTCTAACTCGGAATCTTGCGCTTCCATCACGGTTCCAAATGGCTTTTTTTTGGAATCGCGATTCCAAGATGATTCCAGACGATTCCGAACGCTTTTGCTTCCGATTCCGCTTCCGGAGCGAGAAACGCATCATCAATGGCGATTCCATGCTTCCTAGAGTAGGAGTTCACAAACCAAAATCTATTAAAATTTTAATGATAGATAACACGAAAGTACATCTTAAACATTTTAGCAAAAAAAAAGTACATCTTAAACGTTAACCTTTTTAAAAAAAACTTTAACCTTTTTCATTATTGTGTGTCATGAGATAGAAATTTCTAAAGTAATAGTTGTGTGTGAGTTTTTTTTTGTTCTTTTGGTGTGCACTTGTTCTGTTTCGCATAGTAATTGGATATTTAATGTCCAATAGTGTGTTAATTAATTGATTATGGATAAACAAAAATAAAATACAGCGTCAACATTTCTTCCGTTGAATCTTCTTCCTGTGTTGTGTGTTGTGGTCTGAGATAAAGAGAGGAACAAAACAAACCAACCAGTCCTTATAGAAGAAAAGAAGGCATTTTTCCAAGAGCACCAAAAAAAAAAGAATTGAGATTTTCCGGGAAAATTTGTTCTCCAAGAAAATCTGCATTTTTCAATCAGAGTTTGATAGTGAGCAATCTTTAAAGAGGGCTCCTTTGTTTCCTTTTCTTACTTAATTTGCTCTTTCATTCTTTCCCCAGATTTTCTGTAAGATCTCTCTTTATGAATCTTTCCCTTGTTTTTTCCAAGTGAAAAAGATCCTCTTTTGCTAAGTTCTTGCTCTAAAGTCTCAAACTTTCATGTCTACCTTATAAAGGTTCTTTGTGATTCTTCCATTTTCTGGTTTCTGAGAATTAGGGTTTAGAGCTTGTTTGTTTTAGGCTTTTAAGTTTTGGATTAGCTTATTTGTGCAATTAGTGATTGTGTGGAGATGGGAGAGTTTGAGGTAGATGGAGAGGAGAAGTTGATTGTTGCTGCAAACTATCTTGTTAAGGAACTTAGATCTGGCAAGAGCCTCACTAAGAATGCTAAGAAGGTTTTGGGGACTCTGTTATCAGAGCTTTCCCGTTTGGGGATCTGTGAAGATAGATATGAGGAAAATGAGATAGGTTACATTGAGCAAAGGCTTAATCTTGTTTGTGAGAAGATTATGACTCGGGAAGTCGATGAATCGATGATTTGGGACTTGGGTTCAGATGAAGGCAATGACTTTTTGGATGCTGTGAATGAGTTGAGAGTGTTGATTGATCGGTTAGACGGTTCTTTGGGTTCAGAAAAGACAGGGACCGAGGACATTTCGCTGAGAAAAGCTCATGATGTTCTTCAAACAGTGATGGCAAGGCTGGAGGATGAGTTTAAGCATCTGCTTGTGGAGAACAGATTGCCTTTTGAGCTTGAACATGCTTCTTTTCGGTCAAGTGAAGCGGATCATGGTGTGGAAGAAGGATTCGCGGGTTCTTTTGGTGCTGCTTCCACTGAGGATTTGATTCTTGGAAGCAACAACTACAGTAGGAGAAACTCAGCGGAAATCGTTGTTGATTTGATGAATCCTGATGTTATATCAGATCTCAAGAACATTGCAAACACTATGATTGCTTCAGGATATGACCGTGAGTGTATCCAGGTATGTACAATGGTTAGAAAAGACGCGCTTGACGAGTTTCTCTATAACCACGAGGTCGAGAAGTTGAGTATCGAAGATGTTTTGAGGATGGATTGGGCTACATTGAATACGAATATCAAGAAATGGGTTCGGGTTATGAGAAATATCGTCCAGATATATCTCTTGAGCGAGAAGTCTCTGGATAATCAGATATTCGGGGACCTAAACGAGATTGGTGTAACATGTTTTGTTGACACAGTGAAGGCTCCGGTGATGCAATTACTCAATTTTGGTGAAGCTGTGTCTCTTGGTCCACGACAGCCCGAGAAATTGCTTAGGATTCTTGAGATGTACGAGTTAGCATCCGAGCTTTTACCAGAGATCGATGATCTGTTCTCAGATAATTCTGGTTCATGTGTAAGGACAGAATACAGGGAAGTAATGAGGAGACTCGGGGACTGTGCACGAGCAACGTTTCTTGAATTCAAGAGTGCAATTGCTTCAGATGTCTCATCGCATCCTTTCCCGGGAGGAGCGGTTCACCCACTTACAAACTATGTGATGAATTACCTCATGGCGTTGACAGATTTCAGCCAGACGCTTGATTCACTTCTCTTGGAACACGACGACGTAGAAGATCTCACAATACCTCCATCGCCGGATATGATCAATCCAGGGATGAGCGAAGAAGAGTCTACCTACGACTCTTCTTCACCGGATAAATTTATGGCGATGACCCGGCATTTCTACTCCATAACCTCGGTTCTCGAAGCCAACCTTCAAGAGAAATCAAAACTATACAGAGATGTCTCTCTGCGACACATTTTTCTCCTCAACAACATACACTACATGACCCGGAAAGTGCTAAAGTCTGAGCTGAGACATATCTTTGGCGACAAATGGAACCGGAAACATACATGGAAGTTTCAGCAGCAAGCAACAGAGTACGAACGTGCTACCTGGCTCCCTGTTCTGTCCTTCCTCAAGGAAGATGGTTCTGGTTCAGGCTCAGGCTCAGGCTCTGGTTCCGGTTCTGGCTCAAAAAATTTACGCCCGAGGGAGCGATTTCAAGGATTCAACGCTGCGTTTGAGGAAGTTTACAAGGCGCAAACCGGGTGGCTGATTTCGGATGAGAGCCTGAGAGAAGATGTGAGGACAAAGGCATCGATGTGGGTGATTCAAGCGTACTGGACATTTTACAGTAGACACAAGAACAGTGTGAGTGAGAGGTATATAAAATACACTACGGATGATCTTGAGAGACTCTTGTTGGATCTCTTTGCTGGTTCTTCTAAATCCTTGAACAATTCTTATAGAAGGTGATCAATTCAGGATTGTTTCATAGTAATTGTGTAAGAGTTTGGAGGGTTCATATTCAAGAGAGTCGGATGATAGATTTTTTATCTTGACATACATATATCATATCATACATTTGTATTGAATTTATTTGACTTTGTAATCTTTATATTCATCATTTCTCGAATATGTTTAGTGAAATAAAAGATTTTGTTATGGTTTAATTTGGTGAAGTTGGAGAAGTCTTTTTTGTTGTTGGTCGGTCTTTAAGAAGTATAATTAGACTTGGAATTCTTTGGGCTAATCAAATTATACTTCTTAAAGAGAGGTCAACAGAAATAGACTTGACCATTATCGCAAATTGCTAAGGTCTATGGTCAACCCCATGTCTGTTCATAAAATCACGCCATACAAATTGATAATAAAATTATACCAACTTGGAATTTTATATTCACTACTGTTTTGGGAAAAGTAATCAAAGACATTTAGTAGAAGTTGCAAGGCACTTTACACAATATATAGCGATAATTATAGACTTTTCCCCAACATTGTATAAAATGAAGATAAGATTAAGAGGTACAACAAAAGGGACATCAAAAAGTCAGCCACAGTAATTCCTCGCAAGACAAGGAGCTACTATTGTCTTACAGATTGAACTTTGATAGCCTTTAGTTCAAAATCAGCATTCTATTGTTACAAACATAGATTGGCATTTTGTTCACGATCGGACTGTCAATGTCTCATCAGCATCGTCATCATCGTCTTCGTCATCCCCATATTCCATCAGCTTTATTAAAGTTTCTGCAAAATCAGGGCGTGGTCGATATCATACATCCGATGCTAGGTTATGCTAAGTTACCCGTTAACCCCGTGATTCATGTCAAATCAGCAAATAAATTGTAACGCAATGATTAGTTCTAATACTATACCTGGAACTGGATTGGGTTTCTTTACAGTGATGTGGTCGTTCTGAGATCTTGCAGGTTGTGTTGATGGTGTAATTTTTCGTGGTGGTGGAGGAAGCACGCTTCTCGATGGTAGAGGAGAGATGGTCCTCGAAGGGGGTTGTGGGATGGTCTTTGGTGGAGGAGGAGGCATCACAGATCTTGGTGAAGGTGGCGACCGTACTCTGTTTGCTGATGATGGCTCAACTACATTAGTTGAAGCAACTTCACCTGCCATTCCTAACTCCAACTGCAAACATTCAAGATCATTTACACAACATAAGTTATCTAAATGTTTTGGTAAATAAAAGTATCATGCAGACATATGTAAAGAGACGGTATTCCTAGAAGCATAGAGAGCAACGCAAACGTTTTCAAATCCACGAAAAATGTACCCGAAAGCAAAACTATGAAGACAACCTCACTAACATCCTCAAAGACACAAGTTAAATATCAGAAGAGCTCTTTGGTTCCAATGACAGCCTAAGATATGTATATACTGGTCAATTTAAGGTTAATTCTCTAATTTCATGCATCAAGAAACATTGTTTGGAGAAATGAACGTGTTAACTCAAGCAGATAACTCAATAGACAATTTATGGCGGATAAGCCTATTCTACCATGTTACTGTATGCAAGGTACGAAAGTATAGACACATTGGACTATGAAAAATGGCATGCATGTCATCATGCACACAACAAAGATATGTCAAGTCTGTGAAAAGACGTTTAAAAAGTCTGGGTAAGGTTCTGATTCTGATCGCCAAGTTGAAGTAAGAATGACTGCGACCACATGGTGCCTCCAATATTAAGAATACCCTGTGAAACATGCAAACCAATGGCCCACGGGTCCAGAATCAGCTAGTTAGCTTCTTAGAAGTTCAGAAAAATACCTGGAATAGTAAAGTGAAAAAGTGAGCACAGGATAAAATCATCACAGAAAAAAACTGAAAAAAATGCGCAAGAAACCTGGATTTCCATTATCCCAAGGTAAATCTCATGATAATTAATAAAGCAAACATGTATCTCAAATGAGATTCTTACGAAGATTACATGCTCCACATCATGCTACTTAACCTTTTAACAACTAGACAACAATTTTTCCATGTTAACCACTTACCTGATCCGTTCACTCGTTAACTAATGCTTATCACTTACAAGTACCATTGTTTCAAACAACCACAAGTTTTTCATGGTAACTTAGTTATGGAAGACACCAAGAGTTTCGACCCAATCCAGTTGTTTGTGAAAAAACCACCGTGAATCCAGAAAAAGATCTGTTACCTCTTTGGCTTTTGCTGGGACTTTACAATCAGCTGGTAGCTCCTGAAACTTTCGCTTTTGGGGTGGACGCCTTTCTTTTTCCTTACTTGAAACATCACTTGGTTTTGATAAGGAAGTAGCTGTCAGCACAGTCGGAGGCACAGTGGAGATAACAGGAGAAACTGAATGCCTAAGGACTTGAGCAACTTGTTGAAGTGGAGTGGCTTGAGGGTATATTCCAGCATACCCACTATAGCTAGTTCCCCCAGCCATGGGCTGTAAGTAACTGACTGGACCTGGTCTCGAGTGCCCGTCATTTGATATCCCTGAAGGCTGCAATACTGGAAACTGAGGATAAAGAGTTGTTGCTGGAGGAACTGAAAACGGATGAACAACACTTGGTGGTGATATGATGGGTATCGATCTCATCAAACCATATGTTGAACTAAAATTTGGCTTTTGCTCGATTTCAGGAGCTCCTGAAAGCAGTTGCTGAGGTGGTGGTACTGCACCGTACACCTTGCTTGAGGAAACCCTGAAACATTTTGTAGGACAACCAAATACAATTACAACTCAGCAAATGAAATGACAGAAACAACATAGTGCTTCTGATCAGAAATAGCAGACTTAAAAGAAAACATTAGCCTTCAAATACCAAGTGGTTTCATATCTATCAGCAAGGCATAAGTAAAAATATTAAATGACAAAAAGATCATGGAAACAATGAAAAAGCTTATTATATGTAACAAAGTTTGAAGATTTTCTGGAAGATAAAATGAACCTTGAAGCCCCGAATTCTACACTGATTGTATCCATAAGATTCTCAGCTAAACGTTTTGCATCATCAATACTCTTTGGGTTGGTGCTAGATAACAATAAATGCAATGGTTGATGTGCTTCTGCAATAAAGCATAAAAAACAGGACGCTACATTACATTAACAATGTGATACAGATAAATCCACCTCGCGTAACAACAGTCCCATAAGTAGACAAAGACAGACACATATGCCGCAAATATTACCTTCGCCATGTTGGTTCTCAAGGCTCCCTGAACCACGCCCTCGTAGTACAACGGTTGCTCCTGTTTCATTCATAATGTGATTTATATACTGATCCTGCATGTAGGAAAGCCAACCACCACCAACACAAAAAAAGTTCTCTCCAGATTGCACGGAGATGTCAGAGAGAGCTTCACCATTAGAATCTCTCGAATTCATGGAGTGAGAAAGTAAAAACTGTAATTCAAAGATTAAAACCTACACCAATACACTACTGTTGATCCTTTAATATAGCTTAAGTTATACAATAAGGAAAGGTGATTCAGTTCCTTGGCTTAAACTAGAAAGAACAATGGGAAGAGACTGAAGGATGACTCACATTAGGCCCACGAATACGAGCAGCAACATTAGATGACGGGTCGGCTTCAAAACCCAGATACACGCATGCGCTCAGTACCTGGAAACATGGTTCAGTTTATTGCTGCCCTGATTTCATAACTACAAAAAGAGGTGTCACGCTATCTACCTTGACTGTCGGAAAACCAACCAACCCAATCTGCGAATTTGATTTCTGTTTCATCATCTCCTCAATTATAGCTGCTGCACGATCAACCGCTAGTATACGTTCTGCAGTCTCTTTTAACTACAGTTGTAATAACAAACATAAAAACCAGGCCACATTCTCAAAGCTCAGATATTATATGAAGCTTCTCAGATTTGGGTAAGACAGTTTTCAGTTTCAAAAACATTGTGACCATCATACAGAGCTAAAACCAATATATTTCTGTCAAAAACCAGAAGCAAGTTTGATCACACAGTAAAACACAAATGACAAGCTTCTTAGAATAGTCCTTTCTATTCCCCTTGACTAGGTCTCTGTTAAGCTAAGAAGGATATCATACATGGGCAGCAGCAGATATGTGAAGATATAACGGCTTTTCACCATCAGGAGGTGCATTTGGAAGACGATACTTGCCCCTACAAGAAAAGTTCATGAATCCAATCTAGAAAAGAGTATTGTAAAACTTTCTTCTTCATGACATAGATGGCGGACGAACCTAGTAATCACCACAGCACCAGTAGACCTCTGAATCTGCAAGATGAATACACGCTAAAAACTAGAGAGGATATTGTATATTCCATATATATCTATATATATATATATATAGGCATGGCAAAACACACATACTTCTTCTTGAGTTGAGCGTTTAGTAAGCCTGTGCCTAAGAGAAGCCTCAGCATCGTTGATAACAATTTCTCGTGCTATGGGCAACTCATCCTGGATCTTAGGCTAGATCGACATGAAAAAACAATAAATTACAGGATAAAAAGAGAAAACGGAAAAATATCCACAAACAACAACTCGTTCAGAATGCAGATAACTAGCTATAAAGTGACAAGCAGAGCAACCACATTTGGGCGCTTGTGGAATCTCATCATGAACAGAGGAGAGGAAACAGGACAAAGTGGTGTGACAATCTTAAGGAGGTAGCAGCAGTTCACTAAAAAACATATAATCCGACACCAGGACATCATTCAGATAACATATCATCAACGCCAAAGCGCGTAATAATGCAAAAGCTACGACAAAAACACAAGAGCGTAAGAGTTATTTACTTGACTAAGATTTGGAAGTGATGTATATGGCTGAGCCAAAGAAAACAATGGAGCCACATTTGCAACTCCAGCAGCAGCAACAAGTTGCTCCGCTGGCCGATCCCACTTTCTCTTTCTCCTGCCACACAATGCACAATTTCTCATCAGCGTCAGTTTAACAACTAAGATGCAAATTTGTTAGGGACTAGAGATATGAGCCTTAACATGCTTTCACCGTGTCTTTGGATATAGTTACTAAAACCAAACAGAACAAAATCGACATTCACAATATAAATTTCAAAATCTGAATCAAATTAGCTGAAGCAAGGAATCCAGGTAAATCAATCTCGGTCGAAAATTACGATTGCCAAGAGCAATTTCACGACAAATGTTTGTTAATCAGATGTAATTAGGTGAAACTGGAATTGTTAACAAGGAAAATAGGTACCTTTGCCTTGTCCGAGAAGCATCGTTGACTGCAGTTGAATCGGTCGGAGCCGCGTCATGATCCCCCGTCATCTTATTATTGCCGTCTCCGACACAAAACTTTGTGTTTCTTTAGGATTTCACGGCAGGTTCAAGAAACTCCAAATTGAAAAAACAAAAAGAACTGGTTCTAACATTATTGTTTTTTTTGTTTTATTTTTCTTTATTGCTTTTGTGTCCATAAGCCTACGATAAAATTGGGCAGTAGAGGCCCATTATCTATGATCCTCGGGCCCAACTTAAAGCTCAAGTTCGTTCTTTACCTCAACAAACTCTCATTTTGAATCCCTCTAGCAGCTCAAGACTCTCTTCAGAGTTTTTTTTTTTTAAATCAGAAATTTTTATTGATCATTTTAGAATATACAAAAGACAGCGGACAAAAAAAGTCCCCGGAAACTAAGCCGGACGATAAACAAAAAATCGCCGAGAACATAATCTTAACAAGGAAGCCAAAAGTTAGGACAAGAACTAGAATCTAAAAGTCGAAACTGATACAATCTAAACAGAGGCAAAGAAAAAATCGTAAATGACATAACCATCAGACCATCAAATATTATGAGCATTCAGAAAACCCTTAAAAGAGAAAAATCGAGGGAACCAAGATCGGAAAGACACACTTTCTATTATCAGTAACCAAAAAACTGTCTGACGAAAATATTTTGATTATCTTTTTTTAAATCATTTTTAAGTGGAAATTGATATTTTTACTTACTTTTTAACACTTTATTCCATTGATTGATTTGAAACAGATTACATCAACGAAGAAGTTCAACAAATACGATACAAAGAGAAATTAATGGTCATTTCTACACTATAAATCAAGTGAGGATAATCGATAACGACACATTAGCGATACCAAGATGATCTTGTTTCGAATCGAAGGTAGACGAATAGGTGTTCCTGATTCCACAATAGCAGCCGGACTTCCAATATCTATTACGATAACATGATAATAATTCTCTTAATTTAGATAAATCTCCTTCTTTGATTGCCTTTGTCAAATTTATTCCGAGTTAGGTTCAGTGAAACCGCCGTTGAGCAACTTTGAACTACAAAACTGAAATCAAATAAATAGCCAGAACTGACTAGAAACTAGCAACCTAAACCTCAACTAAAAACTTCATCCCAAAAAACTAAACCCAATAAGGGAATCACACCGTAAACCCAATGAAGGGAATCACAAATTAAATCTAAAAAAAGCGACTAAAATCGCATCGTCTTCAAACCAAGAACTCCCAGAGAAATATCTCTACACTCCATGTAAAGCGTTAAAGCTCTATTAGATGACAACCATCTCCCTCTCACGAAGCCGGTGAAAGCACCGGACATCAGAGGGAGAAAACTCAAATCACTTTTTTTTTGTTCTCTCAAATATTTTGAGTATCTAATAAAGATAATACTAATATTTTAAATATAATTAAATATAAAAAGTTCAACCAATCATACAAGGCAAGGAGGCATAATAATATCTGATACTTTGTTCAAAATTTCTTAAACGAGAAACCTTCTCACTCTCTTACCCCTCTTTATTGAATTTTTTCAATTTTTTAATAGTTAGAAAGAGTTACTTGCGTTGGAGGTGGTCTTATCTAGTTAAAAAGTTTCAACATCTTGCAAGTAGAGTTATATGTTGTGATCTCGTATGTTGTCGAAAAAATTGTTGAACGTAATATAGTACAAAAAAACATATGCTCTGAGAGAATTATCATCGTGAAATCGTCTGTAAATTTTTTCATTATAATCATATATGCTACGTATAATTATATTTGACTGATTATTCATCATATGTAATATAATTACATGTAACTACTTTTTTTTTCTTATTTGTTAGGGAGGATAATTACAATTCCTCTGTTTTTAAGATTGGAGTTTATCATTAGAATCTCTAAGTAGTCGTCATCATTCATTGTAAAGGTGGCTATTATGTTTAGAGATTGAATTCATTGAAAAGGTGGCTATTCTTTTTAGAGATTGAATTGAGGATTTGCATCTCATGTTTAAGAATTATAGTATAACTAGTAAACTAGCCAAACATTTTTTTCGACAATATGTAATTTTCATTCTATATAGATCGCACGAAGCAAAAATAGTAGTATAAAAAGATAACAATGAACCATGTGTTTAATAGTTTACGAAAATGAACAAAATTTAGGGTATGCGTAAACCCTAACCATAAAAGAGTAACTCCAAATAAGAATCATATTTCGTAACAAAAATGATATTATACAATGTAATCAAGAATTCAAAAATAATATTCTTTCGTAAAAGTATATAGAGAATGGAATGCAACAATCTTCTATGTAGAATTCATGTCAAAAAATGACATTTACTTATTTTGATCAATTTAGCAGAAATTAAACCCTAAATCGGTTACTATAAAGGACAACAATAGAACACACTAAAACTTAAAACTTCAATAATCTTAAAGTCTCAGAAAAATAGATCAATCTAAATATAACACATTACATGTAAAAATAGATCAGTCTAAATATAACACATTACATGAAGCAAAGTAAATATATCTTATTTTATTTATCATTGTAATACCTAGAATATAATGAGATTGCGTTCTATATGAGTGTGTTCTATATAGAACAATACTTTTTGTTCACATTATATATTTATTTTCTTAAGAATATATTTCCCGTTTTCAAAAATTCAAAATATGCCATATATAAAAAAAAATCTTCGTTTATTTCGATAAATTTTAATAGAGTGGATTGCAACAATCTTTTGATTCATTTAGAAGAAATTCAACACTAAATGGGTTACTATAAAGGAAAACACTTGAAAAAAATTAAAACTTAACCTTCAATAATAGTAAAGTCTCAGAAACATATATCGGTCTAATATAATACATTACATCCAACAAAGTATATAGAATGGATTGCAACAATCTTCTATGTAGAATTCATGCCAAAAAAGAGTGACATATTTTGATTAATTTAGAAGAAACTAACCCTAAATCGGTTAGGACAACCATAGAAAAATCTAAAACTTAAACCTTCAATAATAGTAAAGTCGCAGAAAAATAGATCGGGTTAAATATAACATATTGCAGGCGACAAAGTATATAGAATGGATTGCAACAATCTTCTATGTAGAATTCATGCCAAAAAAGAGTGACATATACTTATTTTGATAATTTAGAAGTAATTAAACCCTAAATCGGTTAATATAAAAGACAACAATAAAAAAAAAACTAAAACTTAAACCTTCAATAATAGTAAAGTCTCAACAAAATAGATCTGTCGAAATATAACATATTATATGCAATAAAGTAAATATGTCTTTGCCTTGTTTAAGATCTCTTTGAAATCAATCTAAGCTCTTTATGCTGTTTCGTGCTTCTGTCTGAGTCTTGATCCTAATCTCTTTTGGTTCTGCCTCTCAATCACAATCAACTTACACATTTTATGTGTATGTCTTTTTTCTTTTTTCAAGTAGTATTTTTTTTTTTCACGACAGTAGTATTGCCTATTTCGGCAGAATATGTATTGATTTTTCTCCCTTGGATCAAATAACTGGATTCTTACATTTTATATATCAATATAAAATGTTATCCTTCATTAAAATAAATTATAAACATATGATTTTCTTATATGTAGATTGATAATCCAAACTGATTAATTAAGCCAAAACTATATACCAAAACGATTGAGTAATCATTTTTGTCGAAAGCTCAAGTTTGATTGAAGGAAGCAAATAAAAATAAAATTATTCGGCCGAAAAATACAACACTTAATCGGTCTATTTTGAAAACAAAATAAAATACATAAGAGAGACATTGTTGACTTTCATCCATTTATCCAATTAGGAGTCCTTATTTTACCTGGGGAAAAAGTAATAACTTTTGTTAAATAAAAACTTCGAAAAAAAAAAATTAAAAAAATTGAAACTAATAACCAACCTTTTGTAAATGGTTTTGATGTCCTCGCTCATAAAAGAAGCTTCAAGGAAGTTATCATCGATAAACTTGGCGTCAATAATTGGAATCTGAAGTTTTCCATCGAGTGGATATGAGTTCCCATCAAACCATATTCCAGAAACAATCTCCTTCGTAGCTGAGTTCATCTCTTGATCTTCTTCAGACGTATCAGCAGCCACCAGTCTGTAGGAATACACTTTCTTTTGCTGCTCCTTGCCGGGATGATATGCCATCTCTATGACTTGTTGAGAAATAGAAGGGGTCACGATAATGTCGAGCATTACAACCCTTGTTACACCCTCAAGAGTTATTTCCTCACTACACGCTTTGATGGATGCAAAGAACACTTTCGCATCCGGCGAGTTATTGAATTGATTAAATGCGTTTTCCCGAGCAGAGAGGCTTGTCATACCTTGGACCATGAATGTCTCTTTGCCATCTTTCCAGCCCTTGGTCTTAGCCATGAGTCTTTGGAGAAATATCAATGGGATGACATACTGGCTTACCACAAGTATCTTCTCATTTGTGTAACCACATAGCTTCACTAAATCCAACAAGAACTTCGTTTTCACGCCATCTAACACGTCCACGTCTTTGAGAAGCTCATCCATCTCATCCTCGCTTGGAGCAGGAAGACCTTTGGGTCGGTCCGAGAACACACATAGCTTGGGGTGAAGTGTGATTCCACTCAAGGTAGAGTAGGTTTTAAAACCCTTCCCTTTGGAATTTCTTTCAATCTCCCATGCTGACCTTTGGTTCAAAGTCAGTTTGAGGACAACCGTCAAGTCCACCAAGCATGAGTCTTCAAGAAGATGCTCTCCTTTGTGATTATAAATAATCTTGCTCGTCAACATTCTTAACTCCGTTAAACAACCAATCTTGTCACCATGATGTGTATATTGGCTCAGAATAGCTTCCTCCAACGTATCAAACAAGGAAACCAATGTAGCTCCGGTAGCGTCCGCATCAACATTTAATAATCTTCTGGTAACAAATCCAGGTTGGCTTTGCTTCAGAAACTCGGGGAACACAAGATCAATGATGTTGAAAACCTCTTTGACGTGACTTTGGTATAATGTCCCGCTGAGTAAAAGTTTACGAGGCGTTTTGATACGAGCAAAGACCTTAAGAAAGCTCATCATCTCGTTCCTCGGATCAGTTCCTCTATCCAAGATGACAAGCGAAGACTCATTTAGGAGAATGTCTCTGCAAACATTAGAAGCTTGTGTATCATTCTTGTCGGACACCATGTTGGAGAATTGCTTGTGGCCCAAGAACATGATACTCCGGTTAGTGATCCATTGCTTCAAAACCTCTAACTGCTGGGGTCGCGTATTCGCTTTGGCCGAGTAGAAGTCCAGCAACATGATGTCATTGACTTCAAATCCCTGAAACTCCTTTTTCCAAAAATTAATCATCGATTTTGGAAGCACAAGTAGAGGCTTAGCACTCGGATGCTTGACAAGATAACCATGAATGAGATTGATCATCAAGAAGGTCTTTTCAGATATAGGAGCTTGAGCTAGAATACATCCATTAGGGTTTTCTACAGCCAAGTTGCTGCATAGAAAATTTAGTATCTTGACTTGATGAGGCTTCATACAAGTTTTCCGCCTGGGATGGGGGAAAATACCAGTACCTGAAAACCCATTTTCAGGAACTTCCAACTTTATACCATTGACGTTGCTTGATCCATAGCCGGGTGGTAACGGATGTTTCTAATCAGTAAATCAATGAAATTAAATACATGTCAATATCTAAGTGAATCACATTCAATGATCTTAATTGAATAGTCACTAACCTTGCCAATGATGTCACACTTCCAGCAAAAATGACCAAGACCATCCTTCCATATCCAAAAATGCTCACAGTTTTTGGATACTTCTCCATGTTTCTTCCAGAAAATAAAAAAGATTAATTTGTATATAATGTAGGGCAAATTTTTTAAAGATATTTGCACAAAGTCTTCAAATAATTTAAGATAGCACTTGTCATATTCATCAGATTCTCCACTTTACGTTTGACCAACTAGTCAATGACAAATGTTTACCTCAAATGTGTTTGAAACCGTTTCCTCTTTTGGCCATGTATCCTCCGCAAGGTCAATGATGGCTTTTCTTTTGTCTTTATCCTTCATTATTTCTTCTTCACTTGTTTTGTTTGTTAAAGTTTCTTCTTCACTTGTTGTTACATGAACTTCAACAAATTCATTTTCCTAAACATAAGAGAAACCATAATCACCACACATTTAAATATCAAATTTATAGATGTTATAACATGCAAATATCACAACAACACCAACAACAAGAAACCATAATCACCACACATTTCTTACTTTATATCCAAAAGAGAATAGAGATCATGTACACTTACATGTAAGCTCAAATCGTTGGCTAGCCCTTCACGACCTCCTCTGCTGCTACTGGCCCCGCCGCTTCCGGTTGAATGATCTCTCTCAAATACCTTTTCTTCCAAGTTAGAACTCACAACTGGTACATCTATGAATACATCAACCTCAGTTTCTGAAAAAATACGAGTCCCATTTCCACCGGCTCCTTGATTTTCTGGTGTCACGACCTTCTTCCTTTTGCCATCGTTCGAGCATAACTCTGTAATTACGAAATCGAGTTATTTACATGGTGTTTTTTTTACTCTTTAATCCATAAAAAATGACACATGATATTTTTAGATAAAAATAAAATACAATAAAACGTCTTTTTATAAAATAAAATTATTATATCAAAACAAGTTCTTTCAGCTAGAAGGAGATTCAGTCATCGTTATCATCCTCATCTTATGATTTAATCATCATCGTCATGACCTCGTCTAGTTTTCCCATATAATAATTTAAGATTCCTAGTATATATATATAGATGATTTATGGATATTTTAACCTAATCTAACACTAGTGATGCCAAAGAAAAAGAGGATCAGATATATAAGAACAGATTTTCCAGGACTATTAGAAATCAACAATAATTTTTTTAGAATAGAGAAGACATTTAAAAAAATCCAAATGGAAGGATTAATGGTACTCATACAAAATAATATAAACACAAATATATCTGCAGTAAACCAGATTTTAAGACATAATTAAACTGCAATTGATTTTGGGGTATACAATATATGTGTATCATATATATAATATTATAGAATCATATAAACAAAGATCCATACCTTTCTCTTGTGAAAACTTCCTCTTTGCATCCATTGAAACAAAAAGGAGATTTATAACTCAAAACATATATTTCTCAGTGATTTTTGGATTTTTTTTTTCCATCACTCAGAGAAACAAAAGGACTTTCTGATATATGAAATGAATTCTATGTTCTCCACCCTCTTATTTATATTGGAAATAAGGATTAAAATAAGAAAAATTTTATACTTTATTACCAAAAATGATATATTTGACCTTCTAATTTTTACTTAATTTCTCATTCTAATGTTTTTTTTTTTAAAAAGAGTTGTGTGGAAAATAATGAATTAAGGAATATATTTTGTCTACCTAAATAATATGTTTGATTTACTTTTTATTTGTAGTTTGGTACTATTTATATGTAAAATTTTCACTGATATAATGATAATTTTTATTAACATATGCTTAATAATGTTAATTCAAGAGATTGGCTCAGACATTCAAAATATAAGTAGCATTAGGTATTCTCCAAACAGTTAGATTATTTTTTTTATGACTAAATTTTTCATAATACGTGAGTTACGCGCGTATATATGAAAGTGCATTGCGTGCGAATATTTGAAATTGAGTTACGCACGTATATTTGAAAGTGGTGTTTATTCAACAATTTCATAAAAGTAATTTACTTATTCTAAAATTTCTAGTCAAATGAAGACTTCTTAAATGATATTTTAATTTTTTTCAATGTAAATAAAATACAAATTATCTTTTACATGTAAAACAAAAACAATATTGTAGATAACTTCTGTAGTTCTGTGTTTTAGATAGGATTCTTGTGCTTATATATTTTTCTTTATATTCAAATCTCAAAGCATATTTCCCTTTTTTAAAATAAATGGTTATAAAATTAAACTAATTTAACTTACATTCCATGTAGGATTGATACTTAAATTGCTTACAACAAACATATTTTCGGTAAAGAAAATGTATTTTGACAAATAAAGAAAAAGTGGATATGTTAACTTAACAGTTAGATATATGAAGACAAAATTGGAAGGATATGATAAATATACATTTAATTAGAATTATAGCTTTTTAAAAAGAGCCAATGCATGTCACAGTTAGCTGGCATAACAATGTATGTTTAGTAAATATGATTTCACAATAAATAAAAAGGAATTAAATTTTTTTTTTTAAATATCAATTTTTAAAAATGCCACATTTTTTAAATCATTTTAAAAATACCACTAATATTATATCATTTACTCAAACTATCATACATATTTGAGTTAATTATGTTATGTTACGGTTAAGTTTTTAGAGTTTGTCAAAATCAAAAGTTTTAAAAAAAATTTAGAATTTTAAGATTTAAGATTTCAAAAATCTTTAATTTGTGGTATTTTTAAAAATAGACAACTCATGATAGCATTTTTGCAAAACGATATTTCAAAAGTGATAACGATATTTCCTAATTCAAAAAATAAACTTTTTTTAATGTCGTAAGATATATAGATATCAGTTTAGGATTATTTTTGTATATTATAATGAATGTCATTTTATAGTTTTAGTGTAAACTTTTACCTAATATATCTAATTTGTTTAATTTTTATCTTTTAAAAAAATTCAAATATTTTTTGTTTAATATTTATTTTTCTTTCAAGCATTTTAATCAGATGGACTCATTACGGCATTAATATAGTTTATATATGAATCTCATTCAAATCTTCATGCTTTTCACAAAAACTTGATTAAGAAGTCTTGAGCTACGAACGTGCGATGATAATTACCATCTTTAGTTCTCGTCTTCTAGAGAACAAGTCTCTTTATGAGTAACTAGCCAACAAAATTCCATATTATCAGTTTTAAAAAATATTTGGGTGTTTATATTATAGTTCTACATCTCTTAAGCATATATATAAGTTTGAATTTAGAGATAAGGCATGTGTTTTCTTAGGATATTCATCTGTCTACAAAGGATACAAACCATTAGATTTAGATTCTATTTCTGTTTCTAAACATGTAATTTTCCATAAAGATATTTTCTCTTTTATTTCATCCAATATCAAAAATGCTACAAAGAATTTATTTTCTCTATTAGAGTCTCGTGCTCCCTTTGATGTACCTTTGTTTTTTGTGCAAACAACTTTTGATACGCATCATCTTGTTGTGTTATCTTCTAGTTCTTTGGTTCATTTTGAGTCTAAATCTCGCAGAAAAACCAAATTACCATTTCACTCGCAGAACTTTCGTTGCTATAATACTACTCTTGCTCCTTAGCTTACGACTCCCTATCCTTTAATTAACTTTATTTCTTATTCAAATATATTTCAGCCTTTTCGTGATTTCATTAATCTCTCATCACTTCATCACCTAATCCCCAAAACTATTTTGAAGCCAAGCAATTTAAAGTTTGGTACGGTGTTATGAGATTGGAATTTGATGCTTTTGTAAGGATAGAGACTTGGAGTATCCTCTATTACGAGAGGGTAAAGATGCAATTGGTTGTAAGTGGGTCTATACTTTGAAGTTCAATGCAGATGGTAGTATTGAGGGACACAAAACTCGACTAGTGGCCAAAGGATACACACAACAAGAGGATATTGATTTCCTTGATAACTTTTCTCCTGTTGCAAAGATGGCCACAGTGAAACTTCAATTATCTCTTGCTTCTAAGTTGAAATAGTCTTTAACTCAACTTGATGTCTCCAATTAATGCATTTCTAAATGGTAACTTGATGAAGATATATATATATGAAGCTTCCACTAAGTTATTATGATCTCTAAGGGGAATCTTTTCCACCAAAAGTTGTTTGTCGACTGCATAAATCAATCTATGGTTTTAAACATGCATCAAGAAATTGGTATCTCAAACTTTCTTCTACACTGTCTACTTTGGGATTTCAAAGATGTTAAGGCATTTTATGGTAACTTCATGGTGATGCTTGTTTATGTGGATGATATTCTTATTGCCACTTCTAATGACGAAGCAGTGAAAGCATTGAAGATTCACATTTCAAGTTACGAGATCTTGGTTCTAGGACTTTAGATAATTAGGTATGTTGATCGTATATATATTAGTCAAAGGAAGTATGTTCTGAATCTCCTGGAGTCTAGTGATTTTTTCTGTTTGCAAGCATCAACCATCCCTATGGAACCTAATCAGAAGCTTCCTAAGGATAAAGTTTTGGCATTAATATATCCTAAACAGTATCGGAGATTACTTGGAAAACTCCAAAACTTGATAGTCACTAGACCAGACATCTCATATGTTGTGTGTAAATTAGCTCAATATTCCTCCAACCATCGTGATCTAAAATTACAAGTTGTACATAAAGTTCTTAGATTCTTGAAGGCAACTATTGGCCTAGGTCTCTTTCATGCAGCAGATGACTTCGAGGTTCTCTGATTCTGGTTGGGGTGCTTGTCCTGACACAAAAAGATTAGTGAATGGTTATTTAATGTTTCTTGGTGACTCTCTCATTTCCTGGAAATCTAAGAAACAAGGAACTAGTTATATGAGTTCTGTAGAAGCTGAGTATAGAACCATGAATATGGCTGCTAAAGAATTGGATTAGCTCTCTAGATTGCTCTTGAATCTTAGAGTTTCCTTTTCACCTCCTGCATATTTTTACTGTGATAATACAACAGCTATACACATTCCTAGGAATCAGATCTTTCATAAGTGTACAAAGCATGTGGATATGGATTGTCACAAAGTGCAAGAGTTGATTGAAGATGGCCTCATCAAGACAATGTTTGTCCGTAGTGAGTAACAACTTGTTGATGTACTCACTAAAGAACACTATCCAACTCCATTTTGACACATTATTCGTAAGATGGGATAAATGACATATCTACACCTCTATCTCGAAGTAGGCTATTAAAGTATAGCATTGTATAGAATTAGATTGTTAATGGTTTAGCTCGTAGAGTACAGTAAAGTAACTCGTTTAGTTTTCTGGTTTTATACACTTGTATATAAACACAAATTGTGTTGACCTTTGACTCTTTATTGAGAAGAATAACATAAAATTATTTCACAAAATGAATTCTAGATTTCTAATAGCAAGAAAACGTAGAGTGTTTTAAGATCGCTCTTATATTGGAGAAAACAGTGCCAATGGGACCATTTTGATGCTTGTGTCCTCATAATCTATTTTGTTTGTGAATTCCATAATATATACACTAACTATCTGTCATTATTAATAGAAGCTACTCCCCACCCTGGTTTCAGAAACCCAGTCCGCATTTGTGGCAGGCAGGGTGATTTCAGATAATATATTGGTGGTCCAAGAAACATTTCATGCTCTCGTAACGAAGGATAAATGTAAAAAGGAATTCATGGCCATTAAGACAGATATGTATCAAGCCTACGATAGGGTGGAATGGGCTTTTCTAGAGGCCCTTATGCAGAAGATGGGCTTTTCAGCGAAATGGATCTCGTGGATTATGCCATGTGTGAATTCCGTTTCGTACTACATCCTGTTGAATGGAGATCCTCGCGGAGCGATAACTCCAACACGAGGGGTGCGACAAGGGGATCCACTATCTCCGTACCTCTTCATCCTCTATACCGAAGTACTTATTTCCAATCTTAAAGCGGCAGAAGTAGGAGGTCAGCTGACATGACTCAAAGTGGCGCTTGCTAGTCCACTAGTGTCACATCTCCTCTTTGCAGATGATAGTCTATTCTTTTGTAAAGCTAATCTCGCCCAAAGTGAAATCGTGCTGAATATACTTACGTAGTACGGGAATGCTTCTGGCCAACAGAGTAATTTCGATAAATCAGCTATCACCTTTGGAAAGGAAGTGGACGCAACCATACAAAATTCCATTCGACAACAGCTAGGGATCTCAAATGAAGGAGGGACGAAGAAATATTTGGGTATCCCGGAGCAACTACAGGGCTCAAAAACCCAAATCTTTGCATATATTCGCGATCGACTACAAAGCAGGGTCAATGGCTGGTCGGCCAAAGTGGTGATGATTAAATCAGTCGCCCAAGCTATACCGACATAAGCCATGTCATGTTTCCTCCTCCCTAAAAGACTTTTCATGAAACTGGCTAGCGCGGTGTCTCAATTTTGGTGGCGCTTGAAGCCCCAGTCACGAGGGTTACATTGGATTGTATTGAAGAAAATCTGCTTGCCAATGCACCAGGGCAAAATCGGTTTTAAGTCTTTTCAAGATTTTAACCAGGCCCTGTTGGCTAAGCAGTTGTGGCGTCTCCATCAATTCCCTGACTCTCTAGCAGCGCGGGTACTCAAAGGTATATACTACCGGTCGGTTCACCCTTTTAAAGCCCAGAAGCCGAATCGTCCGTCCTACAGACGGCAGAGTATCCGATCAGCCCAACAACTGGTTCTTTGTGACGTCCGCCGGACTATAGGCAATGGTTTTAATACCCAGGTGTGGTCTGACAACTGGATCTCGGATACAAGGCCACGTTCGGTGCTTTGTAGTACGGGTATACCGACTCCAATGCTCAAAGTCTCGGATCTAATACATCGGCCTTCCCATACGTGGAATGTCCAGGCTCTACACCAGCATATTCACCCACATGACATCCAACGGATATTGAGTCTCCGGTTATCTGGATGTATGTGGGAAGATGGATACTGTTGGCAGGCGACCACCTCAGGGGCATATACAGTGAATTCCGGTTACGAACTAGCACGGATTCACAAGGACGCACATACTCAGTTCCTACTCCAACTGCCCTCGGATGCACCTTTGAAGGCTTTCGCTTGGAAAGTTCCGGCTCTTAATGAGCTTCGCCACTTTCTTTGGCAGTGTCTGACAGGGGCGGTAGCAGTTAATGAAAAGCTCAATTATCAACATGTGTGGCCCACATATAACTGCCCCCGGTGTGGTGCCTCAGGAGAATCCATTAACCATGCGATTTTCTTATGCCCAGTGGCAAAACAGACCTGGGAACTCACACCTATTCCTTAGGGAGATGCTACGGGGCCACCCGAGAGTCTACGGACGAATTTTGATCAGTTATTTTGGCGCCTTCCAAGAACTAAGGCTCTCTTGGATGCATATCAGGCTTTTTCGTGGATAATCTGGTATCTTTGGAAGGCAAAAAACGATAAAGTTTTCAATGATGTGGATAGATCTCCACCCGAGATCATTGCCTTGGCAATCAAAGGATCTAAGGATTGGTTTGAGGCCAACCTTCTTGGCCAAGTAACCCCACCGCCTCCTCCTCTTGGACCATCTAGATCTCATGATATATTCACCTGCTCGATCGACGTGGCGTGGACACCTGATAGTTGTATAAGCGGAGTGGGATGGGTTTTACAATTCCAGGATGGCACGACGGATCTGCTGGAACTTCAGGGAAACCACCGTAGTCTCTCACCTCTTCACATAGAACTTCATAGCCTCCTCTGGGCAAAGCAATGTTTAATCCGGAAATGACGGTTTTGCTCTACGTTCATCACTGACTCAATAGAGTTAGTGAAAATGGTGTCAACACCGCACGACTGGCCTGGTTATCAACCAGAATTGCGTGATTTGGCGGACCTTCGGTAATCATTCCCGGAATTCGAACTCATCTATCGGCAATGGGAGAAAAACAAGAGGGCGGATTTGCTTGCAAGGTCGGCACGCACGCAGAATACAATTTTTTCCTTTATTGACACTTCTGTTCCATATTGATTTTCTGATACAAACAATGTATTTGTATAACTGATATTGAAATGTGTTCGTGACAAAAAAAATAATAATAATGAAGATTACTAATAATTAAATAATGAAATATGGAATGTTTCCATGCCCTATTCCATGTCGATTAAGTGAACAATTATATTTTACATTGGAGTGATGAAGCTTCTTACAAAGTCAATCTTTTTGTTTTTGTTGGTTTTTTTTCTTGGGATCCGTTGTTTCTCTAGCGAATTGAAAAATTTCAGTTAATAAGATAGGACCAGTTTGGTATCTACTGCCTCCTAATGTGCATGCCTTATATCTAGCCGTTTGTAAAAGAAAGCACCACATTTATTTCAAAGATATTTCTATGCATTTAACGGTATGAAACAAATGCCATCATCGCTACTAGTATTTTTTTTTCGTCGGTTTTAATTTTTCTTTTGTTTAGAACTTCTCTTCTACATTTGATGAAAGAAAAAGAAAAGAAGAAATCTATTTAAGAGAAAATGATATCTATTAAAAAATCTAACAAGATTTACTATTTTTCCAACTAATATCATACACATGTACATACATAAAAAAGAAATATTTTTTCTATGTATACACATAAAAGATTTCTTCTTTAATATGTATATGTGTGAACAAGTATAGGAGTACTACTTCTGAGGAGTTTATCCTAAATCACCACATACAGTAAAACCTCTATAAATTAATAATGTTGGGACATTGAAATTTTATTAATTTGGAGATATATAATTAATCGATAAATTAATAATTACTGTATTAATTTATAGAGAAATATCTATTTTAGGTAATAATTACCTTTAAGAAAATCAAACGATGTTATATTAAAGAATTTAATTAAATCTATTTGTAAAAATAATATCCGTTAAATTGAGATTATGATTTATACTTTTAGTTATCACAATAAAATGAATGTTAATATCATAATATACTATCCATATAAAAATGATACATGTTCTTAAGTATAAAATTTAGAGAAAAACATTGTTACTATTCTTAATGTTGATGATAAAGTCAGAAACGATATATATTACGATACATTTGAAAAGAATTATGTGTAAAGAACCAATTATCGTGTCTATAATTTTTCACAAGTTTTGAGTACCGAGAAAATGGTCATAAAAGTTTTTTGATGTAATAAGTAAAATAAAAAATCACTCAAATCATCTTTTAGTACATTCTCATAGTTATACTAAATATACATAACTATACATGATTATTAATTTATACTATTATTGAGACTATAATTTACATAAGACTTTCAAAAAAATTATTATATTATTAACTTATCGAATTTTGTTAATTTTTACATTGGTCCGACTCGTGACCGGAAAATTTTATTAATTTATGGTGATTATTAATTTATAGAGTATTAATTTATAGAGGTTTTACTGTATATACACATATGTTATATGTACAATGATTTTGGGTTTTTGGATTTTCACTGTTAGTTTTCTAATTAGACTATTTTGTATGGTTTTGTAACTAAATGTGTTGGGCAATAGAAACTTGATCAAAGGGCGATAAGATAAAAGCGATTTTCTCTCTCGCCTCCTTCTCTTAAACACAGTCATCGTCAAGCTTCCGACCGGCACATGGCAGCTCAGTTAGCGCCGGCGTCGGTCACATCTCTCGTTTTTATGTTTAGTTTTTCATCTCTTGTCTTTGTCTTCTTCGGTTGTGGAAGCGTGTAGGTATTGACGATTAGGAGTGGTGAGTTTCGGAGACTTAGATCTGATGAGATTTGGCCTGGATTTCGGATATGTCGGGTTCAGTGGACGACAGTGTGCCTGAATCGCAGTTCTCTCTTGCGGATCTCGGAGTGGAGTCACAGCTAGTTTCATATATGCTCGATGGCTGTTGACGGCGAATCCTACACAGTTAAATTTGTCAAGGGTTGAAAAGAGAACTGAGTCTTCTGAGTATGAATCACAAAGCAAAAGTCGAAGATATGTTTTATTGCTGTTTCTGTTAAGCTCTGGTTACAAAATGAATCCCCCCCCTTTTTGGGAGATGATAATGAACTATATATAGTTCTTCTAACTAAAATGGACCAGCTAATAAATATGCTTGACCCTTTAAGCAATATATATAAATTAGGCCCATTATTTCATTAAACCCATTTTGATTATGAGTTTAATGTCATTTTGGACCTAGATTCAGACTGGACCCTTGTAGCTTTGATCCGATTTTATCAGGACGCTGCAAAGTTGATCTTGTCGCTATATCGATCTTATAGGGGTGAAATCCGACCCCTATAGTTAGCCCCCCAGCTTGGCAGTATCGAGTTACGATGATGCCGAGGTAAAGTTTCTGAGATCGATATGTTGGACTGTGAAATTGCCAAGGGTGGACGTCTTATCACCAAACTCGGGAAGTTTCCATTATTCCGTGTTGAGCCGATGTCAGCATGTTTTCCTGGACTTGTTTTCTTTTTCTTTTACTTAGAAGACTGAGACCTAGATGTCTTGTCATCAAACTCGGGAAGTTTATGTTATTCCGCGTTGAGCCGATGTCGGCATGTTTTCCTGGGCTTGTAATCTTTTTTTTTTTTTCTTGGAGGACTGATAGAGTTGATGATCTTGATGCGTTAGTGGGCATTGAGGCCTGCTGGAAAATTTTCTGGAATTTTTCCAAAAAATAGGCAAAGTGTTTTTAAGAAATCTTTCAACTATAAATAAGCATGCTTCCTCTTCTTATATTTTTTTATCAATTCACTTTTCCCTAAGTGAAAGGTAAAAAATTTCTTTCCTTATTTTATTATTATTTTTTATAGGTTTCGGTTGTTTTTTGTTTTTTTGGACAGCCGTTTCCTCATCGGCTTCCTCGATCATCGTCTTCCTCTTCATCTTCATCGATTCTTCTAGCCAAAAGATTTCTTCTCGCAACAGCCTTTTACTTCCTCTTCGTCTTCACGTCGTCGTCATCGTCCAAAACTGGCGATATGGAGTCTACGGTCATCGTCACGTTATCGTCCTCGTCACGGTTCGTCCAGGTGGAGTCTACGGTCGAGTTAACCGGTGAGTTTCTGCGACGGCGGTGGTTCGAGGCTGTGACGAAATGGCGGTTCGTGATCGTATCGTAGTTCGTGGTTCGAGATTCTAGATTCATCTGTTCGTGGTTCGAGGCGACCTTGTTCACGAGTTTTTGAGATGGTTTGAGCTCAAGACGGCGAGATCCGGCGTAAGAAAACGGCGGTTTTCAAACCTTGCGAGTTGACTCACTGAGTCAACTTACTGGGTTGACTCGGTCGATTTGACTCGGACGAGTTGACTCAGTGAGTTGACTCGGACGAGTTGACTCACTGAGTTAACTCGGTGGTTTTTTTTTGTTTTACTCGACGACTCAGCGACTCGACGGCTTAGTAAAAAAGTTGGCTTTGTGGAGCGACACTAACTCATATCGTTGTTGTTTGGTGTGCAGCGGAGTTGCTTCGTTGAACTCTTCAGTAGAGATGTCGGATAATGCGAGAAAACCATCTGCTCGTTCGAGGAGAGCTGCCGAGGCCAGGACAGAATCGAGCACGAGAGTGACTCAGCGAGCTAGACCGTCTACGCCTGTCCCCAGAGCTGGCACTACTGGAATCCTTGCACCTAGGTCACGTCGTCCTGAGTTAGAGCGAAATATTATCATCACCGATCGTCGATCTGAGTCATCGCACATGCATCATGATGACATGAGGGGAAGGGATGATCACGCGAGGGCAAGTCGTATGCGTTTGAGAGAAGAGAAGGAGAAAGGCAGTGCTGACAAAGAGGACTTGAACAGATCGAGGCACGCTTCAACTCCTCGACGTGATTGTGTGGTGACGACTTCTACTATTCCTTCTGGAACGAAGGAGTCCTTTGGTGATGCTGCATGGGCAGCGTCGCATTTGTCCCAGATTGTCTTCCTAGGCACTAAGTTTTCCCCTCCGAGAGAGATGTCGAAGAAGAGATCTTACTCAAGCATGGCCTTCGATTGTATGACGGTATGATTTCGTGGCAACTCTCGTGGGGTAGAGATTTGCCTTTTCCTTCTTCATGATCTTCTAACTTGTTTTCCGTGATCTGTTTCTCGGTTTGGCAGTTCTTTTCTTCGCTTAACAAGCTCGCGATTGACTATGAGGTGACTGTTCGCTCGCTGACTCGTCAGCTTGCAAATGTTCAGAAGGCTTGTGACAATCATAAGAAGCAGAAAAGGGATGCAGAGGATCGCGTTGCTACTCTCCAAGCTGCTATGAAGGAAACCAAAGATAGGCGTCGCGAGATGGATGGAACGTTCACGGAGTCTGAATCCAAGAGGAAGCGTCTTTAAAAGGAAGTCTGTGACCTTACCACCCGATTAGATGTTGCTGCCAAGCTTCAAGATACGGCTGTGCAGCGGGCTGTAGAAGAAGCAAAGCGCGAGCTGGCGGCAAGGTACGAGGCGAAGATCGATCGCACCAAAGAGAATATCAAAATGATCAATGACCAGCCGAGGATCGATATAATTGATCTTGCTGAAGTCTGGAGTAACATTGAGTTCATAAAGCTGCTTCAGAGTGACAAGGTGCCTAATCTTGGTGAAGAGCTCGTTGACCTTGTGAAGCAGTAGGCAGACCTATCGCTCGCGGATGGGGTATTTGCTAAGCATGTGCGCAAACTTGGAGGGATCCTTAAGGATTTGCCTGCTGGCACGACTGATGATCGAAGAGGTGGCTGACTCATATTCGAGTTCTTTGGGTTCGTCAAGCGATGATAACTCGTCAAACTCTGTGGCGGCGATTCCTTCTAAGCAAGCCGTTGAGATTGTCGATGACGTTGAGGAGATCGAGCCTTAGTTGATTTTTATTTTAGCACTTTGTCGTACTTTTGATTTCAGACTTAGCATTTGATTCAACTTGGATGGTGTTCATCCTTTTGTTCAGAATTATCGTCATTTTTGCCTTACGTTATTTGAGATAACGATTTGAATTAGGATGATGCTTATCTTTGTTTTGAGGTAGGCTGTCGTTGATTGGTTTGTTTCCAAAGATCAATTATATTGTTGTTGGGACCAGTGATAAGTTAACTGGGTTTTCTAATGATCATTTCGGTTTACAGACTAGTTTGCATTGACATGCCTACTCTGAAAACGACCACGTTATTGCGTAATGACCAACGAAGTTGTTGGGTTTTTGAGATGAACATTCTGGTTTACGGATATGTTCCCGTGAACAAGTCCGCTCCAGCAATGAACATAAGATTTAGACCAGCGATTTGTTGTGTGCTGGGTTTCTGAGTTGAACATTCTGGTTTACGGATATGTTTCCGTGAACAAGTCCGCTCCAGCAATGAACACTAAAATTAGACCAATGATTTATTGTGTGCTGGGTTTCTGAGTTGAACATTCTGGTTTACGGATATGTTCCCATGAACAAGTCCGCTCCAGCAATGAACACTGAATTTATATAGCGCGCTTTATCCGCTGGGGATGTAAAGAGTTCGTCACTGTGGCCAACAGCGGCGAGATAACAAAGAGAAGAAGTATGTTTTAAAGAAGACTTTGAATGAGGATGCAAGTAAACACTTGGCTTTTAATAGTTAATTTTTGATAAGTTTTGCAAGTGAACACTTGGCTTTCGATTGATTAAGAACGGTAAGCCGTGTACGGTGAAGGGAGTATACGGGTATACGTACCCATTCCCCCTTTTTTAAGGAGGGGGCAGCTGTACCCATCCGAAAATAGGTTGCCTATGTACCCTTTGCAGGGATCAAGCCGCTTCGTAGTTCAAGTGAAGTAACTTAGTGTATTCGCTGCCTGGATTAGTGCGGTGGTGGTTCGTCATCGTTACTCTGTCCTCGCTTCGGGTTATTGTCGTTTGTTTGATCAGGTTCGTCAGTGTGGTCATCCGTCTCGAGATCTTTGATATTAATGTCGCCCTTGAGAGTGCCAGCGGCTAGTCTGGCGGCGAGTCTGAGTCCCAAAGTACGACACTTTGCAGTAGAGTGCCCAGTGGCTTGATGAAACTCACAGAAAGCTATTTCGTCATAAGCGCTTTGATCTCTTATCCACGTGTTGCTCCGGGGGCCTCCGCCATGACCTTGATGTCGACCCCGGCCACGACCGTATCCTAGCGACTCGATCTGATAATTATGAGCTCCCCCGAATCCTCCTTCCTACTGGACGAATCCAGGTGTTTGGTTGTTCTTCTTGTTGTCTTGATGGTTTTGATTCTGAGAAGAAACATTGGACGACTTCGTTTTCCCGTGCTTTTCCGCCAACAACTTTATCTCTTCCTTATGACAGGATGGTCTTGAACCGTTCGATGAAGTTGCGCAGGGTCTCCGTAGGTCCCTGCATCATTGTCCACAGGTCGGCTCCTATAGTTCTTCGCTTTATGAATATAGCGTACTGTTTGTGGAAGCCTCAGACAACTGGCTGAAGTTATCGATGGAGTTACTCTCAAGTCCAGCAAACCACTAGAGAGCTGGCCCTTTAAGGTATTCTACGAACATATAACATTGACCAATATCCCTTTCATCTTCTCTGAAGTTGGCTCTTCCCATTGCTATAGTGAAAGCAGTTATGTGATCCGTTGGATCGGAATTTCCTTCATAGGTTGGCACTTTACTCTTTCCAGGGTCGGACAATCTTGCTTTCGAGATGCGAGCCGTGAAAGGCGTACGTTGCACTTCTTCAAGCACTCAATCGATCTTTGGAGCCGTGCTGGTGGCTCGATACATTTGCGAACGCATCGCCTTTAGATCCATAGCATTTTGGTACATAGAGGCACGAATCTCGTCCAATTCGTCCCGCTGCATTCGTGGTGCAACTCTACGGGTTTCGGGGGCTCGCCGTCTCTCCCAGCGGAGACGTTCTTCCTCTTCGGCGAGCTCCTCGGCATACTGCTCATCTTCGGAGTAATAGGTTTGTCCCGCAGTCGCCTGTCCAGGTTCGTCGGGGTTGTCCTCTTCAGCGTCATTTTCCAGATCGACCACCGATGTTAGCTTGCGAGCTGGTGCCGACCCGCCTGTTGCTAGCCAATCCGCCAAGCCTCCTGTCGATGCCAAACCGCCAGCTATCGCCTTGCTTTGTTTATGTCTCGTCCTCCGCTTCCGGGAGTCGGCTCGGCGTTTAGATCGAGCAGACGACGTCGACGAATTCTCTGTGCCTCTGAGGGCGTGGAGAAGTTAAGCGTTGTTGGGGAGACGCGATCCACGACTTGGCGCATGAATCCTGTTCCTTTTTCGTGGCCCGTTGCGGTTAGGGAGTCCATTCGGTTCTTCATCATACTGTTGAAGGTGTCTTGCTCCTTTGACTTCCTAAGGATTTCTTCGAACATGCTTTGTATCCGAGCCAGCTGAGCCAAGGTCCGAGGAGTTTCCTCCGCAGTGGGCGGTGTCTGCTCTTTGGTGGATGTGTCCCCTGCAGTGTTCTTTTCTACTGTCTTATCTCGTGCAGAGTTCTTCGCTGCGACTGCGTTTGCAGCGAGTTCCTTTGGGTCGCTGCTGCTATCGACGCGGTTGTCACCGGTGTTGTCGATGCGGTTGTCACCGGTGTTGTTGCTCCCGGCGATGTCTCTCACGAGGTTTGCTGCTGCGTCTTTGTCGCTAGGTGTGTTGCTGCGCTAGTCAGTCATCGTGCTTAGGTTGCTTGCCGAGTGATTCCGTCGAGTAAGGAGATCTCAAGTTCCTTTAGACGGCGCCAAACTGTGGACGGCGAATCCTACACAGTTGAATTTTTCAAGGGTTGAAAAGAGAACTGAGTATTCTGAGTATGAATCACAAAGCAAAAGTCGAAGATATGTTTTATTGCTGTTTCTGTTAAGCTCTGGTTACAAAATGAATTCTCCCTCCTTTTTGGGAGATGATAATGAACTATATATAGTTTTTCTAAGTAAAATGGGCCAGCTAATAAATGGGCTTGACCCTTTAAGCAATATATATAAATTAGGTCCATTATTTCATTAAACCCATTTTGATTATGAGTTTAATGTCATTTTGGACCTAGATTCAGACTGGGCCCTTGTAGCTTTGATTCGATTTCGTCAGGACGCTGCAAAGTTGATCTTGTCGCTATATCGATCTTATAGGGATAAAATCCGACCCCTACAATGGCTCTCTTTGTTGAGTTTCTGCTCGCGACGGCTTGGTTTTTCATCTTCCCTCGGCGAATCTGGGCAACATTTGATTGTGGCCTTGTTAAACAGTATCTCCCTCGTCTCTACTCTCTTCCTCCTTTGTATCCTTGTCATATTTGGTAACATCAGATGCTTAAATTTAGTTGTTTCCCTTGTTTGGGTTGTCGTTTCCCTTGTTTGGGTTGTCGCTTCCTTCGTTTGGGCTTTCGCTTCCCTCGTTTGGGCTACACTACTCTTCCTCGACTACTTAAATAGGTGTTAGTTTGGGGTTGAGCTTTGGTATTTTCTGGTGTGTTATCTCTCTAGTATTCAGTGATAGTTGGTTTATTACTGATTGTTATGGTGTTGAAAGATTTTAGCGGTTTTCGTCTAGTTCATTCGAGAGAACGTTTGCTCTCATGAAAAAGTTGTATCTTATGTGGAGTTGGCCATGTTTCACTCTCTTGTTATTGTCACAAATGTTGAAGCACGTTTTCACAGATTGTTGTGCGGAAAGTCCTTGCGGTGAAATTCGAAAGTTTCGGAACAAGATGTTTTAATTAGTTTTAGCAATGTTTCATCAAACTTCCTTCCTCTTCTAGTTGTATAGGTTAAGGAAAGATCATGTATTTTCTGTGGTTTAATCTTCTCTTCTTTCATGTGTGTTGTAACTTGTAATCTTTCCGAATCTTTATGATCAAATATTATTCCAGTGAAAAAAAAATAACGAAATGTGTTGGACATGTATTACAATTTGTTTTTTTTAAGCAACGCTCTGTTGAAAACCATATATATTTGGGCATTGGAGGCCCATTAGTCTAACTTGAGAGCTCAAATTTGTCCTTGCCTCAAATCTATTCACTCAACTTTCTATTTTAATTAAAGGAAGCAAAAAAAAAGTTTTTTTTTTTTTTTAAATTGCATAGAAAGTGACACTTACAAAAACGAGAGCGAAAGAGCCCTGTGGTGTCTGTTCGATGTTCATGATCTTCATAGGTAAATGTCACCGCCTTAAGGAATGAAGTAATTTTTAAAACACCAAAATTTTCTTCTCTTTATGGGTTTACTCGGAGTCAATTCGAGTCTATCGAAGCAAAAATCCAACGATTTGTCTTTATTCATCTTCTTCCTTTTGCTTACTCTCTTTTATTTATTTTTGTTTAAATTTTAAAAATTTGGTCGGTTGTTTTACTCCTCGAAATTTGTCATTTTCCATACTTTGCTGTCTATTTTCAGATGTTAAAATCCTTTGCATGTTAATGAAAAAGATATTTCGCCTTCATAAGTTTTGCATGCAATCTAAAATGTTAGTTGATATAGTTTTGAAAATAAAACGGAAGATAAAAGCTCATTTCTCTATCTTCTTGCTCTTGCTACTACTAATGTTTCTGTATCCTACTTTTTGAGTAACAAGATGTTTTTTTTTTTAATCTTTTCGTTGTGTTTAAAATTATCTCGTAAGGAACCATTAGAAGCTGGATATATATAGCTTAATTCTAAATATGTCTAGAAATATCGAAGCATGGTATGATGCCTTTTAGATATGGTCTATTTTAGGAAGGTTAAAAATAGTGATCATAAACCTTGAAATGCTAAATCAGTATCAAAGCATGAACAGAGAAGTATACTTGTTGAAGATCTTAAAGCTAGTTTCAGTAGTGATCTTGCATGCTAGAGGCCTTATGCTACAACTGAGGATTATGTATCGTTTGAATGTTGTTATGAAATGTGCTTTAAACGAAGACACAAGGTCTTTTGGATATAAATGATTCCACAAGGCATGTGGATATATGATACATTCTTAAAATCTTCCAACAATCTCCTCCAAAATTCTGGACTTGTTTGACATTCAACGTGTAATGCAGGATATTTGAAGGCCGAAAATGATCCCAAAAATGACAGAGATATTTAGTTATGCTTGGAATTCAAACGCTGGACCGAGTAAATCAAACACTCTAAACCAAAACATGGTTGCTTTAAGATCGAAGAAGCGTAAAGGTTCAATCTTTTTACAATCACCATGGCACAAAGTCTATCTGCAAGATTCAAAATTATGTCACAGCATCAGGTCATAAATATTCATAAATATATCTAATACAACAATCTAGATGGAAGTATGTTTTTCGCCGAATTTGATGTTTTAATCTTTTGCTCTCTATAGTATTTCGGAACAAGAATGGACCCTTGCGACAAACACGCTATGTGAGGAGGTACCAATACTCATATCTTTATCACTTTTCCTTTACTAATTTCTGTCTCCATTTCCAAATAAAGAGATTGTTGGTACTGTCTTTGGATAAGGTCGATCCAAATGAGGTGATATCTCCTTCAAAGAGGAGACTTGTTGTATCCATAAATCTTATGCGACAACTTCTCCAACCGGCACCACCATTGGTTTTCTCAGGCAACAATACAGGTTTCAGCTATGAGATCATGCTTTACTTTGTGTCGAGAATCGCCCTCGGTGATGCATGTTCTCTCAAATGCCACTCCGATTTGGATAAGAGCACAAAGTGAGTTTTTTTTTTTTTTTTAATCAAAGTGAGTTTCTTATGAAATGAAATTTTATATTTGTTTTTTTATGTTTGTTTTTTTTTTTCTAGGCGTCCTACTTCCAAGACGGCTAGTTATCAAGATCAACATATTTTTTCACATGTCAAAGCTTTCATGGAGAAAATGCAAAAGCTTGAGAGAGACTTCCAAAGGTATGGATCAAGCTGTAATGGCTCCTTGAAAAGATAAAGTTTCTTAATACTACATTTTCTAAAACTGTCTGCAGCCGCGAGAGGAGTACCACATCAATATTCGACATCATCTTAGAAATCGAAGACCTAGAAAGATTCTCTGTAATAAACCGTCTTGCCAAGTTTCACAGTCGCGCAAAGACCGTTACAAGATCAGTTCCGCAGAGATGTGTTGTTGAAATACAGATGCCAAAGAACCTACATGAGCCACTACACTGTCTTCCTTTGTAGCCGCCAAATAGCCCAATTACCGAGTTTTCTGATGGGCTATGTTGTACAACTTTCGACAGTCATTTTAATCTAAAGTTCACAAATTGGTAGAAGAAGACAAGAGATCACCACAAAATAAAATGATACTCTACGGTAATAGATCCGCATATATAACTTATAATCAACATCTTAGAAAAGGTAGTTTAAAAAAAAAAACATCTCAGAAGAGGTGTTTAATTTTCCATCATTTTAATAAGGGGTAATTACAAAAATGCCACTTTTTGTGTCCATATTTGCAAGAATGCCATTTAATATTTGCAAGAATGCCACTTAGAGGTGTCTATTTACAAAAATGCCACTAATTATAGATTTATAAAATCTATATCTTAAAATTCTAAACCCTAAAAAATGTTTTGACACCTAAAACCCTCTAAACACTCAAAACTAAACCCTAATAGAAGATAATTAACCCAAATATAAATAATATAAAGAAAAAATAATTTTGAAAAAGTGGCATTTTTGTAAAGATTTCAAAAATGTAGCATTTTTGTAAAGTGGCACTTGAAAAGTGTCATTTTTTGAAATTTCTCTTTTAATAACGTGTTTATCGACTAATACTAATTATGATAACCGATATGAGATTCTGGAAAAAATATTTCGTTTTCTTCATAGACCCATTTTAAAAATTTGAAGCATAACATATACAAAAAAAACAATCTAGTTTTTTATTTGTTGTATGGACGATGATGATTCAATATATATTACAAAAATAAATTCAAACAAAGATAAATATGAAACATGATGACTAAAATTAATTAATACTCCCTCCATTTTAATATGTATGATGTTTTAGAAAAAAAAAATTGTTTCAAAATGTATGATGTTTTTAATTTTCAATGCAGTTTTTAAGAACTAAAGATGATGAATTGTAAATTTTAAGACACATTAATTGATTTTATTGAATTACTATTGGCTTAAATTTATGGAAATATTGAAACGGAGGGAGTATGATATAATTGATATCAAATTTTCCTTATTTAATTTATAACTATGTTTTGGAAATAACTAAATCATTTTTCGCAATAATTAAAATAAAAGAAAACAATTAACATAAATAATAAATTTATGTAGATTATGAAATTTAAGAAAAAAATGCTCAAGAAAATGTAAAGTTTCAAAAGTAAGACTCAAATGTTTGTATTTTAATATATTGAAAATATGAACGAGAATAACTATCTTCAACATATATATAGATGTCTTTAATTGTTCCATACCAGTATTTGCAGCATTACTCTATGATGCGGAGAATTCATTTATTAATAGAACGAAATAATTGTCCAAATATTTCTAAACTTCCAATCAAATCTAAAGAGACTGATACTTTTATTATCAAATAATAAAAGCTACGGACTAAAAACTCTAGAAACTAACGTTTTCTAAAATATATATTTTTTTTTAAACTAAAAATTTGATTTTCCTTCAAAAGTTTGACCAAATCCCCAATTTTCTGGTGCGACATTAAAGAAGGTCATGCTCCTACCATCACTGGTTCGAACAACAAACGAGAGCCTTTGTCCCACTAAACCCACACCGGTATCCCAATTCTGCCCCCAATTCCTCCGCATATAAATCCAATTACTCTTATGCCCTTTAATCGCCACGTTAATTACATCTCCTGCCCCTCCAACGTTATGCACCGAAACCATGATAAAAGTAGGATTGCCCTTGATCTCAAACCTCACACCACCTGTTTTGTGACAAGCCACTCGACGGAACTTCACTGGAACTATCCCTGCTCTGTACTCAGCGATCGAAATGAACATTTGCATCGATAGATCGAAGTGTTTGTTAGGAGGGTTGCACCAATGGTACTGAACCGGTTCGTCGTAATTGGGTGGGCAGAAATTAGTGGCAGTGATTTTGATTGAACTGGCTTCCGGTTTGCACCACTGTGAGTTTACACACATGAGCTCGAAACAAGCACCGCAAGTCTGGCCGTTGTTAAAGAGTGCCGTGCTTAGTGCAGCTGTCTCTAAGCCGTAACCTTCTTTGAATAGATCTCCGTAACCACATGCTCCTTCTGTAATAACACCAAATGTTATTTTCAAAACGTTACATTCACTTTTTTTAAAGAACTTTGAAGGATTTAACAAAATACAACAAAAGTGAGGCATAGTTTGTTTGTTTTGAAATATTACACTACTTGAGATACAAATTTACATGATCCTAATCTTCATCGACCATGAAATAAAATTATGATTAAATAATGGTGTTTTAGAATATATTTTATCCTGTACAGTATTTCATTAAATTTCTATAAATATATTTTCTATCACAAAATGATTGCCGTCGTTTATATATTATGAATTTGATCAGTAATATCGTGGAACAATGGTGATTTTGTTTTAAAATAACAAATATGTGAACAAAATGACTATTAAACGAGAAAAATGCAATGGTCACAACTCACAAGGGGGAAACATCATCAAACGTGTTTTACAAGAAAAAAGAAATATGGTTGGACTTGCGAAATCGTATAAAAATTTTACTAGTCCACATATTACTAAATCCCTTACTAAATTTGAACTTTAATACAAAAATTAATCAATAAATAGAAATACTAACGCATAGTTTCTCCTCCGTTAATGTCGCCGTAGAACGTCGCGTGTGCGTCATACCACGCAGAGTCGACTTGAGCCACCACAAGGTTTGTCACCGACACAAGAATCGCCACTAACGCTCCAAAAACCATAAATCTATTCATATTCTTTTTATTTCTCTGACTAATTAATAATTGTATGATGAAGAAGAAGAATGATATAACTCTATTTATAGAAGAATATGAAACGTTGGTGTAGTGGTTTAAGATAATTATTATGGGAATCAGCAGAAAAATATATTGCCTTATCAGTGTACCGGCGATAACTATTACTACAATCAAATTAAATAATTAAAGACGTTTTGTATCGGATCTGCATATTCGCCATAATTATTTACTTCCTTACCGAGTACGAGGATTGATAGGTTTCTTATTCAGAAATGTTAATTATAGATATAGACACATGTGAATTTGGAATTCATGAAATGTTTTGGAAAATTGTATATATGATAAAGATAGTGTGTGATCCATTAAATTTACAAAATATTTTTGAAACAACTTTTTGGTATAAGCCGTAAAGAGAGGAGTGACAAAAAATATAATACAATAGTCACCAATTTTTCGTACTTTTCAAATCCTAATTTTGGAAGTCATTCAAAGTTTCAAACTAAATTTACTTACGTATGTCGGTTGGTTTAACATTTTTACAATATCAAATTTTTTAATTTATAAAATATCTTCAATTAAATGCAGGGCATAATTTATGTCTTGATCTGAAAACAATAACAAAAATTCAACACCGAGAATCCAAGCGATCCAATACAAACCATGTGACTTTAAGAGAATGGAATTGCTAGATTTAGAGTAGTATATCATACATGTACATTTGCAGCAAGTGACTAGCAATATCTAAAGCTAGCAATGATAGGAAAACCAAGCTAGACCTATTTATAATTGTGAAAGTCCAAGACTATGTTAAACAACATTAAGCATAAAATTAGAAAAGTCTATCAACATAATAATTAAGCATAAAATTGCTTACTAGTCTTAACTATGAATTCAAGATGAAGGATATGGGTTACCATTTTCATGGGATCATGCTCATTTTCATTATAGAGGTATTTTTCTCTATTAAGAGCAGTATACCAAAGACTTGTTGTTTGATGTAGGGATGGTAGATTGTGCATCAATGCCTACTCCTCTGCCTCTACAACTTGACAAACTTACTGGTCAACAAGAAGTTTTCTCAAACCCAACTAATCTCAATATCTTACTCTCACAAGATCGGATATTCACTATGTTGTGAATTTTTGTGTAAGAACATGCTCTGTCAAACTTCAATCTTCTTTAAAGGGGAGTGTTAACCACCATATACAAGTTTGAGACAGGGTATTAGCCAATGTCATTGTACTTTAACTAAGTCTCTAGAGCAAGAAGGTTTGGCTCCTAAGGAAAAGACAAAGCCTCCACGACAACAAGAGTGTTTAACGTCTATTGCCCAAACGTCAAGTTTCATTAAAGAGTAAAGACGATGAAAAGTTTCAACAAATATCAAAACACAAAGCATCAAGGATGAAGGTGATACTCTACATTTTGAAACAAAGTATGGCTCGAGGAAGCTTCCTCCTCTCAACGGCCATAAACGTGAGTCATCCACATTACCACACAAACATGATCGTACGTTAAAGAAATTTAATTTTGAAATCCCAATGTGTAACCAATTTGATGTTTTAGTATGTACCTAGGGGGCATGTGTCGATTTCCCCCATAGATTTCACATCCTCGATAAAATGTACACAATTATCATTGTTGTAGTTGAAGAAATAAGAATGAGCTTTGGAATCGTTGTTTTCAACTTTAAATCTAAGCTATTTTCTGATTTTTAATGTTCACCAACACGGCGTTATTTCTATTCAGTTGCATATGATTTTTTTATTATATAATAAAAATATATTGGCTGTTAAACTTTTTTAAGACCAAAAGTATATATTTAAATAGACTTTCTTAATCGCAGTATATATTTTTTAGATCATATAAATCATATGTACTTTATAATTATAATCTAAAATAAGTTTACATCAGAGAAATTATGGAAATATGGGATACTTTTTGTTTAATTATAAAAATTTTACTAGTATAGACAAATGTTTTAAAAAGAAAAAAAATAAAGAAAAAAACTTATACAAATGAACAACTTTCTTAAATGGTTAAATGAAATTTTTAAAAAATTATATAGCAATAATTTTTATAAAAACTACTTTTTAGTGTATATATTTAGTTCTTTTATAGATATATGTCCAAATAATGGTGTATTTTTCCTCTAAAATAATAAGGGTTAATTAGTGAAATAATAATATTTGAGAAATTTTAAAAATGCCACTTTTCAAGTGACACTTTTAAAAAAAATCATATTTTCAAAATCATTGCAAAAATGCCATTATTTCAAAAATATAAATTCCATTATATCATTTATGTTTGGGGCAATTACAAAAATGTCACTTTTTGTGTGCACATTTGCAAGAATGCCACTTAGGGGTGTCCATTTACAAAAATGTCACTAATTATAGATTTATAAATTAAAGCCTATCTTAAAATTCTAAACCCTAAAAAATGTTTAGACACCTAAAACCTCATAAACACTCAAAACTAAACCCTAATAGAACATAATTAACTCAAACATAAATAATATAAAGAAAAAATAATTTTGAAAAAAGTGGCATTTTTGTAAAGATTTCAAAAGTGAGGCATTTTTGTAAAATGGCACTTGAAAAGTGGCATTTTTTGAAATTTCTCTTTATGTTTGGGTTATGTTGTAGTAGGGTTTAGTTTTGAAGGTTTAAGTAGTTTTAGGGATCAAAACATTTTTTAGGGTTTATAATTTTAACATATAGGCTTTAAAATCCATAATTAGTGGCATTTTTGCAAATGGACACTCTTAAATGACATTTTTGCAAATGTATACACCAAAAGTGACATTTTTTCAATTGCCCCTTTATATTTCTAACTATATAGGTAATAGTGATTAATTTGTAAATAGTATAGTTAATTGTTTGTGAAAAAAATTAGCTATGTAAATAACTATACGTGGGTATATAGTTAACTACACATAAATATATATATATATATATAAGTAATTATATTTAAAAATAATTAGTTATATATCTAACTATATACTCATTTATACACAAAGAGAGAGAGTAGATAATTGTGAATTATTCGTAAATAAAACAATAGTTGACTAAAATTAAATATAAAGATAAGTATATTTGGGTACATAGTTCACTATATAATTAATAGAAATGAAAAGTCTAATAACTATATTTAAATACATAGTTAACTACGTATATAAATATATAATTAATAGAAATGAAAAGTCTAACGTTTATGATGTTGATTATTAGTTTTTTCAATAATACAAAATAAGAATATTTATTCATCTTTAACCATTTTTTGGATATGAAAGAGAATAAAAATAATATAGAAAATGTATTAAATGAGATAATAATGGAAATAAGATATGAGAGTACTTACCATAAATACATTAAAGATAAAATCGGAATTTCAGATAATTAGAATGTTAGTTACTAATTTTTTTTATTTTTAGTTTATGTTAGATAATTAAATATGGAGTCAATAAATAACATAAAGTCCAATTCCCCTAATAATAATCTACAACTAGATTTTTGTTCCGCGTCAAACACGGGATTAGAATATTTGAAAATAAAAATTAATAAACTTTATAATATACATGAGAAATTAGAAACAACAAATATCAAATAGTATATTTCCCATATAAATAAATATATTTTATCTTATAAAATTTAATATGCATTACCTTTAGATTAAATGTAAGCGTTTTTAATGTAAATCAAATACGCTTGAGATTATGGGTTCTCTCAAAGTTATTTGAGTTCACCAAATCCAAATAAATATCGTGTTAGTATGTAAATATTTTTAAGTAAAAAAATCAAATAAATAATACAAAGTGAAAATGATGATTTCGAAATTCAATCATTAATGTTTGATTTGTAAAGTTGTATATTTATAACAAAAACAAAATTTTAATTAGAGTAATATGGATACAATTAAACTATATAAAAGAAAATAATTGTATGATCAATAACATATCGTATCCAGATAGATATTAATGCAATTTTTATAAAATAATTGACATTGACAAATGATTCGTCGTTAAAATATTATATTATCTAACGTTTAAAATATTCAAATGTTATATTTTAGTTGAATTTAAATGAGTAATATATGTATATGTGAGTTCATGTTAAAAAATTAATTTAAATATATAGAGTTTCTAACATGACATATAAAATTAATTGAAATGTTTTGATTGTCTAATTTAATTGATGTGTCTCTTAAAATCTTCATTGAGTGATACGTATGATTTTTCTATTTAGTGTCTGCCTGAATTAAGATGATAAATTTTTATATCATAGAAATCATGGAAATATGGGGTAGATTTTTTTATTTTTATAAAACTGTTAACTAGTATACACAAAATTAAAATTGTGATAAAAATATATAGCAATAAATTTTTTTTTTTTTGGAAAAGCTTCTTTTTAGATGGGTTTAGATTTTTTTTTTTTTTTTTAATAGATATATGTCCAAATAATGGTGTGTTTTCTGGTTTTCTTTTTAATTTTCATTTAATGTCTTTAAGTGTTGAGATGCAGCGTTTTAACTGGTGAGAGAGAAGACAAAAGTTGTTTTTTTTTTTTTTGATAAATAGAGAAGACAAAAGTTTTCTCCTTGGGATTGGTTAATTGCAGAAATTCAAGTCAAAATCAGTCCAAAGAAGAAGAAGACACATCAATTCCTCTTCTCTCTCGATCTCCGCTTCACTCTCCGCCATGGACGCTATCGTTGCTCAGTTACAGAGGCAATACCGTGATTACACCATTTCTCTCTACCAACAGGTTTCTTTCTCACTGATTCTCGAAACCCATTTCATTTTTATTAGATTCATGTCCTTAGATATACAGATCATCGATGATTTAGAATCTATCGACTCTAGATTCGCGATTAGAGTGAAGAAAGTGTGAATCTTTAGATTGGACTCTGTTATGACTTAGGGATTTGACTTGTGTGATCGTTTAGTCTTAACACAGTTTTGAGGGTTGTGATTGTGATGGGTCTTTTTTCCTATCGTTTAAAGGTGTGAACTTTGAGATTCGAGGGCTCGTAATTGTGATGGGTTTTTTTCTATCGTTTAAAGGTGTCAACTTTGAGATTCGTTGTGTTTGCTTGTTTTTTGTGTGTGAAGGGGATTCTGGATGATCAGTTTACTGAGTTAAAAAAGATGCAAGATGATGGATCTGATTTCGTGGCTGAGGTTCTCTCTCTTTTCTTCGAAGATTGTGTTAGGCTTATTGGTAACATGGCTAGAGCTCTGTAAGTTTTTTCGGGATTTTTCTCTCAACTCCCTAAGACCATCTTATGAATAAAGATGCTCTAAGTATCTCACTGTTCATATCATTTGCTTGTGTTGTTGTTTCACTTAACCTTCTCAAAGGCGTAATATAAGTGCTACATCTATTTCAGGGACCAGACTGGTACTGTAGATTTTAGTATTGTAGGTGCGAGTGTGCATCAATTGAAGGGTAGTAGCTCAAGGTATGTTTCGTGTCTCGCATTTTTGTCCTAATCTTTAGTAGCAGAAGTAGAGCTTGTTTGGTTATTAGATGAAGATCTCTCTGTCTCTTGTTTCTATGCAGTGTTGGTGCCAAGAGGGTCAAAGGCTTGTGTGTTACCTTCAAGGAATTTTGCGACACTCAGAACTACGAAGGGTGAGTGTTGAGGAGTTATCGGTTTCTTTTGGATTCTTGTATGGATGAACAAGTGTAATGTTTGTTTGTTTGGAACTCATTCGTCGAATTCGGGTACAGGTGTGTGAGATGTCTGCAGCAGGTGGATATCGAGTACAAGACGCTAAAGACAAAGCTCCAAGATATGTTCAATGTGAGTGACTAAGTTGCGAATTGACCCGGTTCTGTTTCAGCTGCTTTATTGAATCATCATTTTGATGACCAATGAAGAAAATTTAATGTCTTTGTTGTTGTTGTTGCAGCTTGAGAAACAAATCGTTCAAGCTGGTGGTAAAGTCCCTCAAGTGGATATTAACTAAAAGACTAATCCAGACTTGTGGATCAACAGAAGAAGAAGAAGATGATGACTTAAATTGCATTTTTCAGTTTCTCTGATTTTGGATTTGGTTTGATCAGAAGAAAAAACTCATAGAATGTGTGCAAAAAGAGAGAAAAAATGACTGTTGTTGATAAAATCAGTAGAGTTTGTATTGTTTATTATCCAACTATTTATTTTGATCTCATTCATAAAAATTTAACACCTCTGGACCAATTCATATGTTGATTTTAGAGATTAGTGTAGGATGTTACTGTAGACGCGCGTGTAGGAGAGAACTACCCACCCACTGGTGCAAATAGCCCTTATAGCTTCCACAACAAGTAAATTTTGTTTCATCTGTGTCTGTGAGTAAAAGGTGATGGAGAGAGAGAGAGTCCAGATTCTTCGAAAAGTGTCATGTGGTGATTAGGGTTTTAAGCTTTGAGATTCAGGTCCTGAGTAGTGAAAATCAAGAGTGGGTTTTGCTCTGGTAAGCTGATCAACCTCTGTCTTTCTCCTAATTTCTTCAGTTTTTCTCGAGAAAAGTAAACGGGAATTAAAAGCTCGGACCTTTTTTCTAGCGAAATCCTGAGAATTTCCGAGAATGTTGTTTTTGCTGGGTTTGATTCTTGTGGGGTTTACTTTACTTGGTTTTGTTTGAATGATGAACAGGTTTAAAAGCAGAGAAATTTCCATCGTGGTGGTGGTGGCGAAACGAAATCCCTAAGAGTGGTTTTAAGCTTCTGAGTCTAAGGATGTCTCAGAGACTCCATGTTTGCAAAATTTGCGGAAAACAATTCGCAACCGTAAAAGCTGTGAGTGGTCACTTGAGGATCCATTCATCGTCTGGGAATGTTTGCAAAATATGTGGGAAAAAGTTGGCAACATCAAAATCTCTGCTTCGTCACCAGAAGATTCATTCTGGTCAAAGCAATAGAATGGTAGATGAGAATGAGATTCAGTGTTTGCTAAGGATTTTGGGTCTTGAGATCTCTAGCGAATCAGATACCTTTGGATTTTCATTTTCATTGTCTTCTTCTTCTATGACTGAGACTGAGGAACATGAGATGAATGAAGCTGCAGTGAGCTTGGTTATGTTCTCTGAACAAGTTTATGACTTTGCTGCTATCAGAAATTTGCCTCCTCCTCCTCCTCCTCCTACGCAAGAGAATACCTTACATTGTGTTGAGTCGAAACTGCTTTCTCACTCAAACTCTAGTACTTGCAGTGATATTGGTGCTCATGCAGTACCTTCTCCTCTGACAAGTAAATTGCAGAAAAAACCAGAGAGTAATGTCAGTTATAAATGCAAAATATGTGGCAAGAGTTTTGGCTGTTCTCAAGCTCTAGGTAGCCACCACACACTTCACAGATCGATTAAAGGGCAATTAGCTCGTAAAAAGGAGGACTCTGAAGGTGACAATTTACTGTCAGACTCATTGGAATCTAAGAAGATTGCTTTACAACTATCAAGCTTTGAAGATACTAATGTGAAGGAACATTCTCTTGAGTCGAAAGAAGAAGTCGGTGAAATGTTTTCTCACGAAAATTCTGGTACCTGCAGTGATGTTGTTGGGCAAGCATTACATTCTCCTCTGAGAAGAAAGTTGCAGGAAAAACCAGAGAGTAACTCCAGCCGTAAATGCAGGATATGCGGCAAGACTTTTGGGAGTTATCAAGCGCTAGGTGGTCACCAAAGAATCCACAGATCGATTAGTGGCCAGTTAGCGCGTAAAAAGGAGGATTTTAAAGGTGGTAATTCACTGTCTGGCTTGTCAGAAGCTGAGAAGATGGTTTCACAACCATCAAGCTTTGAAGTCTCTCAGGAGAAGTTAATTGAACTGAGAGATACTAATGTCAAGGAACATTGTGTTGAGTTGAAACAAGATTTCGGTCAACTGTCTTCTCACTCAAGTTTCGAAAAGTCTAGCAGTTGCAGAGAAGTTGTTGGTCAAGCATTGTTACCTTCTCTTCTGAGATGTAAGTTGCAGGAAAAACCAAAGAGTAACTCCAGCCGTAAATGCAAGATATGCAACAAGACTTTTGAGTGTTATCAAGCTCTTGGTGGTCACCTAAGACTTCACAGATCAACTGGAGGCCAGATAGCGCTTAAAAGGCCAAATTCACTGTCTGACTCACCAGAAGCTAAGAAGATTTTTTCACAAGAATCAAGTTTTGAAGTCTCTCAAGATTTGATCTGATGGTAAGAAGATGGTAATTCACTTTGAGATAGTAATGTGACGGAAAGAACACAAATGTGCTGGATTTGACTTCAATGTTCTGGCCAAAGGTTTTGAGGTTATGTACAGAGATATCTTCCGATTAGTTGAACAATAAGGAATGTGTTCAACTTCTTTTTTTGTTTTTTCCTCGTTTTAACATGTATAGTTGACATGTTCTACTGTTTGCTAGTGTGACACAGACATAGAAATAGAAGAAAGAAGAAACCAGCTTCCTTTGAAACTTTCCTCCACATCTGTTTCTCATATATATATGGATTCAAATACTGTTTGCTAGAGTCTTACTTTCTGATAGAGAATGAATCCAAAAGGACAAGGAACACATTTTCAATCTAAAACCGGTCCGACCGTCTGGTCTTTTTGTTCGGTTGAGAAAATAAAGACACAAAGATGAAAACTTTTTATTGCTGTTGGTAAGGCAAAATTACAGATTTTTTTTTAATTTTCAATGGATTATTATAGCCAGTCTCCGGCACCGGCGGTAATGAATCAGCCGGCGTATTACGCGCCATATCTAAATCAAAACCTTAATGCGACCTCTGATCTTCAAACCCATGAATCCTCCTCAGCTATTGCAGTTCCACCACCGCCTGGAGTTGATGTGACGGTGAATACGACGCCGTATTACACTTTGGATACGGATGCTCAAAGCTTGGCTTGGCGAGATGCTGTTGCGATTACAGATGCTGTAAGACTCTTGTTTCTCACAAATCTCAATATTTCCATCACTAAAGTTATGACCTTTATTCCCCCTTCAATTTGGGAGATCAATGGGTCATAAGTAATCTCTCTTTAGATTCTTGTTGCACAATGGACCATACTTCACTCTTCCAATGTTTTTTATTGTGCTCTGTTTTCGACTTCTCTTTGCAAAGGATATGTCTATGCTTTATACTTTCTGTAGAAAGGGAAAAATCATCATGTACATATGTAAAATCTTGCTTGCCACAAGACTACAAGTTCTAGAATATGAAGAAGTGGCCTTGAGCTTGACGGTTAATGGATATTTGCTTGTAACTGAGGATGAATCAGGCGGCAAATGTTACAGGACAGCCTCATGGCATATACCCGGATTTCTCTTGGACCGGCCACATAGTTCAAGCTCAACTTCCCGGATTTGTTTCATCCAAGAAACAATCAAAGAAGGGAAAGGCTGTTCAATCTGCTTATTGTCAAGTTTGTAAGGTTGACTGTAACGGTCCAAGTGTGTTCGAGCAACATATTTTGGGGAAGAAACACCTCAAGAACTTGGACAAGTTAAAAACATGTTTCCCATCTAACACGGGTTCTTCTTTGCCTGGACCACCCGTTGCAGTCCCATTGATAGGACTACAAGAAAATCCATGTAAAAGCAAGGCTAGAAAGAACGGGAAGAAAGGTGCAGAATCAACAGAAGATCTAGAATCAAAGAGACGGAGAGTTGTGGATGGTGGGGTGTTAAATGAGTCGATTAGGTTGTGTAGAATATGCAACGTTGTTTGTAATAGCGACAAGGTTTACATCGGTCATTTAGCCGGTCAGAAGCATGCCGCAAAGGCAGAGAAAGCCTCTGTAAATGCATAGACTCTTAAGTCTTATTTCTTATTACATTCATTGTATTGCATCATTACATGAATCCCTTATTACCTGGATACATGGGAAATTTTAGAAGTAGAAGAGACATACAGAAGAGTTGCTAAGGTCGTCTTACAAGGCTCATGGAAGTTTGACTTGCTTAATATTCCATATGTCTTTGGCATATTCGTGGATCGTACGGTCACTGCTAAACTTGAATGAACCTGCTGTGTTCAAGATTGACATTCTCGTCCATTTCTGTAATCATTAAATAGCAATTTCAAAGTTGGATCTTGAGGAAGTTTCATATTGAGTCAACATAAGAGTGATGATCAAAGAAAATGGATCAATACTTACTTTCTGGTCTCGGTATGCCTCATCGACCATTTCTTGGCATTCGATGTAACTAGGAAAGTCTTTGCCAACAAGGAAGTAATCCGCTCGTCCAAAGCCTTCATTTCCTTCCAAAGAGCCAATTAGTTCATCATAGCTGTTTGAGCCAAAGATACCGCTTCTAACAAACTTCTTGACTTCTTCAAAAGTAGGATCCGGAACAAACTGGAACGCAAAGAGCAAACAGGTCAAAGTCAAGTTCTGTTTGATGCCTAAAAGGACAATGAGAAGAAGACGGAAGCACGACAACTTTTACTCTTCAAATCATATACCTTTCCCTCTGCTCTCTCCTTCCTGAGGTTCGCAATCTCATGAGCTTGGGCACCAAAGAGGAAGAAATTTTCTTCCCCAACTTCTTCTCTAATCTCGACATTTGCCCCATCCAAGGTTCCAATCAAAATGCAACCGTTCATCGAAAACTTCATGTTGCTTGTCCCACTCGCTTCCATTCCAGCGGTACTGCAGAGAGAACTCTTATTCATCTGAAGATGGCTAAGTAGCATTGAGTATAACTTTTCTAAATGTCACTGAAACATATTGTTCCCCTTGTAAGGATTTGTTACTAAGGTTCTCATGAAAAACATAGAAACTAGTCCAGTTCCTGGTTTACCAGTTATCTCAATTTCAATATTTCAGCCTCATGGAGTTGTGACCAAAAACTGGAAGGGGACTAAGCCAAAGAAGTTGTTACCTGATGTGCTGAGAAAGCTCACTTGCTGGAATGAGCAATTCAGCAACACTGACATTGTAATCAGGAACAAAGATAACCTACAATGTCGGTAACAGTTCCGATTAGCGGGTATCATATACCAATTTCCACAAGAAGCTTAAACCAGACTTGATGGAGGATTATGCAGGTTGTTTGGTCTACGCTTGAGAATACGATTAATCAAAGCACGTAAGTATATTATATAATGTACCTTAAGCAGGTCACCAATTTCTGGATCATGGTTAATTGTAGACCCAACATCTGTGATGAATTTCACAATCCTTTTAGCTTGCACATATGTAGCGAATGCCTTTCCCCCAAATATGCAAACTCTTGGAACAAACGCCTTCTCCCTCTCACTGGCACTCATTTCCTTCATCTTTTTGTAGCGGTAAACAATTCCCAAGATATTAAGCAGTTGTCGCTTGTACTCGTGGATACGCTTGATCTGCAACAGTTTTCAGTGTAAGAAGGAAAGAATTTACTATGGGTGAGTTGAAGAAAGCTCATCAGGTTTCCGATATACAGCGTTCATTGGGTGGATGAGGAGAATTCTCCAAAACGAAAAGAAGCACCCAAGCAAACAGCTCATCAATCCAAAAGTAAACAAGATCCTCTCGAACTGACCTGTATGTCGAACATTGCATCCGGGTTGACAGTATATCCGGTTCTTTCCTTGATAAGTGATACAACCTTCAACTTGTTCTTCTTCTTTGCTGCCCTCCACTCAGATTGAAGATCTTCATTATCTGCAAACTGGAGAAACACCGAACAAAGGTAACCAGTGACTTATTATAAAGATAACAGTATGTGAATCAACACTAAATCTGGTAAAGTACATACCTTTCTTAGTTCCGCAAGCTTTTCAGTATATAAAACCCAGTCTTCTGTGCCTATCCAGTTAGTTATAATATCACTTAGATATGGGTTGCAAAAACGAATCCATCGCCTTGGTGTCACTCCATTGGTTTTATTCTGAAATTTATCCGGCCACAACTGCAACAAATATAGAGTATTTGACATATGAGAGTTATGTTCTTCCAGGTAGCATTATTACATCGCATTACGCTTCACTAGTTAGAATGTTTACCTTAACGAATTCATTAAACACATCCTTCTTCACTATTTCACTGTGTATCTCTGCAACCCCATTTACAGCATGACCACCCACAACAGCAAGGTTGGCCATACGGACCATTTTTGGTGGTTTTACTGTCGGTTCTGGGATAACTTCTTCCTTGCCAGCAGTTTCTTCCTCTTCTTCTTCCTTTTCCACCACAGTTTGAACATCTTCTTCAGAATCTTCGAACTGGCCTATGGTGTTCTTTGCAATAACTAGGCTATTTTTTGGCTTCACAATCACATCTGCAAAGGCAGAAGGCAACTCGACGTTTTCTAAGATCCTCATTGCCTTCAGTTTCTCCTCGAGTAAACCAGGATCCTCGGTGCCATACTCAGAAACAATTGTGCGAACTAGCTGTGATACATGAAAGTGAAAATTAGACCAGTAAGAAAAAATATAGAAAACACGTTTAATATTGTTCAGGAATGACCTCCTCATCAATAATTTCTATAATCTCCACATGACGCGGGAGCAATTTCTCCATAAGTTCTAAACTCCACTTCTCCAGTGCCTCAGGCAAGACTGTATGGTTTGTGTATGCCACAGTCCTAGAAACATTAGTAACTTTTCAGAAACACAAATACGAACAAGAGACCAGATATACGAACAAAAAAGACACAATTGTACCCTGAGCCAGTTATACAATTAGTTCAGTCATTTTAAGTACCTTTGTGTGATTTTCCAAGCATCTTCCCAGCTTAGTCCTTTCAAATCCATTAGAATCCTCATTAACTCAGGAATGCATAGAGTAGGGTGAGTGTCATTCATCTGCACTGCAACCTTCTCTGGGAATTCTTCCCACTTGACGTTTCCTCCAGCCCTTGTCTCAAAACGTGCTATGATATCTTGGAGTGAGGCTGAGCACAGAGTATACTGTTGCTTCAGACGAAGAGCCTTTCCTTCTGTTGACTCATCCCCGGGATAAAGCACGTAACATATCTAATTCCATTAGGGGAGAAAGGGAAGACACAACTATATTTCAGTATGTACACATCGAAAACTCACTATTATATAAACAAGAACAAGTGACGCAAGACTAAATCATGTGTTAACATATTTATTGCTTCTAGTTCTCATTCATTCTGTAGGATACATGCACTATTCCGTTTCCTAGAAGGACATTTGTAAATAGATCGTGGGCGTAATAAGTGATTGATATGAAAAAGGCACAAATTGAAAGCAACTTTGTATAAAACTACATGGATCCTCCAAAAGACATTTTCTAATTCTAAGCATTGGTGTTCGTGCAGGCTAAAGAGGACAGAACAAAGATACCAACCTTTTCAGCGTTAAATAGAGCTTCTGCTGCCTCAGTATGCTTGCCAGAATTGTATGAAGATAAATCAAAATCTCCTGAAGGAGCTTTTGTTGACCAGAGTCGCAGATTGATAGTAGTCTTAGTTTTATAGCCAGGGATAGGAACATCATAAGCAACGGCCACTATGTCTTCTCCACCAATCCACCGTTTCTTACCATCTGACCCAAAAACCACTTTTCCATAGAACTTTATAGGATATGAGACATCATTTCTGACTATTTCCCAAGGATTGCTTAGCTGAAAGAAACATACAAGGCCACTGCTAAGCATTGCTTTGAGGGAGTACAAAATAAGATATACTGTTCAATAACAAACGCTGTATGGTGAAAAGAGTAAGAGAGGAAGACCTCAAGCCAATCTTCTGCAGCTTCCTCCTGTCCATCTTTTGTGATTCTCTGTTTGAACAAGCCATACTTGTATCTAAGTCCATAACCCCATGCTGGATAGTCCAAAGTTGCCAGGGAATCCAAAAAGCACGAGGCAAGTCTCCCGAGTCCACCATTCCCAAGTGCAGGATCTGGCTCCTACAAATTAGAAGCGAAGAATCTAGCATCTAAACACAAATAAAGAAGACAAATGGCTCTGGGAAACCAAGCCACAGACTCGCAAAGACAACCAGCTCGTAGAATTTTGCAGTAAATCATAGATCAATCTACAATAATCACCTGACTAGCTACGTTTTCCAGATCAAAGCCGAGCCTCTTCAAAGCGTCAGCATAAGTGCCAGTAAGGCCAAGATTACCCACTGCATTTGATAAGGCTCTACCCTAATGGGAGATACGCAGATAATAAGCAAGCACAAGATTGGTGAGAGTCAAACACAAAAAAAGGAAGAGTGTCAAATCAAACCTGCAAAAACTCCATTGACAAATAGTACGCCTGTTTCACATTCAACCTGTTGTAATACTCATATGTTGCATTCCAATTTATAATTAGAGCATCCCTAACGCTCTGTGCAGTCGCAAAGAAAGCCTTTGGCAACTCAAACTTGTCTGGAGAAAAGAGAGGCGTGAACTCCGAGTGGTACTTGATGCTCGAAGCAACCGAAGCAGCATCTGAAGCAAACGGGCTCACACAGATAAAGGCTTCTGATTCAATCATTAAGGGTTTTTGTTCAGCATTCACTGTCAACAACAAATTACATGCCCTAATTCTTGTACTTGAACCGTTTACGCTAAAAAAGAAGGAGAAACCGGACCTTGTTCGGAATCGATAAGTGCATCGGCGGCGACCTTCTCCTTGGGCTCGCTAGAGACAGATTTGACCGATGGAAAGGGCCTTCTGCTCCTCGCCGGAAGCATCCTAGTCGTCCTCCATCTTCCATTGTCGCAGCGACGACCAATGAGGCTCGACAAGGAATTGCATTGCACCAAAATCTCAGCTCCGTTCGAGATTCGGATCGTAGTATCCATCTGCTAAGAGCAGAGAAAGAGTGAAGTGGTCGATGATCGGTTCAGTTTCACGAGGCAAATCTTATCAGTCAGTGATCACTTATAAGTGATTTGAGATTGACAATGCCACGTGGCGTATATCTCCACGTGTCAAGTTTTTATTGGATATGTGAACTGTGCTACTCGTGACAGATCACCTTTCTCAGTGGGTCTGTAGCTGATTCTTTAGAGAAGGAGATATTTCTGGGAGAAAGCGACAAGACAATTACTCGAGCAGCAATGTGCACCGTCCACGTGTGAGGTGTCTTCAACGTCAGTTTAATGGCCTCTTTTGTCAATAGTTTAGTGCACTCCTCCAAATTTTAAAAAAATATTTCTCCTGAAAATTGATTCTAGCATCCAACCCACAATGTAATAACAACATTATTAGTCACATTGTCGCCAAAATCCAAGAACAATCACATCGTACCTATCTCTGTTTGGTACAGACCCAATTGACATTGATACTGCTTATTCAAAGTTAAAAAGATTCGATTTGATCCATTTGTTGTAACTAAAAAAAAAACAAGCATTATATGATACACATTACACACTTGAGTACAACATAACTTCTTATTGAGCTACAAAAACAAGATTACAATCCAATTGATCTAAGCAAGCTGATCTCCATAGGCAAACTGAAACCAGCATCCGAAGAATAAGCAAATCATCAAACAAGAAAACGCTCAAACTCAGAAATGACGTAGAGAGTGTAGAAAGGCAGAAACAGACTTAGCAAAGCAAGAAAACACTTTCACAGATCTTCTCAGGGGAAATTGAAACCTAATCTAAACCTAATTTCCAGTTTTGAAACTTGCACAAAATTCCCAAGATTTTCTAAACCATGCTTTAGGTCTATTCACTGCCTGGAACAAACGACTACCTTAAGTATATTATGCTCATTCATGCTTCTCATAGCTAACCCTTCCAGTTTATACTCCTCTTTGTTGCTCATAACTTCAAGTCGCAACACTACGCTTAAGCCAACCAACTGAGCTGTCTCTGAGTCAGAAACCAATCCAACGAGTCTTGCCTAGTCTTCCCACCGAGTCAATAGCCAAAAATTGTTTTCCTTCAAAGAGCAACTTGTTTCTGTTTTTCCAGACTATATGGGATATAACCCCATTATTCCTTAAAGCTATAACATAAGAAGTTATTATAAACAGAGCTTGGATGGATGGAAACCCAATTGAGGAAGAGGCACATCTGGAAGTGCCCGTATATGTCTAGCTGCACTACACTAAAAAAGGACATGGTTTATAGATCCTCCTAATAATTAATTTTTTTTTTGGTATTTAATTTTTATTTACAAATTATAATTAAATTATTAATATTTTAATATTTTTTTTTACAGGTTTAGCGATAACCGTGTTTCACGTTCGGTCACCAAAGCTATCATGGCCCATTTCACTATGTCGCATGCTAATTGGAGCCAGACGGTTGAGTCTGTTCGAGATATTTGGTTCGAGTCATGAGCGATAAGTCATTTTACATTCTTTATTTTTTTATATTAAATTATTTGATTTTAAATATATTAATAACATTATTCGTATTTTTGTAGTAAGGGTGGCACTGGGATGAATTTCGTACTTTCGAAGTGCGAGCGGCGTTCGAGCAGAAGGCGCTAAAGCGTCTCAACGGTTATGTCGGTAATTTGAAGAAAGCGTGGCGCGCGAAAGGCGATGAGGCGAAGCCGATAGGGATGGATCCCGATGTTTGGTCGGGTCTAGTGCAGTTTTATGAGGATTCCGTTCGGTGGTTAAATCGGAGAAGTGTTCTGCATCCCGTCTCATGCCGGTGGCCGAAGGAGATGGACCTTCAAAGTATTGTGCGGGTCAATCACCATACGCCACAGTACAACTAAATATGGGTTATTTTTATTAAATTAATTTATTGGATTATTTGTATTTTATATATTTATTTACTCTATATTTCATTTTTATCTATGTTTATTTTTGTTTAACAGGCTGATGGCGGTGATCTTCCTCTGATGGTTAAGGTGATGGAGAAAACTCATCGGAAGAAGGATGAGACGTTTGTTACCGCTCAAGCGGAACAAACGTTCAACGCGTACAACGCACGACTGACAGAGCTAGATGAGTCTGTCCAGTCTACGTGGGTCTTGAAGATTTGGATAGACTTTACGAGGAGGTAATTTTTTAGTTTCTATATTATATTATAACTTATTTTTTATTACAATTTTATTGTATAACACTTTTATTTTATAGGTTGCACCGAAGAAGAAAGGATGAACGATGGGTGTTGGATCCATCAGGGATGTCCCAGCAGCTTCTTCGTCTGCTCGATGTTCTTACACTCCGGGTTTGTCTGAGCCGCGTTTGACCGCTCAGTTGGATGCTGCTAATGCTGAGATTGCGCAGCTAAGGACGGAACAAGCGGAGCTAAGGAACACCAACAGCTATGTTGTGTCTCAATTAGGGACATTAACCAGTTTCTTTGACATCATTGCAGTGGATAACCCGGCATTAGCAACTGCTTTGCAAAGCATGCCGCGTCCTCCACCTCCTCCACCTACCGGTTCAATCCAGTTCGAGGAAGAATCCGAAGAGATGATTCGAGAAGATACCATCAACTTAAAGACCCAACATCAGTAGATTAGTGTTTTTATTTCATTTGTATCGGATAATTTAAATTTGTGTTTGTATTTCTTTTAAAATATTTTTAATTTTTATAATATTTTTTAATAATATATATTTTTTTAAATAAATTCAATCATACCGACGCTAAATTGATGCAATAGGGATGCTAATTAGCGTCGAATTAGTGTCGACTTACGATGCTTTTCGCCGCTAATTCGACGCTAAATTAGCGTCGAATTAGCGGCGAAACGTTGCATCGAAACTCTGTCGATACTAATTCGACGCTAACGTAGCGTCGAATCTTTGTATCGGATATGCGTAGACGCTAATTCGATGCTAATATTGTATCAGATTAGCGTCGAATATTCGATGCTAATTTAGCATCGAATTAGCGTCGAAATTCAGTACGATGCAAAATTAGCATCGAAAAAGATTTAGCGTCGACGATTTAGCGTCAAAATGTAATTCGACGCTAAAACCGTGTTTTCTTGTAGTGGGAGGAGAAACGTTTAGAGAGAGAGAGAGTAAATTTTGAGAATGAAGGAGAAAATATCTGATGTATCCAATTCATTGAGATTTTGCTATGGATTTTCAACCGAAAGTGCCGTTGGAAATGAAATCCGTTGGAAATCCGTCTAATTTTAAAATTTACCGCGAATTTGAAATTCATTAAAAAATTTTTTGATGACAAGACTAATTTTGGAGGTAACACTTATAGCGGCGTAAATGGTCAAATCTTGTACTGGAATGGGGGACTTGTCGAAGCATATCCTCCTAAGCAACACACATTTGTTGTCGGAGATATGATTGGAGTAAACCATGTTGTCTATGCTGGACAATTTGTTGCTGAAGTCCCCGGGAACATACCTCAGCCATCATCAGACCATGAGATAGATGCACGAACTCAACTGAATGTTCTAACTCCAAACACAACTCTTCTTGCATCAGATAACAGTTCTGATTCATCTTCAGCCGGATCGACAAGTGATATTTGCCTCATGGCTGACTTTGAATTAGAGCATAATCTAGCAATTTTACCATCACTGATGCTACCACAGGATAATGACTTGCCTCCATTGGAAGCCTCATAGACATGTAATATTTCGGTGCAATTCAAAAAGTTAGTTACATTATGTACAAATATGTGTTGTCATTTGGAATTTTGTTCTGAAATAAAAAAGTAAACTGTATAGCTAAAACAAGTTTTTGCTCATATCATTTAGGTTAGCGTACACATTAGCTAGCTAACATTAAACTCTTAATATGTTAATTTGTCTAACCAAGTTAACATTACCTTATTTTTTCACACAGGTTGAAGTACTAGCTCTTTCGCTGTTGATGGAAACAATCACCTTGATGCTATTGTAACAAGCTTGTCTGAAGAAGACGGTCCTTATCTCGGTCTAACCATAACTTCCAAACCAGCTACAACTACAACAAATCCAGTGAGTGAACATGATGATGGTGGGAGTTCTTCATATGCGGGTTGCAACCCTCTTGGTGGTTGTTAAATCTAGTAATTATGATGATTATATTTTATTGTAATGTTACGCAGCTTCGGATATTGATCACGGTAAAGTGTTAACAAAACACTTAGGTGGTAGCTATATTTTTAACCACCAGTTTTTCAAAAAACTGGTTATGTAATTTTGTAGCGGCTAAATGGGCTCGTATCAGTTAATCATTGTACTATACCATTTTAAAGTACTTTGTAAAATATATGCGCTAAATCTTTTGTCTCTAATTGCAAAGTTTTCTTCAATGTAGGCCGAAAAAAAATCGTCATGACTTATTCGTGGGAATGATTTTTAAAAATCGAGAATCTTTTAAACAACATATGACGTTGTACGCCTTACACCATAAGTTCCATTACCGAAATTCAAGATCAACACCTAATCTGATGATACTAAATTGTTGAGGACTCTCATGTCAATGGCGAGTGTACGCGGCCCGATTAGATGGATCTTGCCTTTACGAGATAAAAAATGTGATTCATAGTCATTCTTGCACTTTTGATGAGCGTCGTGGTTATGAAAGGCAAGCTACAAATACGGTTATCAGAAGCTTGTTAAGGGAAAAATATGCAGAAACCGGTAGCGGACCTAAACCAAACGAAATTAGAGATATAATGCGTGGAGACCATGATGTGAGAATATCGTATTGGAAGGCATGGAGGTCAAGAGAAGAGGCGATGGAGTCAGCAAGAGGATCATGTGGGAAATCTTATACAACACTTGCTCCATACCTTAAAAAATTGGTTGTGTCAAATCCTGGATCCATTGTTGAGCTAGAGACAGTGTATGAAAAAGGTGTTGGACAGAGATTCAAGTATATGTTTTTCTCAATAGCAGCATCAATAAAGGGATACCCTTATATGAGGAAAGTCGTTATCATAGATGGAACACATTTGAAAGGAAAGTACGCAGGCTGTCACTTGACTGCATCAGCTCAAGATGGAAATTATAACATTTTCCCACTAGCTTTTGCTGTAGTGGACAGTGAAAATGATAAAGTTTGGGAATGATTCTTCAGGAAGCTTTCAAACTTTGTTGCACCAAGAGATAATGTAGTTTTTATCTCCGATCGTCATGCATCAATCTACACCGACCTTAACAAGGTATGGTTTAAAAATGCATTCATGTCTTTATGTTTGACTAAAATGTGAAACAGCTAAGTTAGCAAATATTTATTTGTTTATCCGGTTAAAATTCAGGTTTACCCAACAGCTGCTTATTGTGCTTGTGTGGTGCATCTTAAGAGAAACTTCAAGTCATATTTCAGAGGTCAGTACCTTGGAGCCTAGTCTCGAGAGCGGCAAGAGCCTACACAGAAGCTGAATTTTGCGAGTATTTTGATCAGATACAAATAATGGAGCTCAATTGTGCAAAGTATTTGAAAAGGATCGATTTTGAGCATTGGACAGGTGCACATTTCACCGGATCAAGGTATGATATAATGACAACCAATGTTGTTGAGTCTTGGAATGCAGTTTTGAGAGAGGCCAAGGAGTATACAATTGTTACTCTTGTTGAATACATAAGGTCAAAATTGATGGAGTGGTTTGCAATTAAAAGGGAAGCTTCAACAAACTTCACCGAAACATTAACACCAAAAGTACTTGAAATTTTTGCAACAAACTTTGAAACTTCTTATGAATATGATGTACCAAAAATGACGGCTGGCGAGTTTGAGGTACGAGACAAAGACGGAATCTCATTCTATGTCAACCTTAACATAAAGACTTGTAGTTGTTGCGTGTTCCAGAAGTTACAAATTCCTTGTCCACATGCTGTGCGCTCAAAGGTTGCAATGGAGTCTTTGGTTGCTAAGGATTATTCTTCTGAAAATTGGAAAAAAACATATGAAAATATAATTTACCCAACAGCCGAGTTAAATGAAGATCCTCAATTGGCGGCATCAATGAAAAATCTTGATCTGCTTCCACCAACAACAAGGCGGCCTCCGGGTCGACCAAGGAAGAAGCGTTTCTTATCCCATGGGAAAACACTTGTAAGTCTACTTTACCATAACTAATAAAAACACTTATCTTAATGTTAACCAACTAGTTTGGTTAAAAATGTGCAACAATATTAAACTAATTTTACACTTTATGAACAACGGAGAAGCATGAGACGGAGAACGGTGTCCAGCAGGTGCAGATGCTTGGGTCATAATCGAGCAACTTGCAAGATGCCTATAAGCTAAGCGTTCAAGTAAAGAGGGAGACGTTTGGAGTTGATGACATGTCGTACTACCAATGTTGTACCTGGGTCAACAAATTTTCTTGTCCAATAGTGTAAGATAATAACGGATCATCCCAGATGAGACATTTTCCAACTCTGTTTATAAATAAGGATGCCCCTCTTCATATGTAAAATATTTGAATCTAATATTTTATGATGACTAATATCTTAGCCCGGTCAACATTTTTATTAGCGGAAATCATTTGATTAACCTTATTAACAAAAAAGTGGCTGCTAATGTAATACGCTAAGCAAAAACAAAATTGGTTACAAAACACAAGTTAGTAGAGGATTAGTGATGATGCAAACAGTAAAACAACCCCAAAGAAGTTCAAGATTCGAATACAACACCAAACCAGTAGAGGTTTTTATACACCAAGGTTAATAATATTAGCGGAAATCATTTGATTAACCTTATTAACAAAAAAAATGGCTGCTAATGTAATACGCTAAGCAAAAACATAATTGGTGACAAAACAAAATCAAAGAAAACAAATCCTTGAGCCTAATCTTACTCATAAATGTTAAAAGAGAATTTCCAGTTGGTATGACAAACAGTGAAACAAACCCAAAGAAGTTCAAGATTTCGAATACAACACCAAACGAGTAGAGGTTTTTATACATCAACCAAGTGCAGGTAACAATCTAACATTAAACATATCCCTACAATTGTCCGTAGTTTTCCTCATAAAGCATAACTGCTAGACGTTGCGCCTGAACAGGCAGATCATCAGCTGTAATACACCCGCAGACTTCTAACCCTCCAATGACATGTGCTTGCAATAGTAAAACAGAAGCAACTCCAGAGTCCCCCTGCTTACCATTTTGCGGAATGCATTTTGGCCTCTCTACGTTAAATGTTTTAAGATCTCTACCACACTGATTACGCTCAACCGGTTTTAGCAGATAAGGAAACACTTTTGCAATAGGGCTGAACTCTTTGGCAATGTAGCTATTGCTCTTCAGTGAGACATCACAATCTAGTACATAGACTGTCGATGTCACACAATCAACACAGATGCCAACCCAGTTTGTCTTGTTAAAATTGAAGGGAAAATAGAAACGCTCAGCATCAACATTCATAGCATTTTCCTCACTGAAATAATGAATAAGCTGTTTCTGAAACTGATGCTCTTCTTTCTTCTGCAACTTGGCAAATTTATTATAACTCCTCCCAAGGCATGAAAAAAATTTGGTATCAAAGAAAACACTTTTCTTTACTACAGTGGAACCCTGCCGCAGTATGAGTTGCCTAGTATGACCAATTAGTATATTTACAACCTGTGATAAAAAGACAATTATATAATGATAATAGATGATAATAGATGATAATATATAAAAAACAACATTTAACTCATTACGGAATAGCTCTGAAAAAGAATTAATACCTTAGCGTGCAAGCACTTCGTCCTACCATGGATATCTGCAAAGTCGTTAACTGTTACAATAACCCCTCCAAGACTTAAGCTCCTACATAAAACAACAAAAATAGATGCTAACTGTAATCATGTCCTCAAATAAATATCTAATATTCATTTAGCTAGTAGTCATATATGGCACACTCTACAAGAATATCGAATTTACACCATTCCCTTTAGCTTCTCACTCAATTGACCAAACTTTTGAACATATAACTCCGTAGAACCTTCACATATTCCACTAAAATAGGTTTTCCTAGCCTGGTGAAGCAACCTTTTGTCACATTGATAGTCCCCAACAAGGCTTGGAGGAATTATTCTCTGGCTTTTGCTCTTACGACATAAAACTGCTGCTCCAACATCCTCACCAGCTTCCACAACGATATCCATCTAATTCCCAACCCCAACTATGCCATTAAGCTCCTGCGATATGCCAAGCGAGAATGAGGGTGGTTGACATAACAACGTGGACTGATACATCTAAAATCTTGAAAACTACTAAATCAACATGTAATCAATCTTGAAAACTAATATATATAGTTAGACCGTTATTTTCCAAATATTATGTCAATTAATAATATAACCGGATAAAAACTTTGTTAACAGATATGTTTAAGAATAACCAGAGAAATTAATGACCAACAATTAAATGCTCAAACAGACAATTTTTGATTAATTAGTTAAAATTAAAGAATGAACCACTATTCAAAGATAAAGAAAGATATACCTCGACTTCTTTTGCTGGAATTCCAGATTGATCTACTGGCTTTGAAAGAGGAACCATTAACAAAACCCTTAAAACATAATGAAATAAATGTCATTACGAATACAACTAATTATATAGTTGATTACTTAGAGTCTCACTATTTTATCCAATAATACCAAATAAAAACATTGCTTACATTTTCTTCCACTACATCACCGCCTCCGTTGTCCCTAACTTTTGAACAATTGCCACCATTACCACCACCTCCACCTCCACCAACGCCAACCTAATCCATTATAAAAAACAAAATAAGAAAAATATAAATGAAACATAAAAGAATGGAATATAATCACACATAGGGTCTCAAATGCATCTCTTGTAAGGGCTCCAATAACACATGTTATGATAGTATCAACTTCTTCATTACTATTTTCTATTACCTGCTTCTAGTTTTGATTATCGCTTGATATGTTTTTGGCGTTGCTTTTTTCTCCAAATAATGATTTATGAGTGGATTCTTTAGACACTGACTTGTCCAAAAAAGAACATATCCCATCAATCACATCAATTTTCATTTTTGTTATCTGCAAAGCCTATTCAGTTCCTATGGCTACATCCACAACACTAACAGCATATTTAAGTTCCCCTATAGCTACAACAGACTCATAAACCTTATGTTCCAAAAGCTTCATTTGCCCACAAATCTTAGAAGAACCTATATCAGCGATTCGATGGAGATCACTTTCAGTCATAGACATTCCTCCAACAACATCACTACTCGGTCCACCAATTTTGTTCAGAGATTTCTTTTGCTTCCCTTTTGCATTCTTCTTCTCTTTAGCCTCTTCAATCATACGCAGAACATCAGCTTTTGTAACGCCACCAGAACACATTGAACTGCCAAAATTATGGTCTTCATTGTTAGCCGCAACAAGTTATCCACCTTAGAATCTCCAACCTCGTCAGCATATCCAAGCTCAGTCTCATCTATCTCAACTTCACCATCATCTGGTATAATGCAATCAACTAGCATCTACATCACAGCAAAAATAACTTAGAATTAGTAACGTATCCGGTAATTTAACCAAATAGCTTTCTAATCAGGACAACATACAAATTAACCATACAAACTAAAAAATATTCCATTCAACAAAGTATATAACCAAAAATAAATTACCGTCTCCTCCTCGTAAAGATCCATTGCATACGCAGGACTCAAGCTTATCTTTTTCTCAGGAGGCCCATCATTATCCTCCTCATCATCCTCCTCTCCTTCTGACTCTGAAGATGATGTAGAATTGACTTGCACAACATCAAGCAATGCTGGGACAGCTTCGATCATTACAAGTTGTAAAGCATGAACAAAACCTTTTAAAGCAATTGTGTTTTAAGATAGAGTAATCTCATCCCTCTTTTTGATACTTTTCATTAACATATCAAAAGCAAGCCGTCCCCAAGGATAACGGAAAAACGCGTCAAGATCTTTAATTTCTTCTCCATGCTCTTTCGAGATCTTGGGATGATGAGTTGTAGGCATTAGAACCCTAACGAGCAAAGCAAGACAAGCATACTTTACCCTTGTTTCTCTATCGGTGACAGTTTTCTTCTTCAACATTCTGATTACAGCTGCTACAGTAATCAAAATCTAGTTTCCCAAAAAGCGAGGGCCAATATGGAGTCTCTGATATGTTACTCTTCAACTTCTTCTTCGTTTTCTTCTGGAAATTTCCACAAGGTAATCCCGTTACAATTGTAAACTCCCTTAGAGAAAACCTAATTGGTTTTCCTGCATATAAGATCCAAATTTCATGCTTCTTCGCCACATTCAGTTGTCTAGATATTATAAATCTCCCGAATCTTCCAGAATACGAAGGTTTCTCCGATATAGCCACGAATTTCCCAAAAGAAGAGTTCCGAATTATCGCACGCTCTTCCTCATCAAGAGCATTCATAATAGCTCTAATACCATTCGATGGCCCATAAGAAGTAACCCTTACACAGACAGGCTCTTCTCCAGCAGCAAACATCCTCCCCGGAAGCTCGATTTCTCGCTCATTTTCATCCATCTGTGTCTAAGAAAAATCAAATTAGCCGCATGCAAACCTGGAAAGTAAAATTAGAGATATAACTAGTAAACAAATTCAGTAATTTCACTTCCAAACGTTTTTTTGCTATGCTTGGAAAAGCTAACAGAGAAACCAAAAAACTTTCGCCCAATAAAATCAGAACCTCACCGCCTCTCTAAAAAAACATAACTTTCTCTCTCTACAAAATATGAGAACACGAAAGGTTTGGCAAATTAAAAATTATAAAATAAGGAGACCTATACATATACCACACTCGTATTTACATCTCGATCAACTTTACTTTCAAAAAGATCTCGTAAGATATGCTTCCTGCACGCCGAACAAATGCTATGCCTATACAACAACACTCTACGCTTAGCTAAGTCAGTAAAATATAGGGGCATAATTGTCTTTGTAAAAGTCGAATGGTATCGTTGTTATCTGAGCAAATACATCATAATTCTTTGTTACTGACTGCAAATTCTCTTTTTTTTAAAACGAGACAAAACCAACATGTAAAAATTATCATATTTTTTCCTACCAACATTTGTTAAATTTTCATTATATTTTAGTTTATTAATAAACAATTAACATTTATTTATTTACCAACATATTGATGGAGAGTAATCATTTCATGCAATTATTTGAAGTTGGAGAAGAAATTTGGGAGATTTTTTTTTGTAATTTTACTAGGAAATGGTTGAACTGGTATAAATAAAAGTTGTCAGTTAGGTGATACGAAGATAAAACAGTAGAGCAAAAGGAGAAACATGAATGAATAAATAAAATAGGAAATTTTAAAATTTAAAGGTTTGTGTTTAAACCAAAAAAATAAAAAAAAAATTATTATCAAAATTCAAATCGAAAGATCTTTTGGACAAAAAAATATGCATAAACATATGCAAACAATTATTGAATTATTTTTAAAATTATCGAATTTAATTTTAAAATTATTAATGAGTCTGGGATAACTAAAATATATTCGCATAGAACTAAATTATGTATTTATGTTGTATATTTTTACATAAATAAATTAATAATTTTTAAAATAAATATATAATTACTTTTCGATTCACAAAATTAGAAACACTACCATGATACTATTTTTTTTAATGCCAAAATAGCAACCAAATCTATATCCAACCTACCCGAGCCAACCCACTAGTTATCTTCTAAGAGCATGATCAATGTTAGTTGTTAGTGAATTTTTTAGTGGATTGTTTAGGATTAAAAATAATTAAATAATCAAATAATTTTAGCAATTCAAACTTTTAGTTGCTAATTTTAGCACTTTAAGCACCTCAAAAATTGGGTTGCTAAGGTTAAAAATAATAAAATAATTATAGCACCCTAAGTTTAGCAACAATGGTTGATCATGCTCTAATTATACTATAACGGAGAAGTGTAACTAAACTGTTCACCAAATCCCCACACATGTCTAATATGGACCTAGATAATCACATGTGTTAAATTCTAAAATTAATTAATAAAATGTAACGCTAAAAAATAAAAAATAAATGAAATAATTGTTAGTTAACTAACTAAATAATAAAAAAAAAAATCTAATAGTCTTAATCAGACTAATTAGAAAACAAGAAAGTTTCTAATAATATAAACTAATTAGTTTTGAGAAAATATTCATTTAAATTTCCAACTTTTCAATTTTGGTCATTTAAAACATCAACTTTTTCCTGAACAATTTAAAGAATGAACTTTTTTTGATTTTTAATTTTAATCACAAAGTTTTGTTGACTAAGCTAATTTAGGCCCGTCATCAAATTTCTAAAAGAAACAGTAAACGGTGTTAATTAGTTGTTTAATAGGAGATATTGATGTATTTTTTACGAGGTATATTTAATCTAGCATTTCAAGTGATTTGTTATAATTTGTCAAATCCTATGTTATTGGATTATAGATTTAAAAAACTCTATTAAAATCTATTCTTATTGAACTAGTGATTTAGAAAAATATCTTCAAATCTACTGTTATTGGAAACATAACAAGGATTTGTTTTTTAATGATTTCAAGGGATTTAAAAGAGATTTGAGAGAATTTCTTTGTTAAAATATAAAGAGCCAAATCTCATGATTTTATGTAGAATTGTAGAGAATTCACACAAAATAACTAAAATCATTTAAAATCTCATTAAAATTGAAATCCCTTTAAATGTCAGATTGTATGTGGTATTAGACTCTGGTTTTGTTTTAGAGGTTAGAGTTCGAGTCTCTTCAAAACGAAATTTATAGTTTTTTTTACTAAAAACAAATTATATAGTATATAAGATTAAGATAAAAATTAATTTGTGTTCGAGTTCTTGCATGAATGAATTAGTATTTTAATATATATTAGGTGATTCTCCCGTGTGTACGCGAGTAAATTATTTATGTAGTTTTTATTTTAAATTGTCTTGCATTAAAAAAAAATATTTTAAAATAACAATTATATTTGTTGTTATAATCTTGGAAAGTTTTTTTCACAAACATATCAAAATCTCTTTTAAAAATTTGCTAAGTCTTTATTGTTATTTTCAAAAAGAATATATATTCTATTTCTACTATTACATAACACCGTCCACGTGTGAGGTGTAGGGGTGGGACGATTCCGGATATCCTGAAATTTCAGAGTATCCGGATCCGGATCCGGAATCATCGGATCCGTGAAAAAACTATCCGGATCCGGAATCATGACCTCCGGATATCCGGGCTCTAGGAATCGTTCCAAAAATCAGGATATCCGCGGATATCCGGATCCGAAATTAATATAAAAAATAATTAAAATAATTAATAAATAAATAAAAATATATTTTTAAAATTATTAGTTAATATTTTAAATGGTATTTTTTCACTATAAATATAATTTATTATAAAAAGAACTAAATCAATTTTTATATATATTTGTTTATATAAAATTAGTTTAATAGATATATAATATATATGATTTTAATATATTTAATGCGTCCGGATCCGGATCCGGATATCCGGGTCTTAAAATTTTGCTATCCGGATCCGGATCCTCTTTTCACGGATCCTAAATTTTACTATCCTTATCCGGATCCGGACTCTCCGGATATCCTAATTTTCGGAGCCATTCCGAACGGATAACGGATCGGATTTCGGATAATAATTCCACCCCTAGTGAGGTGTCTTCATCGTCAGTTTAATGGCTTCTTTCGTCAATACTCAATAGTTTAGTGAACTCCTCAAAATTAAAAAATCTTTCGCCTGAAAATTGATTCTAGCATCCAACCCACAATGTAATAACAACATTATTAGTCACATTGTCGCCAAAATCCAAGAACAATCACATTGTACCCATTTCTGTTTGGCACAGACCCAGTTGACGTTGATACTGCTAATACAAAGTTAAAAGATTCGATTGATACAACTTCATGAAATAAGGATTTGATCCATCTATTTTTTTTTTTAAAAGCACTATATTATACACATTACACACTCAAGAATAATGCAAGCAACATAACTTCTTATTCAGTTACAAAAACAAGATTACAATCCAATTGACCTAAGCAAGCTGATCTCCACAGTCAACCGAGGAAACCAGCACCCGAAGAATAGCAATCATCTAAGAAGAAAACGCTCAAACTCGGAAATGGCGTAGAGAATGCAGAAAGACAAAAACAGAATTAGCAAACCAAGAAAACACTGTCACAGTGGAAATTGAAACCTAATCTAAACCATCTGGTTATGTTACAGTCTCTACAACAAAACAAGTTTATCTTATTGGGTTCACATAACAGACCAAAATGCAGTTTTCTGAATAAAACTAGTCATAACCAAAGGACTCATAGCTTTGGAGGACTTTGATTCATACATGACCCACTGGTCAAGGTTCCATTTTTAATGGCAATGGAGGAGAGAACATTAAGCTTCCTTTTTGAAGCTGGATATCTCTATTCTGTTCATTATTTCCCGGGTGATCAGCATTTCTCGTAACTATTGCATCCCCTTCACTACCCTCTGAAGAAGAGGCTTCATTTTCAGAATCAGTTTCTTCTTCTTCTTTTTTCCCTTGAATGTTTTCATTGGGCACATATTTAATTTCCTTAACCACATTTCCATTCCCTTTCTCTTCTCCATTTCCATCGTTTGATCCACTTGTCGACTCATCTTCCTCGCTTATGCTTGACTCTGTCGTATCTCCATAAACCTTATATATGTTCCCATTCTCATCAAAGCTCACAGTTTTCCCCACCTTGTTTATCCTTCCACTTCCTTTCACCAAAACCATGTTTCTAGTTTTTGAACTAGGCCGTATTCCACTATCCCTGGACATCATCACAATTTCCTCACCACCATCAACCGAATCATCCTCTGCACTCGAAGTTAGGTCATTCGTATCTCCATATAACTGATACACATTCATGTTCTTGTCAAATACCACGGGTTTCCTAACGCGAGGCTTCAGTTCATTGCCTTTCACAACGACTCCAATTCTAGACCTAGATCTACCAACATTTCTCTTATCAATAACTGGGACATCTTCATCATCGTCAGTCATCAAATCTTCATCCCCACTAGAAGTAACAAAGACTTTACCGATCCGGTTCCTCAATTTCTCGATTGTTCTGTCTTCTGCTACACCAAAACCCTGAGGCTTTTTGCCATCAGAACCCCTGAGTTTTCTGCCGCTATCCACAAACCTCACATTCATTGCAGATTTACTAACGAAGTCAAATCTTTTAATAGCACAAGCATCAATGTACTGCAAAAACCTCACTAAATCTCTGCTTAATGATCTCTTACTATTTCGTATCATTGGATCAATCCTACCCTGATAGATGCAAGTCATGAAAAACGATACTAAATTAAAGACGAAGAAGACTAAAGAAACGTAAGGTAGAGTTCACAAAACAAAGTACCTGAATCGAATCCAGTTGCAGAAGCAAGTCTGTAGCTTTGCGAGAAACAGCTTTGAAAGGGAAATGGGGTTTCCCCAAAACCGAAGATTTGAGAGACAAGAAGCTAGATTTGATCGTTGCGAGTTCCTTGAGATGCCTAAAGGATATGGATCTCCGAACAAGGTAAGATCGGAAATGGGTTTGAATGACACGCGCCGCGGAATCTCTCAATGTAGAGTACCGATCGCGACTTTGGACATAGCAAGCTGAAAACTGGTTGAAGGAAGACTCGAGGTCATCGATTTTCCGGAGAAGACAAGACAGGACAATATGGTCGCATTCTCGTGGAGCATTCTTCTGCTGATGCAAAACACGGTGTTGGTGGCTTCTAATACCGTTGAATCTCAGACACTGAGTTTCGCAGGAGCAGGTCTGATCAGGACATTGACTCTCTTGTTGTTGATTTTGGAGGTAAGAAGCGACGAGATGAAGAAGATTATCCGGTGGCGGAGAAGGGTGGTTGGATTGGGTGCAGCAGGGACAAGAATCGCAGCAGCATGATGACGTGGCGATTAGAGGGACGTAATCCTGGTGGTTATGGCGACGTGAGCAGCCGTGGTGGCGGCGCGATGCCATGGAATCTACGGCGGAGTCTAGATTGATGAAGGCTATTAAAAAAGGTGGCTTTGACCATATCAGTCCCGTGAGTGAAAAGAACTTTTGAGGAAAAGAAACGTCACGGAGTCCTTGTCATTTAGTACAATCCGACACGCATGCCACCTTTTTGACCGGTCGAACCAAACCGGATGGCTTTTCAAACGAGAGATTAGACGTTACTTTTTCTTTTTTTTTTGGAATAAATGGGAGAATTTTGAACATTTAGCTCATAATTTCTTCCGTAATATATAGGGTCAGTCTTTAAATATTTTGATTTAAAGAATAATCCTTTATACTAAAGAGGATTTGAACCCGGGCTAGGCCACCACAACCTTTAGATCGTTTGGCAATATCATATGAGAATTATAAATCGTATTATATAAAGTTTGATGCGTCAAACGTAATAATTAACAAAATCATGTCAGTTAATCGATTAGATTTTGACACGTGTTAAAAAAATCCAATTAGATTTTACCACATGTCAAACAGTTTTTTAAAATAAAAACTTATTTATTTGCATTTATCAATTAAATATTTTAATTTTAAATAGAAATAGATAAAACAATAAATCAAATACCTTTTTCTATTAGGATATTATAATATACATGTAATTTTTTAGTTTGAATAGATTTAACTTTAAATATTCAAATTTTTACAATTATTTACATACTTATATGCTTTTTCCTATCTACGCAATTTAAAACTTGGGACAATTACAAAATGCCATTTTTTGTGTGCATATTTGCAAGAATACCACTTAGGGGTGTTCATTTACAAAAATGTAAATAATTATAGATTTATAAAGCCTATATCTTAAAATTCTAAACCTTAAAAAAAATTTTTGACACATAAAACCCCCTAAACACTCAAAACTAAACCCTAATAGAACATAATTAACCCAAATATAAATAATATAAAGAAAAAATAATTTTGAAAAAATAATTTTGAAAAAATAGCATTTTTGTAAAGATTTCAAAAGTGTGGCATTTTTGTAAAGTGACACTTGAAAAGTGGCATTTTTTTAAATTTCTCTTAAAACTTCAACAATATTTTTCATAAAACTTATTTGTTTTGGTTTTTCATTTAGAAAAGATAGATTATTATATATTTCGATATGTGAAATAGAATATGACAATATATATTAGTTTTCTGAGTTTAATATGATTCATTCTAACTCGATTTTTTGTTAGTTGTTGACAACATTAATATGAGGCGTCGTAATTTATTTTTCCAATTTTTGTTGGTTTTTTTAGTTTAATAATTACTTAAATGGTAAAAGTAAAATGGGATTTATATATAAAATGATGAATCTTATCCAGGTATGTTTGAGTCAATCGGTTAGATTTATACAAGTATAAAATAATTTTTTAGTTAGATTTAGCCACATTTCAAAATATTTATCTATTTAAAAATAATAATATCTTGATTTGGTAAATTTTGTTTTTTTACTAAAATTGATTTGGTAAATAGTAAAATGTAATCCTACTTTAAATAGAATTATAAATATTTAACTATTTGAATATATGTGATATAATTTAGTTTAAAATCAAAAAATATATAAAAAAATATAAGAGTACAATAGATAAATATTTGATAAACTTCTATATAAATGACTATATAAATGGAGTGATCAAATTTTGTCTTTTCGTCTTTGATTTTTGCAAGTTATAAACTATTCAAGAGTAAAATAATTCAAATATAAATATGATAAATAACCCATCAACATTTTCAAAAGTAGATATTTGAATAGTAAAATAAGATTAAAAGTAAAAAAATTTACCAAATTTAAATAGGATTAAGAACCACCCTACTACCAACGACATAGGAACCTTTTCAGAGTCACAGAGAAACCGCCTTTGAATGCCATTCTCAAACTACAATAACCATTCCCCACAATAGTATTGTAGCCGCTGAAACAGTTTTGCCGTCTCTATTCCTCAATGAATCACCACAAGATAGTTAAACGGTGTATTTCTTTGCCGAAGTTATGAACATTTCCATAAACTGTTGAATGAAGTCAACGAAAACAAACACGCATCAAAGAATGAATGATGGGGCCACATCGATCGGAGACCAGGATAAGCAAACAAGGAGGAAATGAGCTCTTATTTGTGTGAGAGAGAGAGAGACGCCTCAAAATCCAATATATTTCAAAGTAAAAATTGAAAATAACTTTAATATATATCGTTTCTTCTGCGATCTCTTTTGGTTATATATCGTTTTTCCTGCGATCTTCTTTGGTCTATGGACTTATGAACATGGCATTTCTCATGCTTGGTCAAGAAAAACCTCTTTGCAGTAGTTATATGTTTTAAGTTACAAAAAGAAAACACTAACCAAATAGTAGTAAACTAGGAATGTGATTTATTGAAGATCTATTATGTTTGTCAGTGTAAGATCATTTTTTCAAACGTAAAATTATATAATAATTATTTTTAAGTATCGTATTAAATCATAAGAATATTTAAGGGTGAATTAGCTTAATATTACTTTTGAGGAACATAATTAGGAGAGTAGCGTAGGGTTAAAAGAAATTAGGTAACTAATAGAGAGGTAAGACTTTCGGACGAAATTACCCCTATTAAATTTGCTAAGGAATTTCAAAGAAAATAAAATAAATGAGTAATCGGATAAGAAAAGTATTAGAAAAAAATCCTAGAATATTTTTTCCTTTTAATACACTACATACCTTGTTCATCAATCATAGGTATTTACTACCAGATGTTGTAACTCAACATGATGTTGTAACAACCGAGTCGCATCATAGTTCATTATTTTCGGACCATGACTAGTAAATAGTTAACTATTTTTGAACCATAGGCAGCAAGTAGGCGTGGGCATTCGGGTACCCAATCATTTATCGGGTCGGTTAGTTCGAATATCGGGTTTTCGGGGTATATGAATATAATACCCATTCAGATTATTAGAAATTTTGGGTCGGGTTCGGGTTGGTTATTTTTGGGTTTGGGTCGATTTTAGTTATCCGAAATATTTATCCAAAATATTTATATCCAAAATATTCATAACTACCCGAACCTTTTTTTGGATTTAGTTCGAATTTGTTGTTTTTGACTCGAGTTATACGAAAAATAACAACAATTATAATATTTATATATAACTAAATTAGTTATTTTTACTCAAACAAAACGAAATTGCCTAAGCTATATGAACATATCCGACCTTATATCTAAATATCTTTAGGTTAATTTATGTTTCGGGTAATTCGGATACCCGTTCGGTTGTCTGTTCTATTCGGGTTCGGATTCGCATTCGGTTTTTCGGTTTAGACATTTAAAACCCATTCGGATATTTTAGAAAATCAGGTTATGGTTCGGGTAATTTTGAACCGGGTTCGGATCGGTTTTTCGATTTTAGATATTTTGTCCACCCCTAGGAGCAAGTAGTTAACTATTTTAGAACCACAATGATGTCGCTCCACAGTTCATTATTTCCGAACCATAGCAGTAAATAGTTAACTATTTTCTGTTTTCGAACCATGACTAGTAAATAGTTAATTGTTAACTATTTTCGAACCATAGGCAGCAAGTAATTAACTATTTTAGAACCATAGTGATTATAGTGATATTGCTCCATATTTCACTATTTTGAATCATAGCCAGCAAATTAAATAGGTAATTTTTTTGAACCATAGACACCTAAGTAGTTAACTATTTTTGAACCATAAATACTTATTATGATTTCAATTATAGTCAACTATGTCGATCTCCATCGAATACTATCTTAATTCATGATTGGTGATCTATGACAACGAGTTAAGGACAACATAATTGCAAAATTGAAAAAAGAAGAGGAGGAGGAGAAGACATTGGCGGCGGTGAGTGTATTATTAGGTTAGAGTAACAAATATTTGGTTTGGGTAATTTAATTTCTTTTTTATAAATTTCTATTTTAATAAAAAGCTGTAAAATAAAAAAGGTAAAATATAGATTTTATGTGTTCTAAATCCTCTATATATTAATAGAAGAGATTCTAAGTGAAAATTCTAAGTGTCATCTAAAGAGGATTTTAAAGAACTTTTAAGGAAAGATATTAAAAATTTTTAATAACATTATTGTGTAAATAATTAGACTAAATTATATTACATATACAGTATATAAGTATTCAAAAAATATGGAAGATTTTATTCAATAAATATAAAGTATATGTAAGAATATCTTTTTTTCCATGACTATTAGATTTTTTTGACATGCGTTGAATACGGGATTATAATATTCAAAAAAAATCATGATTTTTTTATATACAGGAGATATTAAAAATAACAAATATATATCTCCAGTATAGATAAATATATTGACAAATATATTTTATCTTACAAAATTTAATTTGCATGATACTTATACTAAATGCAGATAATTTTTTAGAAATGCTACTTTTTTAAAATGTCATCATTTTAAAATTTTTTTTTAAATGCCACTAATCCTCTATATATTAATTGAATAGACATTTGGTGAAAAAATCATATGTATTATTCAAAAATAATTTTAAAGAATATGTCATTTAAACTAACTAATAAAAATATTTTAATTAAATCTATATACTATGGTAGAAATCTCTATATGTTTTTATTAATTTTATAACATAAACCCATTATTATATATTTTTTGTTTGTTACTCTACTCTTTACACAAATAATAAAACTCAATTTGATACTTCAAATAAATTGAAATAAATAACATTTGTATTAGTTTTAATATTTTATACAAAATTGATCAAAGTATATGAGTCATATGACATTGAAATATATTTAATAAAAATTTAATTTTATTATATTTATGCACAATACATATCATTTTGTACGTTTATAAATATTAGAATACACATTTAAATATTAAGATCGATTAGAAAATATATTTCAATATTTAATCTCACGTACGCTTGGTGTGGGTCAAAATCTAGTGCTACTTATTTAATTATTTTCTATGGAATGTTAGAGACTTAATTATGGGCAGATAAAACTAATATAGGGCCTAATTACTCAATATTTAATATATATAGAATTCGAAAAACGTCTTAAATGACAAAAATATTCATATCTTCATAGATCTAGGGATTACTATGGAGTTTGACTTAAGAATCAAGATCAATTTAAATTTAAAGTCTTTGTTACCAAATAACCCCAACTATAATATATTAATAAACTACGTGATTACATGCGCATGCGCGAGATTATTAACATACATTTTTTAAAAAATTTGGGTTTAGAATCTCTTATATATTATTTGGGAAGTAATTTGTTAAAGATTGCTTATATATCATCTCTATATTCATTCTTCCAAAACTAAATATTACATGGCTTTAAAAAATTGTGACAAGACAAATTTGAATCAAAACAATATCTTTTAGAAAATCTTCTAAAACTATCTTTCTTTAAATTTTAAAGCAAAATAAATTTAAACTAAATAATTTTTCTAATATTTTCGTTTTTATTTAAAAATTGTTTTTTTTTTAAACGTGTGATTATTGATATTAAATGAAAAGTGATCATGGGTTCTTCCAAAAACAACAAAGCAAAAACCAGAAAAAACAAGTAACATCACAGCCCAATCAAGCATCAAGAAGAATTCGATCGTGCAACCATGCCGGTCCTCCGAGGGCAAGGTAAGATTGAAATCTACCATCCCTAGTACCACTCTTCGCTATTTCCCGAGCAACTGAATTAGCACCCACGGACTCGATCCCAAAGGTACAAGAAACGAAACTGGATCGAATCGTGAAAATGCTCCATAGTAAGGCTCGATATCTCGGCCAGGCATTGGGTTTATTTAAGGCTTCAAAGGCCGCTTTGCAGTCTAGTGCGATCATCACATCAGTGAATCGTAGATCCCTTAAACGTCGCAAAGTCCAAATCACACACCGTAACTCTGCCACAATACGATCCGGGGAACCAACGAAAGCCTCACGGCCATGAAACCTAACCGTACCAGTGTGCTCTCTGACAATCCATGCACCACCACTATGCAACGTACCATTCCTCCAATACGAGTTTATATTGCATTTAAAGGTACCTTGTATAGGGGGTAACCACCGACTACTCACCTCTTGTACCCCTGTGAGTCTAGAGGTCGGGTTCCTAGAACCAGCAAGATTATTAACATTCCTCCATGCGGATGCATCCTCTACAGCCTTTTGTAGAACTCTACTCAGAGCTTCCTGTTTAGCCGCATATAAGATGGCGTTACGGTTCTTCCATATACTCCATAAGATCCAGGGAATAGATGCTTTGATCAATTCCGTAAGGGATGATCCTTCCATCAAATCCAGCAAAAGATTCAAATTCCTTTCCAAAGAGTCGGAAAAAACAGAATGAGGATTGAAAAAACCGGCTAAATCCCAGAGTTGGAGAGCAACACTACACCCAAAGAGAACATGATTGATGGTTTCGGTCTGGTTTTGACACAGTTTGCAGAAATTTGTCTTGTCTGTGCTATTCCTCTTTTCTTTCTCACTTTAAGTACTTTTGATTGCTAATATATCGATGGAATATGAAAAAGTACTTTTGCCTTCATGTTGCAAGTAACGATGATTCAGTCAAAGATAAATTGTTGTTGCTTGGATTTAAGGGAATATTTGTGTATAGAGATCTCGAGACGATTGAAACAAATGCAAAATATCAAATCTATTTTTTTCTAATTTTTTTTTTTTTTTAACTTTTTAGTGGTGACGTGTCAGGGAAGGAAAAGCTGATGTTGTAGGCCCTTGTGAAGTGAAGGAAACTCGACTATTATATATACGATGATTAAAAGTTTGACTAGTTAAAATTCTTTTTTGCTTTTGCTCAATTTAAGTTACTAAACCATAGAAATCACTAACATCTAGTCATCCATCAATGAGGGTTTTGTGCAAGTTAGAGAACCAAGGGGTATGTAAGAAGAACATTACTTAAATACTCAATTGGGAAAAAACCATGAAAATACTTCAATTAAATTATTTCTACGAGAAAAATACACGGACTTCTATGGATCTCCAACAAAACTTCAATCAATTGAATAAAACTGTTCATTTAATACACAAAGTATCGAAATATGAAGGTTTTACACTTAACCGAGGTTAACATCCGTTAACGAAAAGAAAATGTTGTTAGTATTTCCCCTAATCGATCTGGATATAAACAATTAAACCCTAAAAAAAAAATTCGAATACTCTCAAAAAAGTTTGGGGGTAGGGGTGAGCATTTGCTTACTCTGGTCGTGTTCAGGTTGGTTCAAATTTTTATTTGGAGAACCGAAACATTATCGATTCCAGGTCGGATTGGTTATTTTTATATTCAAATATATCCGAAAGTTTATTTGGATACCCAAAATATCTGAAAAATCCGAAAATAAAGTTAACATATTCAGGTTTATAATTTTAGTTTCGAGTAATTGGGTTAATTACAAGTCTAAATATAACTTATATTTTTGAATATATATTTCTATTTAAGATATTTTCTAATACCCATTTGGTTTTCGGTTCGATTCGGGTTTGATTCCAGTTCTTCAGTGATCTAAGTTCCATTCCGGTATTATGTGATTCCGATTCGGTACCTCCTCATTCTGGTTGGTTCCGGTTTGGTTTTTCGGATCCGGATATTTTGCCCAGCCTTATTTGGGGTTTGGGCAATGGAGTTTGTGTAGATTTGGGATTACTAAACCAGAGAAATCACTAACATCCATAATAATCTATGAGGGTTCTGTGCGAACCAAGGGGTCAGAAGAACTTGAATACTCAACTCAATTCAAGTCTGAGCAATTAAACAACCAAATTTTAACAACTGCGTAAAGTTTGTAGCTTTATCCCACTTTTAATTTATAACAGCTTTTTGGGTGCAGTGTAAAACAGCTTTTTTTAACGAGAAAGAACACAGAACACAGAAAACGACAGATGGAGGAAACTCTGGTGAAACAAGCGTGGCTTGGGTCATCGAGCCATATGTCCAAAAAACTCTGTTACCCACAACAAATACACATTCCAAGACAGTCCAAAAATTAAATGAAAAAGACAAATCATAACTCGTAAACCCTACCACGAGGGTGAAGTATACGGCGAAGCAGCAGACGACGACGACGACGAGCCGCCACCGTCCTTGTTGTTACTGTTTGATTCACTAGCAGAAGTTTCCAGCGACCTCGCATCTTTTAACGAAACAGAGCATGCCTTTTCTGGTAGACCCTTCATTGGAGTCAATGTCGGAGTTCTCGTCGACTCTTCTTCGCTTATGTCGTTATCTTCCTCGCCAGAAGAAGAATCACCGGTCTCGAGGCGCGACGGTGACGACTCAGGGGTTTCAAAAGGAGTGATTGGTTTACTCGTAGCTTCGTTTGAGTAAATTGGGTTTGATATGTAGATGAAGTTATCAACAGAATCATTATCAGGAGAAACTGGTACTAAGTTTGGTTGATGGTGAAAATTAGAGAGATGGGTTTTGGTTTGGAAATAAGTTTTTGGGGTTTGAAGAACGCCTGTGGTGAGAGGATTGGGTGAAGAATTGATGTTAGATGGTGAAGGATCGTTGGTGGTGGAAATGGTTTGGGCGAGGGTTGTGGTGGTTGCAGCGGCGGCGATGGTACTGGTGGTAGGAAGGCTGAGGGAGTGACGGCGACGGCGAAGTAAGAGAGAGCAGTAGAGTTCAGCTAGAAGTATTAGTACTAAACTTAAAACCATGACCAAGCTCACTACCATTACCATAGTGGCAGCCATTATTACCTTGGACGAGCTATTCATCTTTCACTCTCTCTCTCTCTTATCTCTGTGGGAGTGTCTGTGTGCAGAACATAGAGAAGAGTGGTTTAGTGGTAAGAAGCAGCTTTTGTTTTTTGGCGGGAAAATGCTTTTTCAGTGGTTGTGGGCCTGCGGACAGAGAGAGGGGAGGGATTGGGTACGAGGAGCACGAGGCTCTCTGTTTTACGAGCTTAGAAATCTTTTTTAATAAAGAAATAAGAAAGTAATTTGCCCATTGAGAAAGGAGAGTATTATTATTGTATGAGAAGAGACAAGGATAAGTGAGAGAAACGGAATCTCAAAGCTTGTAATTGATCACGATGCTTCTTCCTTGATGAAGTTAGGGTTTATGGGTTTTTGTGATTTGCTTGTGACAAAAGTAATTATAATCTGTTCTTGACAAACATCCAAATGAAAAGACAGATTGGCGTTTTCTTATACATTAGTATCCCACTTCTTCAAATCATATAAAAACCAACTGATTCACATTTCGTTTTGACTTTCCTACTATTCCACAAAGAAAACAATGACTATGTACTACCCTGATTGTGCGGCCCACAACGAATCAAATACACACTAGAATCAGTAACAGAGCGACACAAACCTCAGGCATAAGAATGAGATCTACCTATTTCTGGTGCAACGACGGTGTAGCCTTACATTCCATATCCAAACATCTGTATATCCAATGTTAGAAATCTGGGTACAAGCTACTTCATCGCCAACCTTTGATCTATGGTGCTACAACCTCATTTACCAGAGACAAACAATAAAGTAAAGTATATTACGTGTGTGGTTGTAAATTAAAGAATAAGAATACGTGTGAATGTAAGATTGGAATAACGTGTGAGAGTGTGTTAGGTGTGGCATAAGTATCACGTGTAAGTTAGGTAAAGAATATCTAAAGGAATATGCTGTGTAATATTCCTTAGAGGTTGTAATATAAATAGAGGCTTGGGAAGGCGTTGTTAACAAAGCCAAGTGTGAGAGAAAAACATTAGAGTCTTTATTGTAATCCTTTGAGTGTTCTGATCAATAAAGCTTCCCCTTGATTATACATCATTGTTCATAAACATTTATCTTTTGTCCACTTGATCCTGCTAAAAACTTCCTACGTGGTTGTACCCACTATGTGTCTGTAAATTTTGGTATCAGAGCCATTGCAGTCTAAACTTGAAACTCTTATCTTTCTGAGGGTTTGATGTCTGTGAGTTTTCTTCAATCATAAGCTTTATGGAAAGTATACTCTATGGTTGCCACTTAGTTAGATCTTTCGTATCAGAAATTCATTAAGTTACGAAAAGAAATGATATATGTTAAGATGTTCGTGGGGTTATAAAACACATGGAACCTTGAGACTCCAGATTATGAAGTTATTGTCTCGGTTATGTGGCAAACACCTCATGAATATTTTCGCTTATATTCTCAGCACTTAAAAAAAAAAAAGAAGAAACTCGTGGTTTTTTAAGCTTGACAGAATAGATAAGAGCTAAAGTATTCTGTCTTGGTCTCTGTTTTCAATATACCTATGGAAAATACTTCTCTTATTCCACGTCAGTCCTCTTTTAGAAGATCTACCTTTAATAAAATAGATTATGTATATGAAGTAGAATATGTAAGTGATGATACTAAAGTTCCTATCACCCAACTACCTCTTCTCAATCCCTATAAAGCCTTTACGAAACCAAATACCACCCTTCCAAAAGTCTTAAAACATGCCTTCAATCCTAACAAGCACACAGCAAAGGAACTTGTTCTACCTTCACAGTTGGAACAACACTTGGTGCCAGCAACTGAAATGGAGCAGATGACCCCTCTCCGTCTGAACGAGGTGATGATCCATCAGTGGAGATCCCAAGGTTTCACCCATCTCCATTACGGAGCAATAAGATTGGCGTTAACTCTTCACAGAAGAAAAGGTCTACCAGTGGTAGCAAGAGTCGCTCTCCTTGACACCAGATACAAAGAGTATCAGCATGCTTGCATAGCCACTCTCCAGACCACTTTAAACGTGGGCACAGTCTTCGTCACCCTTTTCCCAAACTTCAACATAGCGCTTGATGATCCTCAGATCTATCAAAATATGCAAATCCAGTTACAAACCACTGGCGCTCCTCAAGTTGGGAACACATATGCCGCTATTCTTCACCACCAAATGGCGTATAAGGTGCAAAACCATGCAATGGATTTGAGTCTCCCACGTGACACAAAAGATGCAATTGGAGTCACAACACAGTCCATCATGCATCCATATACCAAGACAAATCCCTAAAGATTAGCTGATCAAGCTACTTCCGGAGTCATGGGTAACTAACTATGAAAAACTTCACGAAAACACTCTGATACAATCGGTAGACTCCTCAATCAGCGGAAGAAAAGATGGAGCCATCTAGATAGAGTTCAAACAACAATGCAGTACAAGTTCTCGACCTCCAGCCTTTTGTACGGAAATCAATATGATCTCACCACCTGAAGAGTCTCCATCTCTAGAAAATCCGTACCTACCGGGAATTCCAATCGAATCCTTCAATTCTCTTGGAGACCCTATATATTCATTTAAAGATGACACAGGACACAACTTCTTTGATGTTTGTGACTGTCCAAAATGCTTGATGAATGAGTCAGATGAAGATGATACTCCAAAACGAAGGAAACAAAAGAAAAAATCATCTCAACAGAAGCTCAAGGAACGATATGAGTCAAGAGACCCAGAAATTGGCTTTCTTGGTGAACCTAGTGGAAATTTTTTTGAATATCTCTATACTATTAAAACAGAAGTCATTTAGAGTTAATGTCCAAAATCCATTCAAATATTACTGAAATTACCATTGCCTTTGAACTAAAAAAATCAATTGAAATGGGTAATTTTGGAATTATTCAGTGGCAATTTCAGTAATTTAAGACTCAATTTCGGACATTTTTTATACAGTATCCGAGTGCAGGCGCGCGGATCCTTCGACCCGGTTCGATTGACCCGGATTCATTAATGGCAAAATTGTAATATTCAGCAAAAAAAAAAAAAAAAAAAAAAAAACTGGGTCGCGCACCCTCCTTCTTCGAGAGAGAGAATTTCATCGTAGTGATCGGAATCGGAGCTTTTTTGAGGTTCCTTCAATGGCGCAGCTACTTTGTCCTGTTTGTACAGATCTTTTGAAGTTTCATAACTCGTCTCCTAGCTCTAGATCAGGTGCGTCGCGATTCTCGGCGAAGTCAAGCGGTGCTTCGTCTTGGTGCTTACCTGCTTACGCCGGAAACAGACGAAACGGCGCAATCGGAAGATTGAGAGTCGCGACTAAGGATGCTGCTTCTCTTTCCACCGGCGATGTCACCGATGATTACTATTCCGTTCTCGGATTGGTAATTTCCGCCGATTTAGGAACCAAATCTAATTCCAATCCGATTTGATCATCGCATTAGGGATTTCGAAGTGATGATTTAATTCGATTTTGAAGCTACATATATACATCTTTGTTGAAATTGTGAATCCCTAAGTTGCATTAGGATCCTGAGATTGTGACTTATATCTATCTCCTTGTGTTGTGTGTGTTATGTTCAATAGCTTCCAGATGCGACTCAGGAAGAGATTAAGAAAGCATACTATAACTGTATGAAATCTTGCCATCCAGATTTGAGTGGCAATGACCCTGCAACTACAAATTTCTGCATGTTCATAAACGATATCTATTCAGTGAGTTTTCTTTTTTTACTTGGACTTTGAATACATTTTGTAAGGTTTTAGTAAGGTTTCATGTGGCTATTTTGGTTTACCGATTTTATCGTTGTATTGCAGATTCTCAGTGATCCTGTACAGCGTATGGTTTACGATGAAATTCATGGGTATTTAGTGACTGCTATCAATCCTTTTCTCGATGATTCCAGCCCAAAGGATAATGTTTTCGTTGATGAGTTTGCTTGTATAGGTATGTCTTGAAATTCGGTACATGCTATTCATTTGAGGCCGAGTGCAAAATTTTGGTAGCGATAATTTGAAAGCGCAACGCTGATTATATGGAAAGTGACTACAACTACGTTTGCTGTTTTAACAGGCTGCAAAAATTGTGCCAATGTGGCTCCACATATATTTAAAATTGAAGAAGACTTTGGAAGAGCAAGAGCATGTAACCAGCGTGGAAACCCAGATTTAGTTCAACAAGCAGTTGAAACATGGTAGGATTGTATTATGTTGATGCTGCAAGTGATTATGGGATTTATTTCAGGAAGTTCTATGTAGGCAGTTTCAGAGAACTTATTCTCTCCTTTGTTTTTGTCAGCCCGGTTGATTGTATCTATCAGATTTCCGCTGCACAGTTGTCATTGCTTGAAGATGAAATGCGATGGGTTGAAAGAGTCAATTTTCAACAAAAAAAATTGTAATATTTCATCTCTCTCTCGAGATCTCAAGCGATCTCTCTCGATCGACCCAGTTTTTTGCGAAAGGTTTGATTTTAATTCTAGGTCGCGCATACTGAGAGAGAGAGAGAGAGAGAGAGAGAGAGAGAGAGAGAGAGAGAGAGAGAGAGAGAGAGAGAATTTCATCTCTTTCTCACAATCTCTCTCTCTCGATCGAGACCTCAAGCGATCTCTCTCGATCTCAAGCGATCTCTTATAATCCTTAGCGAAAGGTTTGATTTTAATTCCCCAAGATGTTTATTTTGTGTTTAATTCTTCGTATTTGATCTGGGTTTTCTCACAATCTTCGATTTTAGCTTATTCCTAATTCACTTTAGAATTTAGAACTAGATTGGAATTCATGACTTCAATTCTGGTCCTGATATAGAGGTTTCAAAAAGGCCAACGATGGGGATGAACAACCAGCTAATGGGTATGACTACGAAATCTCAAATGGTTGTTCATGAGTGCGAGGTCACGACAATTCTCATCTTATATGGACTTCCTAGGTATTGTACCTTATTGTCTCCTTTCTAAGTACTCTCTCTCGCGCCAATTAGGCTCAATGAAATCTATGTTCACACACAGGTTACTAACTGGATACATCTTGGCTCACGAGATGACGCATGCTTATCTTAGACTCAATGGTATGAGATGGTCAAATACACAAGTTTTATGTTTAACAATGATTGATCATCACCAAGACTTCACAAGTGCTTTGGTTTGGTTACAGGACATAGGATTGTTAGCAATGTTTTAGAAGAAGGAATATGCCAAGTGCTAGGCCACATGTGGTTGGACTCACAGAGATACTCCACTACTGATGCTACTGAAGCAGCAGATTCTTCTTCCCGGACTCTTCCAGCTGCTGCTAATGAATCAAAGAAAGGTAAGTACTCTGATTTCGAGAAGAAGTTGGTGGAGTTTTGCAAGAACCAGATAGAAACAGATGATTCACCAGTCTACGGTGTAGGGTTCAAAAGAGTTAACCAGATGGTCACAAACTCCAGCCTCCAGGAAACCCTCAAAGAGATTATTCGTCGGGGTTGAAGACGATCCCATCCAGATTCAAAGTCACATATATACCACACGTAGACACATACATATATATAGACTCATGTATTCAAGCCATTACCAAGTACACTTTTTGTTCTGCTTTTCCTTCTTTGGTGTGTTTTTTCCTTTTTTGGGATTGCTGCTTCTTTGATTTTCGGGTGAAATTGCAATGTTGCTGTGTGTAAAACTGTGTCTTCTTCGTTTTCCCGTAAAGTTTGAACCTTTAGAGGATCTTGCGTTAAGTAATTGTATCATGGTCGGATTAAACTCTTTCCGGTGATCCATTCCCGTTGAAACTAAAAGGAAGCGTTTTTCCAAGTCTTTTTCTTTGGCTTGCTTTGCTTATTTTTCCGGTTGCGTTTCTGATATGAATAATTTCTTTTTATACAGTCAAATGATATGTCCGTGGTTGTGGCCTGTGATGCATTTATCACCAAAGCACACCAAGTGTTCGATGTTTGTGAAGAAAAAAAAAAATGTAACATAAGTCAATGTTGGAAATCGACCATGTACAATGCATGATCGATTAATTTAATGAGATAACTAGATTCTCCCTTGCACTATTTGTGGGAACATTCGTTATATATATTGTAAATTAAACTTAACTTTATTAATATCAGCTTAACAATTTTGAATTAGAGGTTTAGTTAAGGAGTGTCAAAATAGGTAACTCGCCCAACCCAAACCCACATGGATTTGAGATTTAATGAAGGTTTAACCTGGACTGATATGCTATATGAGTTGAATTTACATATCCAAATCTAAGAATATAAAACTCATTGACTGAATGGGTTATATGGGTTACTCACATATAAATTAAATATAATAATAAATTAATAGATAAATCAAAACAGTCCATATTATTATAAATCAGACCAACGTTTTCAACTAACAAATTAAATTAAAATGTGTATGTATCTTAAAATAAAATAAAATAAAAACATAAATCTAATAAAATCAATAAAACAATAAAAGCAATAAACCATTGATTAGTTTATTAGATACTTCGATCTTAGTTGGATGATGATAAGAAGAAAACATATCTGTTAATTTTTTTTAAAAACACTTGATAACCTTTTAGAGTAATTTACATATATATATATATATATTATTTTATTTTTTATAAATTTTGTGATAAATCCGTCGGTAACTCATGATCCGAATGAGCTTATCTACTAAATTCATAAACCCATTAGAGGTAACCCACCGAAAACTCATTTATTTCTTTGGGTAAAAAATATAACCCTAACCCACTTAAATTATGGACGAATTTGGATAACCCATGAATTTAATTTTTTTGTTTAGACAAAGATTGAATAGTTTCCAATAAAAATTTATTGTTTATGTTTCAATGTTTTCTATTATTTCAAATATAATTTATAAAGAAAAATTTCAAAAAATGCCACTTTTCAAGTGCCACTTTACAAAAATGCCACACTTTTGAAATTTTTACAAAAATGCCACTTTTTCAAAATTATTTTTTCTTTATATTGTTTATGTTTGGGTTAATTATGTTCTATTAGGGTTTAGTTTTGAGTGTTTAGGGGGTTTTAGGTGTCAACACATTTTTTAGAATTTAGAATTTTAAGATATAGGCTTTATAAATCTATAATTAGTGACATTTTTGTAAATGGACACCCCTAAGTGGCATTCTTGCAAATGTGCACACAAAAAGTGGCATTTTTGTAATTGCCCCATTTATAAAATAGTTTTGTTGATATAAATAATACTCATATTTATCACAATAAATATATTAAAAATTGACAAATTTATGAATTTAGAAACTATTATATGTTTGTATAATTTGCAATTATTTATTTCATGTGATCTAATTTTCGGTTAAATGAAAATAATTTTTTCCTATGAATTTTAGTCTATTAAATAATTTTTCGGTTAAATGAGAAGCACGACCACTTTTCCTATTTTAAAAGTATTAGATGGATTTAACTTTCTCTTTCCTATTTTAAAAGTATTAGATGGATTTAAAAGGTATGAATGCACCACATATTAAGGGCAAGAATTAATATTTCAATAAATTAATACATTTTTAAACTATGATAGTACTCAACCCCGAAATTTATTATGACTTATATCTAAGATACTAAAATAATCATAATCTTTGCTAAAAACTACTACGAAAATTTGTTTTGGATGTTATTGTTATTTTTCATTTATTATGAGTTACAAGATTGAGTAAATCTTGGATTTTTGGTGCATAAAAGTATCCCAAAAGTATCTTTTAAATTCAAATATTTTTAGTTTTAGAAAAACACGTTAACAAAATATTATTTTTGATATATTCTTTAGATAAGTAGATTTGAAATTAATAATAAAAGAACAAACAAATATCCTACAAATATTCGACTATTTAGAAAATTCACTATTGTTTGGATTAATCATATACTATAACGGAATTGCAATCATTAAAATTTCAATATTTGTAAAACTAATGCGATAATACTGGAAAACTTCAATAAAATTGAGTGGTTAACGAATATAATTAAATGGGTAAACTATCTATGTAGATAAAAAAAAAATCTTTTTGAAAGATTTTTCTCTTCATTTGCGGCTATCCTAAATGTCAACTTATTAACTTTTTCATCCCCTATATAAGAAACCTATAATCCTTTTGATGAAATGTCATTACAGGATCATGTTTTCACTCCAGATTTCTTAATAGCATTAAGGTTCATGGGTTACCAAATCATGAGTTACGACTAAAGGTTGGTTGTCCGGTCATGTTACTTAGGAATTACAATCTGAAAGAAGGCTTGATGAATTACAATCTGAAAGAAGGTTTGAAAGTTCTTATTGTAGATAGCGATGGTAGGACTAAGAAGAAGACTATGAACGTTGTTTTCAAAGAGGTTTTCCAAAATATTGACTCGCAATTGTTGTATGATGAAGGTATGGATATTCATCTATTTAACTTATTTCAAATTCGTCTCTTACAACATGTAGTTCATTTTTATAATATTTTGATTTCTTTTATTAACAGATAGTTTTTAAACCTGATTAAAGAGTTTGATCAATCTTGGCGATGGAGAGTCTCAAGTATTATTGTTTTGTTTTTTGGATCAAATCTCTGGGGTTACACCTACAATTTATGTTTTGGTTTTTTTAGTTATTTTAGATTTGTTCTATTACATAGAGATTTAGTACGTTGACCATATTATAATCCATTCTTATTCCATAAATAAATACAACAGACATACGTACATGCACAAAATTAAATAATTGATACGACATACATACATACATGCACAAAACTAAATATTATAATTTATGTATACCAACTCCAATGACTATTCATTATAAAATTCAGTACTTAACTACTTATTCTCTACCTTCAAACTAAAAAAAAAAAAACCAATCATATTTTTTCAAACTAATCAATTCTACTTACAAACTAAAACAATACATATCACACTTTGAACATATTATATACGACACAATACAAAAGCTAAGTATAGTTTACAGCATATAAAACGAATGTTTCCGCACAAAGTGCGGGTGAAAATCTAGTTATGTTTTATATTCAAATCAATCAGCTCCAACAACTCCTGAGCCCGAAGATGTTGCTACATGTTTGGTCCGACATCCTCTCAAGGGTCGATCTTCCCATCCCGAGAGTTTGAGCAAGGCAACATGAAACATTCGTGGAAGATCAAAAATCCAAACACAAAAAATCCAGACGGTTCAACAGTGCAGATCAGTGCAGCTGAGGCAACACTAAACTGGCAAACAGAGAATGCGGTGGCACAAAACCATCTATTGAGTCAGATTGACAGGAAGGTATCCATCTTGGATCTTTCTATCAATGAGATCAACAAAAGGATATCTTCTCTTCATAATGAACTCCTCCACCTGGCAACTACTATTTCCACAACCTCCCCTCTCATGCATCAAAATGAGTCAGAGCTAAAAAACCACAAAGCCCAACTAACCTCCTTACAGAATCAGCCAAAAACCCAAATCCAATTTCCATATGATATCTTCACTCATTATCCGATTTATAACCCACCATATATGGCCCAAACACAACCCTTATCTTTCTCCCAAGATCCAAGCTATTTTGGTGCATCCTCTTTTTTGCCAACACATGTTAATAAACAACATATTTCGAAGGAGAAGAAATCAAATGTTGCAGAAAAAAGAGAACTTCAAAGGCGCATATTTTTGAAATTTCAAAAGAGCGGGCGCATATTTCTGGAATTTCAAAAGAGCGGTCTTCACCAGAGAAAAGTGAAGCACAATTTATGGTGGAACATGCTAGTAACCCAATATCTACTTTTCTTGAAAAAGTAGCAAAACAAGAAGAGGGTTTCAAGCATCATAAGAAGATCAAGAAGTTAGAGAACCTGCAAGAAAGTTTAGAAGATGAAGTTGAAATTCCAGATTTTCTAATGGTAGAGCAAACTATCGAAGAAAAAGATATAGAGAGCGATGGAGGAAACATATATGACGATAGACAAGAACCTCGAGGAGCACAACCTCCCCCAGATGGGAGTCCAAGAACCTATACTGAATCCCATCCTGGTTTCTCTTTTGATAATATTCCACCGGCGAAATGGAGAGACAAGATTTATGAAATGCATGCCTGGCTTATTGAGCAAATGCTTAATCCAGGTGCTACTCTTCCTGTAGTCATTGACAGGATGGTCTCAAAATTCCACGGTCGCCTCCGGCAATGGTGGATCAGTCTTGGACAGTACAGACAAATGCAAATACGTCAGTCACCATCAGTAGATGCTCTAATTGGTCACATCCACAACGAATTTCTTGGTACATGGGATCACTATACTGTCTAGGCAAGAGAAGAATATCTGAATATGAGATGTTGTTCTTACAAGAGGAAGGATTTGGAGAGACATTATGAAAGAATGTCTAAGAGATTCTACGCTCTAAATGGGATAGATGATGTCAATCTCAAGCAAGCCTACTTGAACTCGCTTCCAGAAACACTTGGAAATGAGACTTCAAAGGTTTTGTCACTCAAGAATGGCCCTTAACCAAGCATCATTGGGAGAGATATACCAGATGTCGCTTGCAGCATTGGAGAAATTATGCACCCATCAAAAGTTCTTCAAACAGTTGCAAGAACAAGGAAAACTCCTTGGAAAAGCATGTGATCGCCCAGAACTCTCCATCAAATACAAGAAAAAGAGCTGTAATTGCTCAACAAGCTACAAAAAGGCTAAGAATCCCAAGAGCAAATGGCGCAAAAGATATCCCCAGTTATTAGGAGGAAAGAAATGGAAATTCTTCAGAAGAAAGAAGCAAAGAGGTTTCAAGAAGTCAGACAGATGCGACATCTGTAAAAAGAAAGGACACTATGCTAAATAGTGCCCAAACAAGAAGAAAAGAGATAACCTCATGGGATACCTAGCCAAAATTGAAGATATTGATGACTTAGATGTCGAGTCCATCTTCTCGCTGGATGATGAACCAACGGAAGACACTATTCTAGCCATGGGAATAGAGCAAGAAGATAGTTCGTCAGAAATACTGAAGAATCTAACACAGAAGAGGAAGATGATCAATTTATGGAGTTTGATCTCTATATGCTTGATATTTGCAAAGCAGAGCAGCCAGTTGAAAGGGGTTTGACATATCTTTCACAACCATCTCCTAATGCAAAGATCTACATTTTCCCCAACAAATATAACAAGCCCATACCGGTGATAACTTATTTCGACATAGGAGCTGCATCTTCCATCATAAAGCCAAATATACTTCCAGATTCTCATTGGGAACCATGCTCGATGGCGTTCAAAGTAGCTAATGGCCAGACATTCACCATCTCACTTATTAGTAAGCCTTTCTGTATCCCCAACTATTTCTAGGATATATGATTAAATCTAAAGTATATGGGTCTAATCTTTTGGAAAAAGACTTTATACTTGGATTTGATATCTTACACAACCTCAAAAGAGTGTCTTGGCACCCTAAAGGTCTTAAACACAAAAACCATGTTTTACCCTGGACCTCAATCTCCCATCTATACCCCTTGGAGATCCTTAATCCTATCAAGGAAGAGATTGCTAAAACCTCATGCGCCACCTCTCATTCAGAGTTCCTAACCAAATGCGCTTCGCCTCTTTGGAAGAATCCAGATTTCTTCATCTCATTACCTTTCAAGAAAAATGAGGATGTCAATCCGACTAAGGCGAGCCACCCTGGAATGAACCTAGATCATTACAATCTTGCACTCGAAGAAGTAAACCAATTCCAGAAGGAAGATCTCACTGAGAAGGTTTATAACGTGGATATGAGCCTTCGACAATGAAAAATTGTCTCCATTAAACGTGCTGTCATTGTAGCTTGTCTGGTTATGAGCCTCATAAGTCTTCTGGATACTTACTCCGTCTTCTGTCTGGACTTGTCTAATGATTATCTTGAACGTGGCAAAGACTTCAAATCCATGCTGAGCTCGAATATTCTCCTGCCACCACGTCACATCTCTGAACAGAGTGAGCCACTTGTAAAGTTGCTTGTAGTACAGTTTCTTTCTTGTCATGATGCACTTTACCAAATACTAGAGCACGCGACACTTGTTAAATAATACTCCAATGGTGTAAAGATCCGACAAATACCAAAATAGGAGATAGGCTTCTTTCGGAAAAATTTCGTAGTGAGTTGGATTCATCTCAAGGGTTGTGAGGAAAAGATATGTCGGATGGGAGGGTATTCCTAATAGTGCACCAAGGTCTAGGCCATACCTATAGATGTAGAGTCTTAGAAACCCGTGAAGAGTTTCCACTCCTTTGGAAACCAAAACAGTGTCTAGCATTTTCTCTTGTAGACCTTGTGGCATTGCTGCAATCATGCTTCTCAGAGATTCTTCTGTTGGATGTTCAGGGCTAAGGGTGTAGATTATTGGAATGATTGTTGAAATTTGTTTTTGAGTTCTGGATGAGAAATCCGGAAGGAAGTTATCTTTCCCTTTGATGTGCTTTACATCAAACTTCCATTGTAAAAACCAGCTTGCCCATCTCAATAGTTGTGCTTGTGGCAAGACCTTCTACTTGAACTGGATCATCTTTGGAAACGAGGACATGTCCATCTCTATGAAAAAATGTTGACCAACCAGATGAAACTCAAACTTTTCTATTCCCCGTTTAACTGCGAGTATCTCTTTGTATGTTGAGTGATAATGTCTCTCACTATCCTTGAAAACACCACTTTTATATCCACAAATGCTTCTTTTGCCCTTTTCATCTTCTTCTAACAGAACAACTCCCCAGTAATAATCACTAGCATCAGTTTGTAAGACTCTCTTACCTTTAGATGGAATCTTCAATGCTGGAAGAGTTTTTGAGATTCTCTTAAGTTCTTTTACCGCTTCAGTGCATTTATGATCCCATGGTGGAGCATTCTTCTTAAGTTGTGCTGAGAGTACTGATCTGGGTTTCGCCAAATCATGAATGAAATCCGCAACGTAATTGACAATTCCAAGGAATTGCTGCACTTGCTCGAAAGAGAGATTTTTATCTGGAAATTCGTCAAGCTGAGTTGCAATGTGAGGCTGGAGATGATACTGCCTTTTTGAAATGTGCATGCCGAGAAAATCAATTTCAGTTTCTCTAATGGCCATCTTCTTCTCAGAAAGCATGATACCATACTGTTGTATAACATCGCAGAATTTTACCAACAGCTAGGTGTGAGCGTCTATGTCTGAGGAGAATAGCAAGATGTCATCAATGTACACCAACACATTTGGGAGGATTGGCTCGAAGATCTTGATCATAACTTTTTGGAATAGTGAATGAGCGACTTTTAACCCAAATGGCATAACCTTCCACTGGTAGCCACGATCCGGTATGCAAAATGCCGTTTTAGGTCTATCTTCTGGTTTGATTCCAAGTTGCCAGAAGCCTGCTTTTAGGTCGAATTTGGAGAAGACTTGGGCTTGAGGAAGTCTTTGAAATAAGACCTCTCGCTTTGGTAACGGAAACTTGCCATCAGCGAGGAAATGGTTGAGTGGCTGGTAGTTTATAACCAGTCTCAATTTCCCTCGAACTTGTTCTGCTCTCTTGTTGACATAAAAAGCTTCACACGCCCATGGTGAAGTAGTCTTCTCAGTGAGATCTTCCTTCTGGAGTTGGTTTACTTCTTCGAGTGCAAGATTGTAATGATCTAGGTTCATTCCAGGGTGGCTCGCCTTAGTCGAATTGACATCCTCATTTTTCTTGAAAGGTAATAAGATGAAGAAATCTGGATTCTTCCAAAGAGGCGAAGCGCATTTGGTTAGGAACTCTGAATGAGAAGTGGCGCATGAGGTTTTAGTAATCTCTTCCTTGATAAGATTAAGGATCTCCAAGGGGTATAGATGGGAGATTGAGGTCCAGGGTAAAACATGGTTTTTGTGTTTAAGACCTTTAGGGTGCCAAGACACTCTTTTGAGGCTGTGTAAGACATCAAATCCAAGTATAAAGTCTTTTCCCGGAAGATTAGACCCATATACTTTAGATTTAATCATATATCCTGGAAATAGTTGAAGATACAGATGGGCTTACTAATAAGTGAGATGGTGAATGTCTGGCCATTAGCTGCTTTGAACGCCATCGAGCATGGTTCCCAATGAGAATCTGGAAGTATATTTGGCTTTATGATGGAAGATGCAGCTCCTGTGTCGAAATAAGCTATGACCGGTATGGGCTTGTTATATTTGTTGGGGAAAATATAGATCTTTGCATTAGGAGATGGTTGTGAAAGATATGCCAAATCCCTTTCAACTGGCTGCTCTGCTTTGCAAATATCAAGCATATAGAGATCAAACTCCATAAATTGATCATATTCCTCTTCTGTGTCAGATTCTTCAGTATTTTCTGACGAACTATCTTCTTCTATTCCCATGGCTAGAATAGTGTCTTCCATTGGTTCATCATCCAGCGAGAAGATGGACTCGACATCTAAGTCATCAATATCTTCAATTTTGGCTAGGTATTCCATGAGGTTGTCTCTTTTCTTCTTGTTTGGGCACTGTTTAGCCTAATGTCCTTTCTTTTTACAGATGTAGCATCTGTCTGACTTCTTGAAACCTTTTTGCTTATTTCTTCTGAAGAATTTCTATTTCTTTCCTCCTGATAACTGGGGATATCTTTTGCGCCATTTGCTCTTGGGATTCTTACCTTTTTGTAGCTTGTTGAGCAATTACAACTCTTTTTCTTTCATTTGGTGGAGAGTTCTGGGCGATCACATGCTTTTCCAAGGAGTTTTCCTTGCTCTTGCAACTGTTTGATGGGTGCATAATTTCTCCAAGCTGCAAGCGACATCTGGTATATCTCTCCCAATAATGCTTGGTTAATGGTCATATTCTTGAGTGACAAAACCCTTGAAGTCTCATTTCCAAGTGGTTCTGGAAGTGAGTTTAAGTAGGCTTGCTTGAGATTGACATCATCTATCCCATTTAGAGCGTAGAATCTCTTAGACATTCTTTCATAATGTCTCTCCAAATTCTTCATCTTCTAAGAACAACATCTCATATTCAGATATTCTTCTCTTGCCTAGACGGTATAGTGATCCCATGTACCAAGAAATTCGTTGTAGATGTGACCAATTAGAGCATCTACTGATGGTGACTGACGTATTTGCATTTGTCGGTACTGTCCAAGACTGATCCACCATTGCCGGAGGCGACCGTGAAATTTTGAGACCATCCTGTCAATGACTACAGGAAGAGTAGCACCTGGATTAAACATTTGCTCAGTAAGCCAGGCATGCATTTCATAAATCTTGTCTCTCCATTTCGCCGGTGGAATATTATCAAAAGAGAAACCAGGATGGGATTCAGTATAGGTTCTTGGACTCCCATCTGGGGGAGGTTGTGCTCCTCGAGGTTCTTATCTATCGTCATATATGTTTCCTCCATCGCTCTCTATATCTTCTTCTTCGATAGTTTGCTCTACCATTAGAAAATCTAGAATTTCAACTTCATCTTCTGAACTTTCTTGCAGGTTCTCCAACTTCTTGATCTTCTTATGATGCTTGAAACCCTCTTCTTGTTTTGCTACTTTTTCAAGAAAAGTAGATATTGGGTTACTAGCATGTTCCACCATAAATTGTGCTTCACTTTTCTCTGGTGAAGACCGCTCTTTTGGAATTCCAAAAATATGCACCCGCTCTTTTGGAATTTCAGAAATATGCGCCTTTGAAGTTTCTCCTTTTTCTGCAACATTTGATTTCTTCTCATTTGAAATATGTTGTTTCTTAACAACATGTGTTGGCAAAAAGGAGGATGCACCAAAATAGCTTGGATCTTGGAAGAAAGATAAGGGTTGTGTTTGGACCATATATGGTGGGTTATAAATCGGATAATGAGTGAAGATATTATAAGGAAATTGGATTTGGGTTTTTGGCTGATTCTGTAAGGAGGTTAGTTGGGCTTTGAGGTTTTTTAGCTCTGACTCCTTTTGATGCATGAGAGGAGAGGTTATGGAAACAGTAGTTGCCAGGTGGAGGAGTTCATTATGAAGAGAAGATATCTTTTTGTTGATCTCATTGATAGAAAGATCCAATATGGATACCTTCCTGTCAATCTGACTCAATAGATGGTTTTGTGCCACCGCATTCTCTGTTTACCAGTTTAGTGTTGCCTCAGCTACACTGATCTGCACCGTTGAACCGTCTGGATTTTGTGTTTGGATTTTATCTTCCACGAATGTTTCATGTTGCCTTGCTCAAACTCTTGGGATGGGAAGATCGACCCTTGAGAGGATGTCGGACCAAACATGTAGCAACATCTTCGGGCTCAGGAGTTGTTGGAGTTGATTGATTTGAATATAAAACATAATATTCAAAAAAATTTCCACTAGGTTCACCAAAAAGGCCAACTTTTGGGTCTCCTGACTCATATTGTTCCTTGAGCTTCTGTTGAGATCACTTTTTCTTTTGTTTCTTTCGTTTTGGAGTATCATCTTCATCCGACTCATTCATCAAGCAGTTTGGACAGTCACAAACATCAAAGAAGTTGTGTCCTGTGTTATCTTCGAATGAATAAATAGGGTCTCCAAGAGAATTGAAGGACTCGATTGGAAATCCTGGTAGGTACGGATTTTCTAGAGATGGAGGCTCTTCAGGTGGTGAGATCGTATTGATTTCCGTACAAAAGGCTGGAGGTCGAGAACTTGTACTGCCTTGTTGTTTGAACTCTATCTGGATGGCTCCATCTTTTCTTCCGCTGATTGAGGAGTCTACCGATTGTATCAGAGTGTTTTCGTGAAGTTTTTCATAGTTAGTTACCCATGACTCCGGAAGTAGCTTGATCAGCTCATCTTTAGGGATTTGTCTTGGTATATGGATGCATGATGGACTGTGTTGTGACTCCAATTGCATCTTCTGTGTCAGTGGGAGACTCAAGTCAATTGCATGGTTTTGCACCTTATACGCCATTTGGTGGTAAAGAGTAGCGGCATATGTGTTCCCAACTTGAGGAGCGCCAGTGATTTGTAACTGGATTTGCATATTTTGATAGATATGAGGATCATCAAGCGCTATATTGAAGTTTGAGAAAAGGGTGACGAAGACTGTGCCCGCGTTTAAAGTGGTCTAGAGAGTGGCTATGCAAGCATGCTGATACTCCTTGTATCTGGTGTCAAGGAGAGCGACTCTTGCTACCACTGGTAGACCTTTTCTTCCGTGAAGAGTTAACGCCAATCTTATTGCTCCGTAATGGAGATGGGTGAAACCTTTGGATCTCCACTGATGGATCATCACCTCGTTCAGACGGAGAGGGATCATCTGCTCTATTTCAGTTGCTGGCACCAAGTGTTGTTCCAACTGTGAAGCTAGAACAAGTTCCTTTGCTGTGTGCTTGTTAGGATTGAAGGCATGTTTTAAGACTTTTGGAAGGGTGGTATTTGGTTTCGTAAAGGCTTTGTAGGGATTGAGAAGAGGTAGTTGGGTGATAGGAACTTTAGTATCAATCACTTACATATTCTACTTCATATACATAATCTATTTTATTTGAGGTAGATCTTCTAAAAGAGGACTGACGTGGAATAAGAGAAGTATTTTCCATAGGTATATTGAAAACAGAGACCAAGACAGAATACTTTAGCTTTTATCTATTATGTCAGGCTTAATAAACCACGAGTTTCTTCTTTTTTTTTTTTAAGTGCTGAGAATATAAGCGAAAACATTCATGAGGTGTTTGCCATATAACCGAGACAATAACTTCATCATCTGGAGTCTCAAGGTTCCATGTGTTTTATAACCCCACGAACATCTTCACATATATCATTTCTTTTCGTAGCTTAATGAATTTCTGATACGGAAGATCCAATTAAGTGGCAACCATAGAGCATACTTTCCATAAAGCTTATGATAGAAGAAAACTCACAGACATCAAACCCTCAGAAAGATAAGAGTTTCAAGTTTAGACTGTCTTGGCTCTGATACCAAAATTTACAGACACATAGTGGGTACAACCACATGGGAAGTTTTTAGCAGGATCAAAGGGACAAAAGATAAATGTTTATGAACAAAGATGTATAATCAAGGGGAAGCTTTATTGATCAAAACACTCAAAGGATTACAACAAAGACTCGAATGTTTTTTTCTCACACTTGGCTTGGTTAACAACGCCTTCCCAAGCCTCTATTTATATTAAATATTACACAGCATATTCCTTTAGATATTCTTTACCTAACTTACACGTGATACTTATGCCACACCTAACACACTCTCACACGTTATTCCTATCTTACATTCACACGTATTGTTATTCTTTAACTTACAACTACACACGTAATATACTTTACTTTATTTACAATGTCAAGTACCATCACCACTTTGTGCTCCAAACAGCATCCGAGGATAATAAACATTGCCAGCCAAAACATTCACACACTGACCATGGATACAATGTCCAGTGTTTGCGGTTTAAACTAGAAAATTTAAATCTTCTTTTTGGTCCATTTTATCTTGATTTTGGCTTATGATACTGGCCATTACTAATAATAAGTATGAGTAGATAAAAGCATTATCACCTGCACTTTTAGTGTTTCTTCAAGTTCTGTAGCATCATAGCTCGGGTTTTACCATCCGGTTCCAAACCCATCTCTCTCATTTTGACATACAACTCCTTCGCAAACTTGAACTCGCGTCTTAAACACATCCCATGTATAGCTGCGTTGTAAAGCGACACATCGGGTTCCACTTTCTGTCCAATAAACAAACAACGTTAGATAACTCACTTCTAAATGCACATTTGAGTTAACAAACCTAAATAATCTGGAAGAAAAAAAACTCACACCTTTAGGATATCTTTAACCTCGTCCCATAGAGAACCCCAAATGCAACTTCTTACAAGTGACAGATACGTAAACGTGTCTGGAATACAATCCCTATGAGCCATGTGCTCATATACTTGCAATGCAACTTTCGATTGCCTTGATTTTTCGCAAGAGCTTATCACTAGATTGTATGATGAAGTTGAAACTGTTAATCCAGAACATTCCATCTGATGCAAAAGCTTCACAGCTTTTTCCCAAGAACCGAGCTTTTGGCATGACATCATAGCGGTGTTGTACAAATATTCATTCACACAACAAAGATTTTCGCTTCTTATCATATCAAATAGCTGAAGAACATCTGCATATCGGTTTGCTTTGTATAAAGCCGTGAGAAGCGCATTCCACGTGTACTCGTCAGGTTTATGCCCCAAAGATTTTGCAACACTGTAAACCTTGAACACCAATCCGACTTTGCCCGCCTTTCCAAGCGAATTGATCAAAGTATTGCACGCTACAAGGTTAGGCTTCATCCCCTTCTTCAACATACTCTGAAAAATCTTTAGGGCCAAATCCCATTTTTCTTCTTTTGTACATGCACTTATCATCGCGTACATTGCATCCTCTCTCAGAGATATTTTGTTGTTAATCATTTCACCGTACGCATCAAGGGCCAATTCACTTCTTCCGCAACGAACAAAAATGCTAACAAGCAGAGAATATGTGATCTCTGTTCCAATTTGACCATCACCTTTCATAACTCTCCATATTCTCTCCGTCTCATGCACGTTATCTATCCGTCCACATAGAGAAATCACGGTGTTATATAGAATCACATCGAAATAACTCTTATGTTTTGGATCCCTTTCTAGTTCTCTAAACATTCTTAGTGCAGAATCACAACCCTTAACCTCTGCAGCAGTTTTCAACAACAAGCTATACGTGTGCCCTGTGACGTTGTCCTTTTTCCTCATGAACTCAAAGACGATAAAGACTTTCTGAAGATTTCCATTCCTCAAGAGGCATGAGAGAAAAGAGTTACAGGCATGAGCATTGGGCTGTAAACCCAAAGTTCTCATAGAATCAAACAACTCCAAAGCACTCCTGACTTTATCCAACCTGCTAAGTTTCAGAAGTCTCTTCGATAACATCTCTTCGTTCCTCTCCTCTAGAAAATGTATCCTATTCCTATTTGCTGCAAGCTTCTCTTCTAAACCATTTTCGACCAAGAAATCGCAAAGATTTTCCGGTTTCTGTTCAAGAAAACTAATGTCTTTACCTCTTTCTGCCAATCCATGTTCAGCCTCCGATTCCGAACCAAAAGCCATATTTTCACATCTGTCTAATTCACTACTCACATTCCTGAGACACATCCTTGGCGTTGCTAAAGAAAAAGACTCCATTTTTACACTACCATTGACAAGACGCCTTCGTTTGGGCTTCATGGTCAATGCCAACGAGTGACTCAAAGACCAATGACAAGCTCTCCAGACACAAGTGGTCTTCTTAACGGAGTAACATCCACAATCCAATTGATTCGATGTAGCAGTGATGGAGACAGGACTCAACCAGATATCCCCCATGGATATTACCGAGCAGGAGCAATCTACACCACCAATTTCAACACATGAACTGCAGAGACAAGATACTCTTTCAGCATAAATTCAGATGAAGAATACGAACAAAGCATAAAGTTGTGAAATTTTTCAGAACCAACGAAATGATTTCACGGATTAGGAATACCCACTTCAAAAGTAAAGCAAACAAACCCTAATTTCTTTATCAAGCTTCGTAATTTCTAATACCCAAGATAACAAGCAGGCGTGAAAACAAACCAGAACCCCAATTTCCGATGAATCAAGCTTGTTCTCTGACTTCTGGAGACAAGCGAAGATAGAGAGCAGTGAGCCGAACGACGTAGTTTCAAAACCGTAAAACGCAGCGTTTTAATGCAGTTGACAGCAGCAAACGTCGAAAAGGCGTACACTTTTTAGAAGTGCGAAATTTTGAACAATTGGGTTCTAGTAGTAGAGGTGTTTCGAATCGATTTCTCTGACTGGAATCAACATTCAACAATGGGTAAAGTATCTGGCTTGATTCTTTTTGGTTTACTCGTCTTGGTACGACAATCTGGGGGTAAAGTTATATTGTAATTGCAGAGGAGGCAAGAGAAGGAGAGATAGAGAAGAAGGAACAAGTAGGTGGAGAAGTGAGGGAAGGAGTAGCATCAATAGCTTTGTTGCCTTGTGGCTCTATCTCTGGCCATTTCATTCAGATGCCTAGCTCCATCTGTTATGGCCTCCATGGCACTGGTAAATTTCACTCCTTCCTTACTTTCCCTTTTTCTAGGGCAAGCAAACACAAACAAATATGGTCATTGGGTTTGATTTTGTTGAACAAGATATAGATCTTTGTATGCCAATTAGCTAAGAACCATAAAAGAAGTATGATATGATTTCACTGCATTGGATTCTTCATAACCGCTGAAATGTCTTGTGTTTTGTGGTCTTATTGATATCCTCTTTCTGTTTTCCAAAGAGCTGGCTTGTGAGACTGAATGCAGTCGCGGTGAGGATTATCGGTTGATCAAGCTCTCCATTATAGACTACAATGTATACATTTCTTACTTCAGTTTGTAACTAACCTCCCTCGTTTTACGCTTAGCTCTTAGTACCAAAACCATTATATTGAGCATGTTCTTGATTTTCTTCCTCTTACATTTCATGGGAAAAAGAGTAAGAAGGAACAAACTGTTGTAGTGGAGTGCAAAGGCCATGATGCTGCTCGAATAAATGATGTAGAGCATGCTCACGGGTAAGTCATCCTGTCTAGCATCTGTTATGCAGGAACAAAGCTATATTAACCAGTGAAACATTTGTTTCGGTGATTCTTTTACTAAATCTGGAGTGGGAAACTCATAAAGCTTATAGCTTTTTAGAGAAAACATGTGAATGAGTTGGATATTAAACCCTTTTGTTCGAGTCTTTTACTGTCTTGTGGCTAATGAATGAATATGGCTGAGCTAAGGTTATCACTTGTCTTTGAATAGTTGGGAGGAAGATGTGATAGGATTAGTCGAACAAAAGCACGGAAAAAAGAAAGTATCTGTTTCGTTTGAGTGTGAGACATTGAAGGCAGAGAAAGCAGCAGAGGACCATATCAAACAGTTTATGCCCAAATTAGCTGGACTTGATGCTGTTAGTACGTATAACCAACAGTTTCTTCTTGTTCCATTTCATTACATTATGGTTTCTTCTTTTGTTGGATCAACACACTGATTTGTGGTTTTTGCAGTTAACATTGGGCCGATGAAGATATCCGGGCTTGATTTTGCTGTGGTGGAAGAAGAACAAACTAAGACAGCTTAACTCTGTTCCTTCGTGTATAGATTTCCTTGAATGTTCTTTGCCTCCCTCTTTCATGACTAGAGAATTTGCATGCATCCCACTTAAAACTATAAGATTTGGATATTTCTAAGATTATAACTATGAGATATTTGATTTTGTTGCGGTGGAAGAAGAACAAACTAAGATAGCTTAACTCTGTTCCTCCGAGTATAGATCTCCCTTTCATATCTAGGGAATTTGCATACATCCCACTTATAACTATGAGATTTTGATGTGTAACCATTTTTTTTTGGACACGCAAGATTCTGTGGAATAGTTAATCTCACCAAAAGAGGAATTGTTCAAAAGAATATGACAACAAAGCCAACATTGCGAATAAATCCACTCCAACAACAACAAAGCAAGAGAGTATAAAAGAAATAGGTAGAAGCTAACATAACACTTCCTAGTTTACTCGGGTAGATAGAAGCTAACATCAACAACAACCATACCTCTATTTCATGATTTAATGATGATTGCTCGAGAAACTTCTCAGTTTACTCGAGTAACTTGTCATTCAGCTCGTGAAAGCTCTCTTGGAAAAGGTATAGTTGTGCCATGCAATAATTTATAGGGTAAAGTGAGAACTCTCATTAACCCATACTCATAAACAATCATATACATGTAATTGCAAGTTGAAATTAAGCAGTGATTCGCAAATATAAATTCTAGCTCTCTCTCAACCCACCAAACGAGTATTCCTCGATTAAAACATAATTGGATCGAGTCTTCCTCAGACACAATACCCTTATAATACAAATATAATAAAAACACTTTACAGCGAATTTAACTAATTGATTTGATTGGATGGAAAGATGAAGAGCATAACACTACATCAAGTTGGCCTTTCTTGAGTCTTGAGGTTATCCTGTAAAAAACGGATGAGTAAATAATAGTTCAATTCAACACCATTCCAGGGGATCCCTCGCCAAACATTTGTATAAAAAATTATGTGTTTTGTCTGATAACCAATATGGTATATACAAAATTAGGTTGATCCCGCCTATTTAAAGTCTTCCAACGTACATGGTCAAGCTATCCTTGTTAACACCAAGCCTAATGCCGGTAAGCATTTTTAAAATTGTACACCCATATCTCCATACATCCGCGCAATAATCAAAATATTCATCCTTCATTAGCTAAAAAAGAATGTTGTATATCTTAATATCACAATGAATACTTTTTTTTGAGTTAATATGTTGGATGCCTTGTAAGATGCAATTAGCAAAGAACTTGACATGATTATCTAAGGACCATCCAGTGTCGATGATGAAGTTAGATAATTTTGGCCAGAACAATATTCAAGCAATAAATTAAACAAATGGAGTGATTAGGTCATTGTAGCAAGTAACGATGTATGAATTATACAAACGCTTCAACATCCTATCCTCGTCAATAAGCATGGAGGCATATTGAATATATGCACACCTGATCGCCATATCAGATGGAACCTCTTACCCAACACCGAAGGCACCTCTCCGATGAAATGAAATTGTACGGACTTCGAACGACAACTTCAAATGCTAGTTGAGTTATCATTGATAACCTTCAAAGTTACTGCTGCATGACTATTTCGTTGGGTTATCACTGATAAGCTCCATGTGAAATCTATTTCGTTAGCTCTAATATCTTCAATACTCACTGTCCTCAAATCTACAATTCATTTAATCTGATATGATTCTTCACCAAGAATATGAAAAAATCATCGTCTCTATCTCTCAAGCTTAGAGGAATCCTAAGCTGAATCCAGCTATTCACCAAAGCTCGTGGATCACCATTCCAACTCACACAAATGTGTCCAGATTTACTAATGTCTCATTGTACTCGATTGTTCATTTTCCCAAATGAAGAAGGTTAAACATATTCTGAAAAAAAAAAGAATTAGAACAAAAAAAAAATCGATCAACATTATTTCGTAAGAATCATTTCACAATTGGATGTCTGAAGAGAAAAAAAAAGAAGAAGAAAAAAATCATAGAAAAAAAAACTCACACCGAAACTTGAAGAAAAATAAAAAACAAAGTAGAATGAGACTCACGGTAGGAGGATTTTTTCTTCTTCGTAGTAGGATTTTCTTCGTCGAACCTGAAATTTCACCTGAAAAAATCGAAATCGAAGAGAGAGGAAAAAAAATGAAATCAACAGGACTCACAGTTTGGTTTCTTCTTCTCTCTCCGGGGACGGAGAGAGAAAAATGGAAAAGTGAAACTGAGGAATTTCAAATTGAGGAGAGGAGTAGAGGATATACAGTAAAACAAACCAGTGTTTCCCCTCCTGTTCCCTCATGACCAATGAGGTACTGACACATGTTCCAAATTTCGAACAAGCCATCGCGCAATTTGGAGGTAAACAACCGTTTTTGTACCCTGGCCTAGAACGTCCTCCAATATAATTTGAGAATTTTAAGGTTTGTAATATTTGAAAGCTTTTGACCCCAATATAAGCATTACAATTCAATATTTCCCAATGTAACCATTTCAATTCAATTTCTTTTCTTTTTTAAATTATGTTCCCAAAATGTATTCATTGATAACAAATCGGCTAAAACCTTGTGTTGAGACTTGTAAGCCAATAAGCCATTAATGTATCTTTTATTGGTTAATGAAAAATAAGTTGAGCCAAAAGAAATATTATAGGCCAAAAAGCATAAAACTACGGTAAGTTTACAACAGTTGTATCGTTTTGGGGTCAATATATGATTATTCTATAGGGCATTTTGGTTAAAGTTCAGTTCGGTTTGATTTGATTTAATTCGATTCAGTTTTGGTTTGGTTTGGTTTTAGTTTGGTTTGATTTTATTTTGGTTTTTTGAATTAAAAAAAAAACATTTCAATAATACGAAACCAATTTTTTAAAATAAAATATGTAAATCTAAACTAAATATTTAAACGAAAAAAATCATGTGAAAATTAAAAAAAAAATCAAAATCAAATATAGTTATATTCACTTTTTCGATCTCTAATACCAAAAAAATAATAATAGTTGAAAGTAGAGAGAATAACAAAAAGATTTTCTATGTTTATGATTAAAATTTTATAAGAAAAACTATTTATATTGAGAAAATTAAAAAAAATAAATAAATAATCAAAGGTGTCTAGTAGATCTAATTTTTAAAAACACATCTATAATATTATTTTAAATATAGTTAACTAATTAAATAAAAAACATATTGGTTTATCGGTTTGGTTTGGTTTTTAACTGAACCGAACCATTCGGATTGAGAATAAACTCAACCAATGATTTATATATATATTTTGGTTTGGTTTGGTTCGGGTTGAGTTCGGTCGATTAGTTCGGTTCGGTTTGGTTATTATTATTGTAGCCCAAGCTTAATTTAATGGGCGAGAAACCTAAAATAATAAATAGACGAAAGTGGGCTAGGGTTTTTAAGGTTTGCATATATACTCGATTCTTCTCAGTGACGACGAGGTTTAAGCTTCAATTCAATGGCGTTGTATCTTCTTTACGAATCATCCTCCTGTTACTGCCTGTTCGAGGCGCACGGCCTCGATGAGATCGGTCATAACACTGAGGCTGTTCGAGCCTCTGTTTCGGACCTTAGTCGGTTCGGTCGGGTTGTCCAGCTGACTGCTGTACACCCCTCACAATCTGCACTCGATGCTCTCAACCAAATCAATGCCGTCTCCGAAGGTACTCTTCTTTCTTTATTCTTCTTGCTTGGGATTCAAGTAAATTACATATCTTTTCGTTTTTAGGGTATATGAGTGACGAGCTAAGAAGTTTTCTGGAGTTGAATCTCCCCAAAGTCAAGGAAGGTAAAAAACCCAAGTTTAGCTTAGGAGTAGCTGAGCCAAAGATCGGTTCTTGCATATTTGAAGCCACGAAGATTCCTTGTCAGAGCAATGAGTTCGTCCATGAGCTTCTTAGAGGTGTTCGACAACATTTTCATAGATTCATCAAGGACTTCAAGGTGATTGATTACTTCTTCTTTTTGTTTGTTTCGAAGAATCATCTCTTTACTAAAAACATCATCTTCTCATATATTGTACATAGCCTGGTGATATAGAAAAAGCTCAACTTGGACTAGCTCATAGCTACAGCAGAGCAAAGGTCAAATTCAACGTTAACCGAGTTGATAATATGGTTATTCAAGCTATTTTCCTGCTTGATAAATTTGATAAAGATATCAATTCCTTTTCTATGAGAATCAGGTTTATGTTGTTTTGTTATCCTCTCTCAGAATAATATTGATTTGGAACATTGGTTAACTATAATGTGCTCTTTTTAGAGAATGGTACTCATGGCACTTCCCTGAACTAGTCAAGATAGTAAATGACAACTATCTTTATGCCCGAGTTTCAAAGATTATAAAGGACAAGTCTTTGTTGTCTAAAGAGCACATTCCGATGCTTACTGAAGTCCTTGGTGATGAAGATAAGGCAAGGGAGCTAGTTGATGCCGGAAAAGTATCCATGGGTAATACTAATAAATTGATGCACCTCTCTCACTAAAAAAAATCATGATCTTGTCTTCTATGTTTGTTTGTTCTAAAAAGACAAATTTCTTGTATTTGAAGGCCAGGATTTATCGCCGATTGATTTGATCAATGTCCAGACCTTTGCACAGAAAGTTATCGACCTTGCGGATTACAGAAAAAGGCTCTACGATTATCTTGTTGCTAAAATGAGCGATATTGCTCCAAATTTGGCGGCCTTGATTGGAGACATGGTTGGAGCGAGGTTGATTTCTCATGCAGGGAGTCTGACAAATCTTGCAAAGTGCCCATCTTCAACTCTTCAGATTCTTGGAGCCGAGAAGGCACTTTTCAGGTGCATTTTCATGATCAAGCCTTTTCCTTTGTACTGTGCAGCTGCCAGATCTTTTCACTCTAAACTCTCTTGTAAAATTTTTTTAGGGCACTGAAAACACGAGGAAACACACCAAAATATGGTTTGATATTCCATTCGTCATTCATTGGCCGTGCATCTGCGAAAAACAAGGGCCGTATCGCTCGATATGTAGCCAACAAGTGTTCTATTGCTTCTCGGATAGACTGTTTCGCTGGTAAAATGATCTTGACTCGCCTTTGTATTAGAAAGTGAAGTTTTTATGTAAATTCTTATATAGTTATAAACCATCTATGTATCTCCTATTGCAGATAGTAGCACTACAGCTTTTGGTGAGAAACTTCGCGAACAAGTAGAGGAAAGACTAGACTTTTATGATAAAGGTGTTGCTCCACGTAAAAATGTCGATGTAATGAAAGAGGTGTTGGGAAATCTTGAGAAGAGAGGTATTGTATATTTTATACTCTTTGTGTTCTTGGTCTCTTTGTGTACAAAGTTGGGAGGTTTGGTTTTGTTTGATGGGTGTGTTTCTCATTGGCTCTTTCAGATGAAGTAATGGTTGATGCATCAGAAGAGAAAAAGAAGAAGAAAGGGAAGAGGAAGATTGAGGAGAAAGTAGATGACACACGTAGGAGTGATGGTATGGAGCAAAGGAGAAAGTCAACCAGAGTTCCACGACCAAACCCAAAGTATCTTGATTAAAGTTTTTTTATTAGTCATTTGTTTCCGCAAGTAATGTTAACTAGTTTCCTAGTTTATAGGAGCAGTCGTCACTTTTCCATTTCCTTGCTTTGTAGGAATCATTTGATTCCATCGTTGCTATTTTCCCTATTTAATAAACAGAAAAACTAAAAAGAGGTAGTCATTGCTACCCAAAACAAAACTTGTGTTCTTTAAGTTCTTTAGAGATTGTTCTTTAGCTTGATCGGGTTCAAGCTTGGGGATATTAGTAGAAATCAGAGAAGAAGAAGAAAACTAAGATTGATTGAAGAAGGAAAAACAAAATTTTGTGCGTCAAATTTTGGGTTTTGATTTTTGCTTTAGGTCTTGAAAACATTTATAGACATAATTATTGGATTCCCTGTCTTAAACAATTTAAGGAAAAGCTTCTGACTTGATGAAACAAGTATCTAACAGACTTCAAGTTGGGATCACTAAATGCCATGGCTGCAATTATATTACTTTAGCTAAAACCACTCTATTTATACATGTACGAAACCAATGTATTTGTTATCATATATCCAAAATTCCTAGTAACATTGGATAGACTTTACATACAGACAAATCTTACTGAGACCAAACTCGAGCAATAGACAGATCCTCAAATAGTACAATACAATTAGGGCAATTTCGTACAAGAAGAGCACTTACAAACGCATATGCCCTTTGTTCTAACTTCCAAAGAGCAACACTGCAATTCAAACTATGTCCATAAATAGATACCAAATATAATAATTATGAAATCATTATACTTACATGAAAGACGGACTGATTTTGGGTCTTAGTCGTTGAAGAAAAGTCGTCAAATATAATGGCGTGAAGGAGCAGGAAGTTTCTGTAAGCAACCTTCAAAAGTTCATGTGACAATTTCTCTGACGAGCCAATCAAGGCAAGGATAGGCGAAGTAGAGGATGAGAAACGACGGTAGAGCCAGCAAGAGAGTGACTAGAATGTACATCACTAGTATAGCTGCACTGGTTGGTATTGCATAGAGTATTATCAGCAGAAATATGACAACCAATGGGAACTTTGCAGTCAATTGGACAAAGAAAACCAGAGACTTCCTCAGTGAAGTTTGTATGTTGTCCCTGGGATTGCGATGAACATGATCAGAACCTGATGGTTCAAGTTGACTGCGATGATGGCGATGGTTGAGACATGGTGGTTCCCTTGTATGGTCATTGTTTACTCCGGTATGATCTCCACCAGACGAATTGCGTCGCTCACCATTCATCCTCTCAACCATCCAAAGCACAAAGTAGTTCTTGTGAGGGAATCTGAGTGTTCCTCTGAAGACAAGACGGAAGGACAATAGGTTGCACCACGGGCATGAAATGAAGAGAGGAAGCTGAACCGGGTGAGTAGGTAATTTCACAATAGCCCATTGAAGTCCTAAAATGCAGTTTTTGCACATTGTGTGACCACACCATAGCACATAGGGAACGTTTTCGACTATGTTGAATGATTCCCAGCAAATAGGACACTCGAGACCTTCGTCTTTGCTGCCTACAGATGATGCATCGTCATCTGAACATTCCGCATGAGCATGGACTGGTTTTCGTGTTTCATTTTTCGGTCCTATGTTTCCGGTAAGATAACTCGATGCCAGATTCCACATTCTGGTATTAGGGATTGATAACATGAAGGGCCTTCTTCCTTCTTCGACAGATAAAAGGCAGATCGGGATCTTCTAATTACCAAACTCTAAACTTCACGAAGCTCCATGGTGGAAGAAGATCCCCTACCTAAACAAAATTTTATAAATGTAGCAGAAATATTAGCCCGAAATTGAAATCAATTATCTGAGATTCTGATAAAGCAGCCATAGATAGCAAGATTCAAATTCATGTTTGATGATTCTTATGCTTAGAATCGATATCATTTTGAAGGATTGTGATAGTTTCATCCACTACATTCAAGCTTTTTGTGACTTGTATTTAGACCTCAAGCTCAATCATTACTTTATCTTTGAGCTAAATCTAAACCCACGCATATTCTAGGTGAGATCACAATATCCGGAATCAAAAATCACAAATCAGATCATCGATCACAGTATAAACAGCTAAAGGAGAAATCGAAGCCAGATAAAGAAGAAAAGGATCCGAAATCGCCTAGGTCAGAAGATAACAGAGCCCAAAACACACTGATACAGAGAAAGATCGTACCGATTTGCTCCTCTACGAAGAAAAGATCGAGCTTTCTCTCTCTCTCTCTGCCTCTACGGATTCGGAAGTGTTTTGTGTCGTAGGTGGAAGAAGATGTCGGGGTCGATCTTCCCGGCTGTTTTGGAAGGTAATGGGAAGCTTTGAAAACGACACCCTATTTTCCGATATTTTCCATGTATTTGGGATAAACCCAAAAAAAATACTCCAACTACATTATTTTTCCTAGAAATATGAAAATTTTTGAGAAATACTATTTTTAAAATATCATTTTTTAAAAACTGTCATATTTTCAAAAATTAAAAATATGATTTTTTTTTTAAAATTATTTATTCATTATATGAGATGTCAACATGGGCTGCGATCTGCGGGTTAGGCCAAAGTTACAAGCCAGCTATCAACATGTACGATACCCAAACCAGTAGTCCGTGACAGGGAAAAGATAGCCCGAACGAGAAAACCTTACATCTAAAACAGGAATGACCCTGAAACTAAGCCGGTGGACAAACATAATTATTCATAGAGAATACAAATCAAGCCATGGATATAATTTAAATTCATAAATCTACAAAAACGAGTTTCCACTTAAATTGTAACACGAGACACTCACAAAAAAAAAACAGTGAGCGCAGAAAGAACAACAGACGCGAAACGACAAAGCTCATAAATCACTGCCAAGGCAAAGAGAACCCAAATATAACGAATAACCAGATAACATAACCACGATCGAGAATCTTAACTCATACCAACCTAATCTTCAACTTAAGTAGTGTAAATCTAGAACTTTGCATTCCACACAAAGTTAACGTTACAAGAACTAATTATGAAAGATCACATGCAAGAGTTTAGTATTGGCTAGACTAAAAGGTGGTGGAAGAAGGCTGAAAAATATTTATCGAAATAAACATAGTATAATCAAAGATTACCCAACCTAGACAAACACTGAAGGTTAGTGAGAATCTTAACTCATACCAACCTAATCTTCAACTTAAGTAGTGTAAATCTAGAACTTTGCATTTCCACACAAAGTTAACGTTACAAGAACTAATTATGAAAGATCACATGCAAGAGTTTAGTATTGGCTAGACTAAAAGGTGGTGGAAGAAGACTGAAAAATATTTATCGAAATAAACATAGTATAATCAAAGATTACTCAACCTAGACAAACAACTACACACACTGAAAGTTAGTGAGATCAACCCAAACTCCTAAATAGCGGAAAACTATGTATACTAGACTTCCAACACAATACAAAAACTAGCCAAACAACTCAGACCAAGAGTTTGTATCCAAAATCATAATCTATCTCTGTCGGAGAGACCCCAATTTTTAAAATCAAACTCCTAATAACAAACCAACCCCATAAACTAAAAGCATCTCTAATGGAGATAATTCATTTAAATACTTATACTAAAATAATATTTATACTTATAAATGAGAAGTCAATTTTCCTACGTGTCGGTTCTACAGCGATTTTGAACTGCATATTACTTAAATACCCTTATTGAAATCGCCTTACTTCCTTGCCATCGATGGTGATCATTTGGTTTGGTTTAGCTGGATTTTGTATTAACGTTAATTGGATTTGTGATAATTGAGTTTGGTATTGTTTGGCCATAATAATCGTTTGGCCCATATAAAATAATACCAAATGAAATATGATATTTTATATAAAAATTAGGTAAAGGACCCGCATATATGCGGATTTGTGATAAAATATTTTAATTTTATAAATATTTTATAATTTATGAAAAATAACAAAATTGAAAAATGCAAGACCATTAATAGAAAAGTCTCACCGTTATTAAGTTGTTTTGACATTTTTATTATATTATTTTCATTTAAATTTATTAAATATTTACAAAAAAATAGTTTTTTCTGTTACTAATCAAATTAGGTTATTCTCCTTTTATGTATCTACTCATATATCTATTTTTTCAAAATTTTGACGAATTAAATCTCATATTTTTAGTTGTAAACTAAAATTACAAATTTTAATAAGATTTCTTTCAAATAATTGATTCCTAAATTTTGTAAAAAGTGAATGATGCACAAAGCTTTAGTTTACAATTTGTCGGAAGAAAATGAAAATATTACAATTAGATCGTCGTAAATCTATCTCACATATTGAATAAGAGGATAATTGATGTTATTTTCTAATGAAAATGCCCAAATAAAATTCGTAGAAGAGACTATTGAAGTTTAAAACTATTTGGTGAGAAAATTATCATAACACAACCGCTTACTATATAAAGACAAAATATTATAACCTATAGCGGTTTAGGTATATAAACCTAAGTCTATTTGAACTAAAACAATTTACACATATATTATTAATATTGAAGAACAATCTTGATGATATATTGATTTTTATAATCTATTTGATAAATATATCTTGATGATATATTGATTTTCTAACACGTGTCAAAATATAATCGATGGACTGACACGTGTCACGATTTTGTTAATTATCACGTTTGACGCATCAAACTTTATATAATAAGATAAAATTTTTATATTTTGATTAATGGTAATTTTTCATTGTAATCTTATTGGATATAGGCTATATTCTATATTTAATTTATTCGTTTAGGATTCTAGATTTAGATTAATGGTAATTTTCCATTCTTATCTTATTGTATATATGTAATATTTTATATTTATTTTATTCGGTTAAGATTTATTGTGTAAGCGAAACTCTATAATGTTTTATATATATGTGTGTTTCTTCCATCCAACGCAATTCATTCTTTCGCTTTGGTAATTTATTGTATTCATTATTTAATAAGTTTTGTGTCTTTCGATATGTAGATATGTATGATTTTGTGATAGTTTGCTAATTATATATTGAATAGTCTAATTTTTTTTTTGTCCTTTCGTATTTTATATTGCAGCTACATCATGTCGCATGTGCGTACGTGTTAGCTCTCCGATCGACGAGGTATGTTTTTTTTTATGCTTTTTAATTTTGTTTATATCTATATTGTTTCGCATTCTTATTATTTACATATTTTTGATCGTTTTTTTTTGGATTGATTATTGATTCGTTTCTATGTTCTTTAGATTTCACATATTTGTTGATAAGGCTTTGATAGCAGGTTTCTTCATTGATGAGGTACGAGGTTTTTTATTACAGTAAAACCTCTATAAATTAATAATATTGGAACTTTAAAAATTTATTAATTTAGAGAGATATTAATTAATCGATAAATTATTAATTTATAGAAATATCATTATTTTAGGTAAGAATTTTCTTTAAAAAAAATCAAATGATATTATGTCAAAAAATTTAATCAAATTCATTTGTAAATGATATGTATTAACTTGAGATTCTAATTTATTCTTTTGATTATTGCAATAGAATAAATATTACATCATATTATATTATCTATATAAAAATAATACACATTATTAAGTATAAAATTTAGAAGAAACATGGTTATCATTCTTAACATTGATTATAAAGTCAGCAACGATATATATTATGATACATTTGAAAAGAGTTATGTGTATAGAATCAATTATCGTGTCTATAACTTTTCAAAAATTTTGGATATCGAAAAGAAAATCATTAATTTTTTTTTGATGTAATAAGTCGAATAAAAATTATGAAAGCCAAAGAAAAAAAAATATATATATATATATATATATATATATGCATAATTATACATGATTACTAATTTATGATATTATTGGGACCATAGTTTTACATGGGAATTTAAAAAAATTATTATCTTATCATTTTATCGAATTTTGTAAATTTTTATATTGATCCGACTCGGGACCGAAATAATTTATTAATTTATAATGATTATTAATTTATCGAATATTAATTTATAGAGATTTTACTGTATTGGGATGAAGCTCTATTTGTGGATTGTTCTTTGTAAGCGGTAACAAAATTCCTTTCTTTTTTTTTGGATTTACATGTAAATAGTCCTAATCAATAGTTTAATGATGCATAAGTTCTGTGATTTGATGACAGTTTAGATGTCATTGTTTCTTGAATGGTCACACTTTGAATTTATATTTGCAGGATAAAAACAGTATTCAATTTTTTTTTTTTATTTGGTGCGTCCTTAAGCTTTTAAAGGAGATGTTATAATGGGATAGTGCCTCATGTCGAAGTAGCATCTTTCTCATAGACAAAAATAAAAGATTACGGGTGTGATTGATTCGGCTGTTGAAAGTAGTTACAGCCTCAAATTTATTTTACAGCCTTAAAAGTTACTAATTAGTCTTTAATTTAATTTTAAAAGCTAAAGATCTTAAAAAAAATTTAGTGTAACCCTCTTATTTTCTACTGCTATGTTTTGAGTGTTGTACAAAAAAATAAAGAGATATATGACTCTTATACCTTCTTTTTTGTTTGTTTTTTTTTCAAACTTTTTTTTTCTTTACGTTTTCTCTCTCCTCTTATTTATATATATATATATATATATATATTATAATATTATATACAAAGGTTAATTAGGTTAATATTATATTTATGGTACATAATTAAGAGAATAATATATGTAAAATTAAATTTAGGTTTATAGCAGAGAGAAAAAAAAGTTGACTATTTTACCTTTATTATTATTAATTGTTTTCTTTCCTAATAAATATGCTTTAAAAAAAACTGTTATAATGGAAAAAGAGAGAAATGATTCAAACATACACACAATATATTATTTCTAAATTCTTGTAATATATAGTCAATTGTTTAAAAATAAATGAATTATTGTATGTTCACATTGTTGTGACAATAATATACTATATTGTTATATTCTTAATAGTTAACTATACATTCAAAGATAGTTGATTGCATAGTTAACTATTTAAGTTGGATATGTAACTATTTATCTGAAAATTGTTTTTTTAATAGTTAACTATACGTCCGAAAAAACTGTTTATATCAAACTGTATAGTTAACTATTTAATATCATAATAATTTATTATGATAATATAGGCTGTCTAACGACCACATTTTGTTACCTAGTCATGTGTTTGTATTATATAATCTTTGATCAATTTTTATAAACATAAAAAAAAAAATGAGAGACATAATGTATTAAAAGAAATCATTATGGAAATGAGATATATGACTATTTATTATAGAGAAGATAATTTTTGTTATGGAATCACTTACCATAAGTACAGTAAGGGCAAAATGGAATCTCACATTATTAGAGTGTTAGTTTCTTTATTTTGTTTTATGTGGTGTTAGATAATAAATTATATGACTAATGAGTAATATACCACCTAATTTCCCTATATACAATACAGTGTACAACACATTTTGTTATAAAATGATTTGTATTACATAACTTACAATGTTTATATACATAGTTATATACAGATATATTATATATATGCATACAATTTTTACACTAATTTTTATATAGAAATATTAATATATATATACTACGTACTTATAAAACATATTAATATATATGCATATTTTCTTTTAATTTAAAATTTTTATATAAAACAATATTATATTAGTTAAATGCATTTTCCATATACATTATTAATATAAATATCAATTATACCTACCAAAAATAAATATATTTATATATATATATTAATTTATTTTGTAATTATAATTATAAGAAAATTGTACAGCATATATCTACTACCTACCAATCATACTTTAATTTTCGAATAGTTACAGCCAAAATTCTAAGGCTACAACAAAAAAGTCTAAAGCCCGAATTATACAGCATTTAATTTACAGCTACATGCCAACCGATCACCCACTACATCCGTTTTTAAATGATTTTCTCTATAATAACACAACATTTTTCATTTATATATGATACTATCATTTTTAGGTTGCTAACATTTTGTATTTGAAATCTCTAGCTTGCCCTGGCTATTCTTATGCAAAAATGAGAAAAGTATCTCTTAGAATAAGGAGAAGACGAATATGAAGAATATGTATCAAAAGAAGATGAAGAAGCGTGTACCAGGAGAAAGATCCTCTCTTGTGTTTGATCCTACATGTTGCTGTGAAGAACAATGATGTTCAATTGGTTCATTTTGTGGAATCCGAGTTTCCAGGACAGCATGTAAATAAAAAAAAGAAACACATGGTTTCCGATGAATATTACTTTTAAAATACGTGATCCTCATAATATCGATAAAAACAGGTTGAACCTATCAAGAAAATCTCTTAATACTTTGCACAACTAAGAAGAATAGAATCTTCATAATATGGATAGTTTTGATTTTTTTTTTTAAATTGGTTTTGACTTAATTCATTTGACATAATGCGATATGCCATGAAAAGATTGGTTGAATTTCATGCGTCTATCATAGTCAAAATAGTCACAGAGAGACCGCATGGTGCTGGAAGAAATATCGCCTCTCAAACCGAGCAAACAAAACGACATCAAAGCTGAGTAAAATTTAAATGATCTACGTTGAGAATGTCTTTTGGTTGTGGTTTCAGCTTTGCTACGTTGAGGTTTCTTTTTTTGTAACTCAAAACCGATTCCTTTTACTGTACTTTCTGTTCATTTCTATGCAGAGACTAAAATGTCAAGGAGCCACATGAAGACTTGGAAAGTAGTAGGGATGCAATAGCTCAACCCGACGGAAATCCGATTTTTCCGATGTCGGCAAATTTGAGTGGTTACCATTTCGTTAGCGGTGGCCGATGGGATTGGTGGGGTGTTATGTCGGAGTTTTGTGACGGATTTCCGACGGAAATCCGTTTTATATAAGTTCCTTCATTTCTTCGTTCATTCATAACACAATTTTACAAATCAAAAAAATTTGTTAGCGATGAGTTCATATTTTCGGTCTTGGATAGACGAGCCAATGATGGATATGGGCTCGAACTTATTAACATCCGCTTACGCTGCAGGTATATGCGAGTTCATGAATTTACCCAGAAACCAAGATGCAGCCAAAAAAGGTCAGGATATCAAATGTCCATGTTCTAATTGCTGTAACAGAATTAGTGTTGCGGTTCATACTGTTTGGAATCACTTATATAGATATGGATTTAGGCCGGGATATAAGGTTTGGTTTTTACATGGAGAAAGCAATTACGAATATGGTAGTACTAGTAGTAATGCACCTTATTTTCCGGATAGCGTAGAAGAACGTACAACGGAAGTAGATGTTGGGGTAAGTACGGTTGCGATGGTTAACGACGCGTTTAGAGAGAATTTGCAGTCGGGTGGTTATGAGGGTGATAGGGTTGAAGAACCTAATTTAGAAGCTCGAAGGTTTTTTGATATGTTAGACGCATCAAAGCAACCACTGTACAGCGGTTGTATGGAAGGGCATTCACCGTTATCTTCTGCTAGTAGGATGATGAACATGAAGACCGATTACAATTTGTCCGAAGAATGTGTTGATGCATTCGCCGAGTTTGTGAAAGATGTTTTGCCAGAGGATAATCTTTCTCCAGCATCATACTACGAGGTCCAGAAACTTGTTGCCGGTCTTGGTTTGCCCTACCAGATAATAGATGTGTGCATCGACAACTGCATGCTATACTGGAGAGAAGATGAGAACAGAAACAAATGTAAATTTTGCCGTAAACCACGGTTCCAAGACACAAGTGGCAGAGTGAAGATTCCTTTCAAACGGATGTGGTATTTACCATTAACAGAGAGGTTGAAGAGGCTGTATCAATCAGAACGCACTGCTAAGGCTATGAGATGGCATGTAGAGCATAATCAAGATGGAGATATTACGCATCCTTCTGGCGCAGAAGCGTGGAAACACTTTCAATCGGTATATCCAGATTTCGCATACGAACGCCGAAATGTATACCTCGGCTTATCTACTGATGGTTTCAACCCATTTGGAAAGCATGGAAGAAAATATTCATTGTGGCCGGTCATCGTAACACCTTACAATTTGCCTCCTTCTATGTGCATGCGGCGAGAGTTCCTGTTTCTCTCAGTTCTAGTTCCTGGGCCAGATCATCCAAGACGATCACTCGATATATTCCTCCAACCATTGATCTATGAGTTGCAGATGTTGTGGGAGCATGGTGTTGAGGCATTTGATGTTTCAATCCAGCAGAATTTCAACATGCGTGCGGTTCTTATGTGGACCATAAGCGATTTTTCGGCGTACGGTATGTAATCTGGATGGACAACGCATGGAAGATTGGCATATCCTTATTGCCAAGACAATACTTCAGCATTCCAATTGCAGAACGGAAGGAAGACTTCATGGTTTGATTGCCATAGGTGTTTTTTACCGGCAAATCATCCATATCGTCGGTCTACAAGACATTTCAGAAAGAATTTTCCAGTGTTTAATGGTCCACCTCCGGAGATAGATGGTCGCAGCATATTGGAACAGTTACGAGATTTTGGTGCAGAGCGAACTCCTGAATGTGGGGGTAATGGCCATCACCCCGTCGACGGCTGTGGGGAATATCACAATTGGCACAAGAAAAGTATTTTCTGGGATTTGCCTTATTGGAAAGATCATCTACTGCGGCATAATCTAGATGTCATGCATGTTGAAAAGAATTTCTTTGACAACATCATGAACACCATTTTAAATGTACCAGGAAAGACAAAAGATAACTGGAAATCTAGATTAGACTTGCCATTGATTTGTTCAAGGGCATCTCTTCATGTTTTGCCTAATGGTAGATTGCCGATGCCTGCGTACTGGTTAGACACGGGTAAGAAGGAAGTTTTCTTTGAATGGATTAAAAAATTTGTTAAATTTCCTGACGGCTACGCATCTAATCTGCGTAATTGCGTGGATTCGACGGAAGGGAAGTTTATTGGAATGAAGAGTCATGATTGTCATGTTGTGATGCAGCGTCTTCTTCCATTTGCATTTTCTAATCTTCTTCCACAAGACATCCATCAAGCAATTGGAGGTATATTTCATAATTTTCTTTAGTTTATTACTAATATAATGTTACTATATATGTACTAACTTGTTTACTTTTCGTTTGTAGGAGTTGGGGCTTTCTTTCGAGATTTATGTTCACGGACACTAACAGCGGACGAGATCCGGTCTTTAGAGGCCAACATCCCGGTGCTCCTTTGTAATCTTGAGAAGATATTTCCACCGTCTTTTTTTGATGTTATGGAACATCTTTCTATTCACCTCCCACGAGAAGCAGCATTAGGAGGCCCTGTTCAATACCGATGGATGTACCCGTTCGAGCGTTACATGTTCCACCTGAAGAAAAAGGTTAAAAATTTGAGCAAAGTTGAGGGATCTATTGTTGCACAAAGTCTAAACGAAGAAGTATCACACTTTGCCGAATATTACTTTCCTTCGGATGTTCGGACTAAAGGTAGACGGCCGGCGCGACATGATGATAGAGGTGAGAAAGCAGTGTATCCCGTGGTTGTACCTGAGTTGTTTGCCCAAGTTGGCCGCGTAAGTGGAAAAGGGAAGAAACGCATACTATCACCACAAGAGGTCACACATTTGCATACATATATCCTCAGAAATTGTGACGAACTTGGAGAGTATGAAAGGTACACCATTTCTCATACTAAATTTGTGCAATTATTTGTCTTCATCTAATAACAATTGTTATGTTACAGGATGTACATGTCCCTAGCACAAACTTACCATGCTGATAAGACAGATTCCGAACTTGCTGTCTTAAAATATGAAGAATTCCCGGAGTGGTTGAAATTTTTTGTATGTTAAATATAACTCCTCACTCTTATTTTATAAGGTTTTCATGTTCATATGTTATTGATTGCTTACTTATATTGTTTTTAGGTTTCCGAAGGTTTAGCAAGTGGTCAAACCCTCCCGACATGGTTAGTGGAGTTTTCTCATGGTTTACGCAGCACCGCGACTTCATATCCGAGATTTTGCACTAGGGGATATTCGTTCAGAATTCGTGACGAAGGACGTCAAAGGCCAACTTCGGACAATGGTATTTCGGCGAAATCAGGTGATACCATGTACTATGGCCATTTAAAAGAAATCTTGGAAATCCACTATCTAGGAATGTTGGACTTGAGGTGCATTGTGTTTATGTGCGATTGGTATGATCCATCCAATGGTAGTGGGGTTCGAATTGACCCTCTTGGTGTTATTTCAATAAATTCAAGCCGAAAATTACATCATTACGATCCATTTATCCTTGCATCTCAAGCAGACCAGGTATCAATATATTGATAGGTTTTCCGTTATATTTATATGTTAGGTTTTGTTATTCTTGTATATTAACAACATCCACCGTTAATGAATAGGTTTGCTACATTCCATATCCTCGAGTTGGGCGGAGGACAGATCCTTGGATGACAGTAACTCCAATTAATCCGCGAGGAAAAATATATGGAGTTCCGGAACATGATGCTCTACAAGTATCGCGAACCAACCAAATGTCACATGTTGAGGAGACGGATAACATTGACCTTGTCACTGATGTCACACATATCGGCGATGATCTAGTGTATTCGGATGAAGATGAACTACGTGAAGAATTTGACGACGATTCAGACTCCATCCCTAGTGAAGGTTCATCAGAAGATTCAGATTAATAATTTATGAATAAATGTTTGTTTACCAATGTTGTACTATAACACCTATGCGTTCTCTCTAATATAATGTACTTTATGGTAATATCCGCCAGAATCATTTATTAAATTTGCCGCCGGATTTCCGTGGGATAAAAACTGTCCTAATTTTCGGACGACATAACGACGGAATTAGTTCCGTCGGAATTCCGATGTCGGCAAAGTTTGAGTGGTTACCATTGCGTTATCTGCGGCCGATGGGACTGGCGGGGTATTATGTCGGAGGTTTCTGACGGATTTCCGACGGTTTTCCGTTCTATATAAGGTTCCTCATACGTTCATTCCTGTCAACAACACAAATAATGTCTTCTAACTCTCCTAATGAAGACTCAAAAATCGTGGCAAACCACTTTCTATTTCCAAAATACTCGTGGAAAACCGAAACCCAATGCGACACACACACTGAAGAGATACCCACTTACTCGTGGGAATTTGATACGTTCTCAGCAATCTCAATCGGAGATTCTTCATCAACAATAGTGCCGGACAGCCAGTGCTTGCCAACCATCCAACGCATTCCAAACGTCTCGTGGGAAACGCAATCTCAGTGCGACAAATATCCAGACAAGAAGAGTGTTCTCGAAGACGTACAACCATCTCACTTGATTGAAACGTCAGATACTTACGGTGGAAGTACTTCAAATGAATGTAAGGATCACTACTATGATTATGAATTTGCCCAAAGACCAGAAAGTCCGAACTTAAATATCGATGTTGATGCAATCAAAAGAGATGTTTGCGGCGGATATTTAGAAGGTACACCGAAGAATAAAAAGGATCAGTACAATGATTATAAAATTGCCCAAAGACTAGAAAGCCCCAACTTAAATATAGATGTTGATGCAATCGAAAGGGAATTTTGCAACGGATATGTAGATTCTCCGCCAAAGAAAAAAAAGGGAAAAAAAAGTTTCAGGTTCTAACAAAAGGTAAGTTTGGAGTGGATACAGAGACATATGTTTTTCAAACTTTAAAATAAATAAATTTCCTTTCGGCTTTTGTTTTTTATCTGTTATAAAATTTCGTTGTGTAAATCTTTTATTCAATTTCCGGATAAATTTAAAATAATTTATGAACAAAATGTTTGGAAATTTTTTTAACTCTGCAATCGGGTCACCACGCGGACTTTTAAGCGCTAGATTTTTCACAGTTTTTTATTAATTCCGTCGGAAATCCGTCAAAAATGCCGAGGGATTTCAGACGGATTGTAATTTTTATTTTTAAAACAGATTTGTTTATATTATAAACAAAAAAACATTACAGTCCGTCGGAAATCCCTCGGTATTTTTGACGGATTTCCGACGGAATTAATATTTTTTATAATATAAAAAAATCTGTATAAAAAAAAGTTTAATTTAATAAAAAATACAATCCGTCGGAAATCCGTCGGTATTTTTGACGGATTTCCGACGGAATTAATATTTTTTATAATATAAAAAAATCTGTTTAAAAAAAAAATTAATTTAATAAAAAATACAATCCGTCGGAAATCCGTCGGTATTTTTGACGGATTTCCGACGGAATTAATATTTTTTATAATATAAAAAAATCTGTTTAAAAAAAAAATTTAATTTAAAAAAAATACAATTCGACGGATTTTGATTTTTTTTAATTATAAAAAATCTTTATGAAGTTTACCGATAATGATTAAAAAAATCAATATCCGTCAAAAATCCGTCGGTTTTACCGATGGACTTCCGACGGATTTTGATTTTTTTTAATTATAAAAAATCGTTATTAAATTTACGCGTTTTTATAAATGGAAATTTAAAATCCGTCGGAAATCCGTCGGTATTTCCGACGGAAACCCTAATTTCTGCCGCCTAGAGAGCCTCGATCTCATCGAAAATAGCGGGAAAATCCGTCGGACATCCGTCGGAAATCCGTCGGAAACCTGTAATAAAACCAGACTCTTCTTCTTCGCGGAGACAGAACGAAAAGACGGAAAAAATTGCCAAACTCGCCGGAAAACTTTCGATTCAAGCCGGAAACGCGTCAACAACACCAAATTCATCCACAATCTCAATCTCTATCAACAAATCATAAATCCAATGTAAGTTTTTAGAAGTTTTTTTGTAAATTATGAATTATGAGATGTATTTGTAGAATTTGTTAGATTTAGGATGTTAAAAATTAAGGGATTAAATGATTTAGGATAATAGAAATGTAGAAATGTACGGGTTTAGGATGTTTGAAAAGTTTTGAATTTTGTAAATTTTGTGATTTAGAGAATTTTCGGGTTTATAAAATTTATTTACATTTCAATATGTATTTGTTATTTTTAGGAAATTATAAATATTTATAATTTAAAAAAATTAGTAAAATTCTAAATTGTTGAAATTTTACTAATTTTTTAATTTGTTTAAATTACAAAATCCCAAATTCTCGAAAAATCGTAAATATCTAAATGTTCTAAATCTGAAATTCCAAAAATTTTCTAAATCTGTAAATTTCTAAATGTTCATATCTGAAATCCATCATCCAAATATCCCTAAATACCTATTTAGAGAAACCTCAATTTCCCACAATCCCTAACTCCCTAAAACCTTAATTTATGAAACCCGAAATTCCATAAATTAATCCCTAAATTCCAAAATCCCTACTTCTCAAAATATCAATATCCTAAAATCGCTAAGTCCCCAATTCCCGTAAATTCCATAATTCGGAAATCTCAAAAATTCGATGTCAGCAAATTCTCAAAAACTGAAAATCCCTAAATCCGTAATGTAGATTAAAATATCTGTAAATTTATATTTAAAATTTATGATTTAAATTTACATATATTTATATTTAATATCAGAATTTATATTTATATATGTAAGTAAATTTCAACGGTATGTAAACATTTTGGCAATCGTAGGGACTATGGGCGATTTCATCACTCTACTGGATCCGGTACTTCCAGTAGGGGAGGGAGTTAGTCGCATATCCCCGAGACTAGCTTTTCGGATCCCCAACACCCGTCTCCTCCAATGGGTACACAGCCCTCAGCTCCCACGGCCATGAGCATTGAGGAGTTTGTTTCGCAATCCGGACGGGATAGGTTGACTCGCCTAGATCCTGACTTGCGACCTAACACGACCTGGTAAGTTTTATTTAAAAATGTATTTGATTATATTAACTTAATAAAATATTTAACTAAATATTGTTTAGGTTTCAATTTTCGAGAAACGGGATTACGAGTTCGATCAGCGCAATGACTAATTCGTTGATAACTAAACCGTATCCCACATTTAGTTCGATGCCGGTGGCAGACCAGGAGACCTGGTTTCGGCAATTTGCGGTATGTTTTTTTTTTCCCAATTAATAATGTAGATTTTTATTTCCATTAAAATTGTCAATACTAATATGGGTACGTTTTTTTCCAGCAAGAATATACTTGGGACCCACAGTTGACTGCCCGGGTCCGACGCGAGTTCTACAAAAAGGCCTTCCAAAAGTATTCGTTGAAGATAAACGAATGGAAAGACATGTGGTACAAAGAAGGAAAAGTGCCGCGGAGATTGCAAGATAACCCGACATTATGGGCTGGACTACTTGCCCATTGGGAACGGGAGGACACAAAAACAAGCTCCGGAAAAAACTCGTCTAACCGGAAAAGCGACCGGAAGGGGAAGGGACCGGCGACCCATAACCTCGGTGCAACGAGCAAAGCTTCACGTCTTGAGAAGCTGGTAATTTTATAAATTTTCCAAAATTTTATTTATAACACTTCTCATATTTCTTTCATTATCTATGCCAACAGATTGAGAAGACCGGTGTGCGTCCGTCACATCTTGACTTGGTCAAAGATGCGCACACCAACAGAAAGACGGGTGAAATTCAAGATCCCATTGCTCGTGAAATCATGGAGAGCGTGGAGAGGCTCGGTGAGGAGTACCTCCAATCCCAACCGATCGTCGAAGGAACTCCCCCGGCCACGGAAGTTCCACTCGAGATGATCAACGAGTTCACCTACCAGGTTAGTAACACTGTCAATTTTAAATAAATTTGAATATAAACAAGTTAGAACATTTATTGATTGATTTTTTATCGTAGGTTACGCCTAAGCACAGAGGTCGTGTGTTTGGCCTCCCGGAAGACAGTTCATCCACGTCCGTTAATTCTTACCGCTTTCACGCAGATGGTAGGTTGAGGGCACAGAACGCCGAGCTTCTCGAGCGGGTGACCGGGTTGGAGGCACAACGCGTAGAAGATGCAGCACGCATGGAAGAACAGATGGCACGCATGCAGGCAATGGAAGAACAGATGGCACGCATGCGGGACATGGAACAACAGATGGCACGCATGCAGGAAATGGAATAAAGGATGAACGAGATTATGCGTAACCGGTAGATTTTATGTTATGTAATATTTAAAATTTCTAAATAACTTTTAAAAATATTGAAATTTTATTTTAAATTTTGTTTTATTTTATTTTTATTTTAATTTAATTTTAATTTAATTTAATTTAATTTAATTAAATTAAATTCGAAGGTTTTTTTTAATTAAATAATATACCCGTCGGAATTCCGTCGGTTTGTGTACCCGTCGGAATTCCGTCGGTTTTATTTACCGTCGGAAATCCGTCGGTTTTATATACCGTCGGAAATCCGTCGGACAATGAAATACTGATGGATTTCCGACGGATTTCTGACGGATTCCGGTTATTTCTTTTCCATCGGAAATCCGTCAGTATTTCCGACGGAATTCCGACGGAATTTCTATTTCCGACGGATTTGACCGTCGGAAATCTGCCTGTTTTTTTGTAGTGGAAGAGAAACAAATAAGGAATAACATTCAAGGATGAATAAATTATTGAAGATAAAAGAGAAGAAAATGCTATTCATTATTGATTGATCAACTAAACTAGAACAAAAGAGTGATGCGTTGGTCTATGATGTGTTGTTCGATCTTGTTAGTACTTTTGTTTGAGTTTGTCTAATGATCCAATTAGTTTTCTTTCAAATTCAATCAAAAAAATGTAAAGAAGTCAACGATCTTATAAACAAAGCAAAAGAAAACTTTGTCCATATATTTGTATTTTGTGGTTTATAATTGGTTAGTTCTTTGGGATATTGAACAACTATTAATTCCCTCTTTCATTACGTTATAGTGGCATCATCAATTAATAAAGGGAAATATGTGTTGTCCTGAATAATCGATTAACTAATGCATGAGTGAAAAATGCAACTCTGGTGTGGTGAGATCTATTACTCTGATAAATAAGTATTACAGAGGATTTATGAATTAAGTTGGCTTATGATGTATGTTTTTTGTTTGAAAACATATTTGATTTAACAAACGATTATTGTGATATGATTTTTGTCTTAGGAATAATCCTTTGAAACATACATAAGAGCTAGAGGATGTTCTATGCCCTCGGCCACAATTGAAGAAATCCAGAGTTTCCTCATCTCTCTTAAAGGTATTGCAGTTCCTAATATTGCTAGAAGATGCGGCAGGTGTGCAATTAAGGGTTCCATCTCCTACAATTTTTTGGGGTAAAGTGATATGGTTCTTACAAGTTGTTCCTCGGTTTTTGTTTTCTACTTCCTTGAGAATTCTCTTTGGACTGGGACGAGACGGTAAGGGTTGGGACAGGATGCGAGTAAAAGCTGGGAAGGGACGGATAAGAATAGGGATGGGACGAGACGCAGATAAGGGAGGAGGCACGAACAAAAAATCCCCAATCCCAAAAACTATCCGGCATTTTCATTGTGTTTATAGCAATGAAGAAGAGTTTCCAAAGATTATATAATTATATGTCGATTATTATATGGATTACTGGATATTTATATTTCTTTTATTAATAATATTTAGTATAATCTTCAAACTAATATTTAATTGGATTATTCAATTATATTTTTTGAAATGTTACATGTATATTAATATATCAAGACCAAGTGTTTGTTAACTAAAATAAATAATGGGTATTTTGTTGAATGTAAAGACTTAATTTACAATTCTAAAATACTACTTTTTTGCTCCATGCCTAGTTAATATATTAAAAAGAGAACATTGAGAATGAGAAACACATGACAAAAATCTCTTAAATGAGATATCCATGAGAAACTCATTTCACATTTATCTCCATATAATTGGTTCAATTTTTATTATAACATTAGTTTTAATGACATCGGCCATGTTCTTTTTTCAATCGTTGGCGACAATGACCAAACCAGTCGGTTTTACAGTTTTTTTTTGCAAAAAAACTATCTTTTTACGATTTTTTATGAAAAACACGATTGCTTTGACGAAAAGCTATGGTTGTGAGGGAAAATTCAGTTTTACGGGTTTGGAGGAAAACCACGGTTTTGTGGGTTTAGCCGGAAAACGTGCTTTATGAATTTGGCAAGAAAACGCAGTTTTATATTTTGGCGGAAAACGCGGTTTTATATTTTTGGTGAAAAACATGTTTTATAGATTTTGCGAGTAAACACAATTTTGTGTTTATGGCGGGAAGCACGGTTTACCCGTGTTTGGCAAAAATTGCGGTTTTAATATTTTGGCAAAAACACAATTTTACGGTTTTGGCGCAAAAATGCGTTTTACAGTTTTTGTGAGAAAATATATTTTAGTTTGATGTAATGTTTTAATTTTTTTTGGAGTTAAATTTTCAAATAAAAATTGAATTTACTATAGTTTTATTTTAGTTTAATTTTGATTTTATTTATTTTTGGTCACCGCGACTAAATGTTATTCGTTTTGGAGTTGCGCGACTGGTCGATATCCGACGAGTTGTTTTGTCCTTCCTTTTTCTCCACCCGGAGACCTAGATAGAATCAACACCCCAAAACTCCAAAAACAATATCCTTCAAATAAAACGAAAAGGAAAGACAAATAAACTTAAACAGAGAATTCGGCGTAGGCGCTGTGGAAACTTTCGATGGTCGGATCAAACACTCTGAAACACCAAGAAGGCTATTGTAGCAGCGACATGATTACTAGAGAGAAACTATGATTTTTTGCAATGTTCAATAACTTTTGTACACAAGACAACACAATCATATATATATATATAATTAGAGAATTTTTTTTCCATCTCCACATCATCAAAAACAAAAAATATTAAATTAATTTTCATAGTAAATATTCATTTAATTCATGTTTATTTTATTTTTATTATTTATAATTATTAGAGTTTAAAATTAAGGGACATTTACAAAAATACCATTTTTTGTGTCCACATTTGCAAAAATGCCATTTTTGGTGTCCATTTGCAAAAATGCCACTAATTATGATTTTTTAGAGCCTAAATCTTAAAATTCTAAACCCTAAAAAATCTTTTGACCCCTAAAACCCTCAAAACTAAACTCTAATACAACATAGTTAACCCAAACATAAATGATATAATGAATAAATAATTTTTAAAAAGTGGCATTTTTGCAAAGATTGTAAAAAGGTGGCATTTTTGTAAAATAGCAATTGAAAAGTGGTATTTTTTGAAATTTCTCTAAAATTAAATTAAAAACAAAATTTTAGTAAATAATTGGATAAAAATAGTAAATACAAAATTATGAAATATTTTCTTGGTACTAATAATATAGAGAGGCGAAACAAAAATAAATGTAAGGAGACACAAATGTGTATCGGAAGATAACGAAAGAAATGTTAGTAAAAATATTTTAAGAGAATTTGACTAAATTTCAGAAAAGATATATGCACAAGACTAACGTAAATATTTTAGATCGCATTCACTTTCTAAAATAAATTATTATTTCTAAAATAAATTATATTAATTATTGGACCGGTTTATCGTTGAGCTAATTTGTTTCACCATTTAAGCGCGCTATGTAAAATGGGATAACAACATTCATGATTCGATTGAAAATTATTTTATGGCACCTTGCTCGCTTTGACGGATAAGGCGTTATCACCAAACCTATCATAACATCCTGAGTATTTTATTTGGACCTTTGAAGTAATTGATAGTTCGTATTTGGCACATCCACATTTAATATGGGGTTGCGTTATGTTTGCATATACTTTTAATATTTATTTACGATTGAATATATGGTTAACATTGAATCTTTTTGTAAAATGACCTTATGAGACTTTAATATGAAAATAATTTTGTCCGAGATGAAGGATCATGGATAGTCACTTTGGTCGTTTCCTCTTCCTATGAGGTTAATAATTTATTTTGGTTATTACGTGGCACTTAACGATTCGTTGCTTTTCGAATAAAAGATTGACACTCGATAATAATTATGTTATATATCGTTTGATAATATATATATATATATATACGTATATATGCAAATGTTTATATAATTTTATCTTTAGTGATAATATCTTTGTTCAATGATTCATATTATTAGCAGATTAAAACTAAAAGTTTGCGCAACGCACGAGGCATAAATCTAGTAAAATTAGTTGCTAAAACGTATAGTTGTGAAACAATTATTATAACAGATGTGTTTTTTTTTTTTTTACGGTATTAATATTGATCTGAATATTTGCTTATAACAGTCCACATCCCAAAAAATGATGCATCTTTAGGTGAAGAAACGCGCCAACTCCGCAAAATCCCTAAAATCCGAAATTTGTTTTCAATCCCTAGAGAGAGAGATTCTGGTTCCTCGTTTATATAGATTAACAAGAAACACTCAAGTAAATTAGTGATGAATACATACACACAAAAGTCATTACTCACTGATCATCATACCATAAACCATAAGTGGAAAAACAATTACAAAAACAAGGTTTAGATAACAGAGCCTGTTTGTGGCCCAATAAGGCCAAGAACCTCATCCCAAAGACCGTGACTTTGAACAGCCGAACCAAGCTCAACAACACTTGAGCTACAAGCAGCCACTGTCCAATACCCTCCCAATATCTCTGCTTTCAACTGTTCCTTTTCCCAACCGCAATACCCATCAAAGAATCTAAGCTCACTCCTTCCAACCAAATTCCTCTTCACCATTTCTGCAGCCAATCCTACACTCTCTCTCGTCCCATAGTACAATCCTTTCATCACTTGTCTGAACACTCCACTCTTCCCAACCTCGTTGTCGCCGCCACTCCTCGGACTCACCAGGAACAGCCCTTCTTCCAATGGTCCACCAAAGAAGAGTCTTTTGTCCGAAAACGTTCCCGCCATGTCTAAAACCGTTGATTTCGTCTCCTTGATCGACATGAGCGATGGACGGTTGAGGATGACTCCTATAGGACCTGAGGGTCCAACAGAGAGGAGGAGGATCACCGTCTTTTCGAAGATGTGAACTCCGTCTAGCTTCTCTGTTGCGATAAGGAGACAACCTGTCTCTGGCTCGTGGATCTTGTGTGCCCATTTGCTTCCAATTGTGATCAGTGAGGAGGACGATGAAGATGATGGATAGTCCACCACCGTGTCCGGGTTAGACCATGAGGACAAGTCCTCGGACGTTGCAGCTTGTTCTCCAGCTACGAGCCTTGCCCTGAATTCTCTCCAGTCAGCATCTGTTGTAGAATTGTTGACACAATCCTTGAAGAGATCAGCATCATCGTCTATTGGCTTCCATGAATCCGAAAGAGAACCTACTCAAGCAAATTACTTTCATCAGTCTTGAAACAGCTACACAAACTTTACTTCTCAGAGAAGCAAATTACCATGAAAGAGATGTTACTTACAATTTACAGAGATCGGAGAAGCAACCTTCCTGGTGAGAAATCGGCTGGAATTTCTCTTGGGGCAAGAAAAGATTCTAGCTTTGATGAATGGAACAACCTCTTTGATACCAGAGATTGATCTTGAAGTAAGAAAACAAGCATCCATGTTTCTCTCTCTTTATCCCCCTTGTAATATATTCCTCTTTTTCTCTGACTTTAGTTCCTCTGAAGAGAAGAGAAGACAGAACAGAAAAGTAACATCTACATATAAGAGAATCACAGGATGAATGTGCTTGGTTCTAAGGGGGTCCTAGTCAGAGGAATGGGCAATGGATATACTTTAACCTTTAAGTCGTTGATGTATTGAAGATAGACATTTGCAAATGCCCTTGGATTTTGGATAAGAGACAAATCTTTTTATCAAAGTTTTTGATGATGTGTAGGCCTTAGTGGCCACTCATCTTTTGCCTCTGAAGTTACTTACCCACTCATGTGGAAAAACAAAAGGACATACAATAACCACACATCCACCAACAAAGATAAACTCCGGCCATAATCTTTCACTCTTTATCTCTCCCTCTCTAAATTACTCAGAGAAAACAAAAAAAAACAGCTAGAAAAGATGATTTTATATTGTAAATCAGTAAAAAATTTGGATGATTCATAAAGTGAAACAGAATAATCTAATGAGTCTTTAGACATTTTTTTTGAATGTTCAAAAGTCATCTACAACCACATAAATTATAGCGGATTGGAACAAATCAAAAGTGGGGCAATATTGGTGGTCCTCTTTTCTCTATTTTTTTATTACTATTTGGATGGAAATCACTTCAAAAATCTATTAAAGATCAACTCAAAATCATTACGACATTGATTCTTGTAATAAAATATACCCCACGAGTATGTTTAAATTTGACTGTCTACACATGAATTAAAACAACTCGTTAGTTGGTCCAAAGGTATTCTACATAATACATCACCTACAATACGTCATTGTAGTGACCTCCATTTACGGGATATCATTAGAAAAATGATCATTAGCTCATCACTGACATTGCCGTTAACCTTTTTACAGTTCAAGTTTAACGGATCACCTAACCATAAGTTTTGTTTAATCTTTTTTCACAAAGTTACAATTATTTCTCACAGTGAATGACTTAGGTCCTGCATGATCTTCTCTTCTTACTGTCATCTTCCTGGTTAATCACATAACCTGTTGTGGGACAGAAAAACATAACTTTATCTCTAAGACAACATAATATCACAGACACCATTTTATCTCTTAATAATGCTTCATGAAGCTATTTGTCCTAGAAGCAAAGACCCAAACTAAAATAGAATAATGAAAATAATAAGCAGAACGTGGTCACTTTACCAATATCGTATACTTTGATTCATAACAAATGTAAAAAGAAAAGAAAATGAATTCATATGTATATGCATTTCAATACTAGTCTACCATTTGTTGTGGATATCCCAACTCTCGAGTTTAATAAATTGGGTTTCCACACACAAAGATAACTCATGCTATTAAACCAGTAATTAAGGAACCAATATAGCAAATGGTCATAAGTAAAATTCAAAGCAAAAGTCTTAAACCAACCAAAACATGCTCCACATTCATTCTAAAACCTGAAAATAAACATTATATATTCAAATAACATATCTTTTCAATTACTAAAAGAAACACATAATTAAATTTACTAAAACTAAAACTGAAAAAATCCTAAAGAGACTCTAGGATTTAAAGCTAGATGGATTTGACATAGACAACGTCTCTTCTTTAAATCATACCATATTCTACATAAAAATCTAGAAAATCATAACTCATGGGCGATGACGACACTGGTGAATAGTTAAAAACCAATAATACTAGAAATCCAGAAAAACAAAGAGTAGAAATTAACAAACTTGAGATAAAGAACGTTATCAAATTTCGACTAGAAGAAGATGGAACTGGAGATGAATTGTGAATTAGAGTTTCTGCGCAAAGAAACTGTGAAGAGTGAAAGTATTGAGACTTAAGATTGATTTAGGTTAATATGTTTTTTTTTGTAATTCGCAAATAAGTATAAACTTATTTTTGTTTTGAGGTTAGTTTACTAGATAATTAAAAAATAATAATAATCAAGAAAGTAATAAAAATTGGCTTTTGTGGCAGAAAATTAACCACTAGATATAGGTTAATTAATTAGTTTTTTGATTATTATTTTTTTGTTTGGTTATTAAGCCTAATTTTCCTTTGCTTTTTACAGTTTTAGCCGCAATAATTATTGTACGCATAAGGTAAATGAACACTGCTTGGTTGTATGTCACAACCGCATCCTCATTGCTGAGATGATATTAACGTAGTCGATTGTTCCATTATCATTTACAGCAGTCTGAAACATATATATATATATATATATATATATATATATATATATATATATATATATATATATATATATATATATATATATATAAACTTTTCTTTATAAAATTTTATCTTTTTAAAGAAGAATATAGAGATAACTATGCTTCTCCAACTCTTAAAGAATTGATGCTTTTTCAATTCCTAAAGAATGAATGCTATAGAAAAATGACAAAAAAATATTATGAAACATTAGTAAAATATTGCATAGTAAGTTGATTACAAAATCTTTTTTAATGTTTTGGTTCCTACTGTACTTGACTTGTATTTTAAAAAAAAAAAATATGTAAATTATTTTATAAGTTCGGGATAAAAACCTCTTTTAAAATTTTTGTAAATCTTTATTATAAATTTCAATAAAAATATAGTATTTGATATAGAAAAGTGTTCTAAACCTTGATTGTGACAAATATTAATTTTTAAATAATTTTTTTATGAAAAAAAGAAAATATTAGTTAAAAAGTTTTGCTTTATTTATGAAAAGAAATTATGGAAATAAATATAAATTTAAGGGTGAATTAGCCTAAACTCCCATTATAAAAAAAACAACAACAAACTTTAGACTAGTTTAGAAATAATTAAGTGGAGAAGCTGAGAGAAATTTTTTTCTTTCAAAAATGTTCTTCTGATGCGTCTGTTATTCTGATACGTCGTACTGAAAAGTAGCATATTATGTCATAAAAAGCACATGATTAAACAATTTTTTTTCCATCAAACTTTTTCTATTTGATATTTGTTTGATCTAATGTGTAATTTAAATTGAAATTTTCTTATCATGTAAACATATAAAAAGACTACATATTTGTTTTCCGCATATACTGCAATTTGAAATTTTCAAAACGAACATAAATTACTCGAATTATCATATAATTTTACAATAAAGCGTAATACAACATATAACATATTATATGTTTGTATAGTATAACATTTAATATCATATATCATGTTATAACATGGTATCGTATGGTATGATATGTTATCATATAACCTTATATATACATATAACATGTTATATATTAGTATGGTATAACATGTTATATAATGAAAATCATGTAATATGGTACATTTTATGTTATGTGTTAGTGTGGTATAAATATGTTTTACATTATAAATTAAGTTTCTGATATGTTAATTATCTTCAAACAATTTTAACTAAAACTACCTATATAGACGTGATATTAGAAATATTTCAAACTCAATAATAAATATAATTTAAAAATATAAGATTCAATTCTGTTAGAAAACTCGAAAACATACCATACAACAATATATTAGAAAAATTTGGATTGATTAAAACTATATCATAAATTATACAAAGGTAATTTAAAACTATATCATAAATTTGGTCATTGACATCTTGAGTAACATATAATGGTATATTATTTTTATGTATGAGAATATAGTATGTTGAATTGAAAAAATTATGTGCGGGTGAACAGTATAAATCAATATATCTTGATAGTTGTGTTATTCTCTTTCTATTTTAATTTGATATATTATGACACACTATGACACAACATGTCTTATAGTCATTTGGTATGTTATCTACTTAACAAATTTATGGACAAGTTATATGTTTAATTAATGAATTTTTGGAGTATATATCATATGATTTTCCTAAATTTAACTATTGAAGATTTTGTAAAACATTTTTTTGTCATGTCATAATAAGTGGTTTGTCATGTCATATTTTTTTTGTTAAGATTGATTGTAAAGTTGACATGTAAGCACACTCTAAAAAATCGCTTCCCAAATAATATAAGAGATTAATTTTATTTTTGATAAAGTTGTATGAATTGTAACAAAAAAATAAGAAGATAAAGTTGTAAGTGACACACATCTATTATTACATAAAGTTGTATATATTGTGACAAAAAAAGATGAAGATAAACTTAAGGTTTGGAAGTCACACACATTTATAATCTTATATAATAGTGCTATGAGAGGTTGTCATGCGTAAGGTTTGATTTGTTTGTAAGTTTTTTCTAAACCTAAGTTATTAAAAATTGTCATTTGTCTCATAACTTTTCGACTGGTGTCATTCTCTTTTCATTTAATAAGTGATACTAATTAATTTTGTTTTGTTAGGATGCCCAATCAAACAGAAACAAAGCCTTGCAGTCTTGGAGACACATTAAAGATCTATCATTAAGGAAATTTACATTTGAAGTGGAATGTCTTGAGTTCTTCGAGAATGTCATACAGGAGAACGGTTTTCTAGTTAGTACCAAAGAGAGAGAGAGATTATCTCTTGACATATTGGTTGTGTATTTTCGTATATATCATAACATTGTTGGTCTGATTCGTACCTAAGATGTTCACATGACGCCATCTTACTCATAGATATGTTCTATGATTCAATCTCTCAGTCTTAAACATATAAAACAAATCAAGTTCATCATCATCCAATATCCATCTTATATCTGCAAAACAATAAAGAAAAATCTGAAAACTTATATAAGGCTAAAAACCAAATGACATAAACAAAGTTATAAACCAAAATTATTTTTATATATATAGGCTGAAATCATAATCAAAAATACTCTAAAAAATCAGTAGTAGTTGTAAACAAAAGTACTAGACAATAAACAATATAAAAACATAAACAAAAGTCAATCATAAATTTTGCTTCAAGTCATTTATGAAATTTACTCCCACTTTCACAAATGTCATCAATGTTGACGAATTTTTTCATTAAAGTTAATTGGAACATGAACACAAATGTGAAATTTGTATTAAATACGATGACATCAAAGTCTATATTTAACATTGGTGTTTATGTTCAAAATTCAGAAAATTTCAAGACTACATACACCCTATTTCACCACACAAACATCTATACCATCTCATAACTTTAAAATCCTGGACAAGAAAAAAAAAGAATCTAGTTAGAAAATAAAACATAACAAATTAACAATACGCGCAATACTATTAAAGTAGAGCCAACAATTGTTTCTTTATGTGTGTAAGAAAAGAAAGAGCTAAATTACCTCAATAGAATGTAGTGCATGCAATTGATGATTAAACTTTATCTCTAAGACACCATTATATCAAAAGAAAATCGAGAGTGACAACTTAAGAATTCTTCCATGAAGCTGCTTGTTCCTAGAAGCAAAGAAACAAACTAACATGGAGTAATGCAAATAATAAGCAGAGCCAGTTGCAAAAGAGTGACCACAAAAATGCCACTTTACCAAAATCGTATACATTGATTCATAACAATTGCTAATGAAAAAAAAAAAAGAAATCAATTCAGATAAGACTAATTTCAATATCAATCTACTCATCATTGTGGATATCGCAGCTCTAGAGTTTAATCAATTGGGATTCCACACACAAAGACAATATACCAAATCGTCGTAAGTAAAATTTTAAAACCAAAAGTCTTAAACCATCCAAAACAAGATCCACATTCATTTTAGAACTAGAAAGAAGACATTGTAAATTCAAAGAACACATTGTAAATTCAGAGAATACATCATTTCAGTTACAAAAAGAAACTCTGAATCAAATTTACTAAAAGTAAAATTGAAAACTCCTAAAGAGACTCTACAATATAAAGTTGGATGGGTTTGACATAGACCCCGTCTCTTCTTCATATCATATAACAAAATCAACATAAAGTTCTAGAAAATGATAATTCATGGTCGACTAGGACATTGGTGAATGGTTAAAAATTAAGAATACCAGAAACCTAAAAGATCAAAGAGTTGAAATCAAACAAACTTGAGACAAATAACGTTATTGATCTTTGACTTGAAGAAGATGGAGCTGGAGATGAATAGTGAAATTGGAGTTTTTGTAGAGAAACTACGGAGAATGAAAGTATCAAGACTTAAAATTGATTTAGGGTAAAGGATTTTTGTAATTCACAAATAATTATAAGGCTATTTTTTCTTTTATAGTTTTAGTCGTAACAATTCTTGTATGCGTCCGGTAAACAAACACCGCTTGGCTGCATGTCAGACAAACGAACAAGCCCAATACCACCATGCCATCTCACGTTCCCCAAATCATCTCTCATAATCCAAACAATGCCATAACCGTCATAATCATCATAATTATAAAAATCATCAATGTTACATATAAAGGTATTTACTTGTCGTGTTTACAATCAAACAATTTTAATGGGTAAAAAAATACATTAACATAGCTAGAGATACATGTTTCAAAATACTACATGGTTTATTGCTTCCTCATATTAATTTTAACGCCCGTGAACCAAAAATGTGATTTTTGGTTGTGTGTCGATTGACACGTGTGTTTAATTTGCGAAGGAATATATTTGCTGGAGCTGTGTCGCGCGACACAAGAGGTTTGTGTCAAGCGACACATGCTTAAATTGGACTTGTGGTTTTGATTTCTGATCGGGTTTGGTTTGGGTTGGTTTAGGGAACCTAGGGTTCCGTATTTAAGCAGAGAAAAGCGTTTTCTCTTGGGGTTGGCCGAAAATTTGAGCAGAGAAGGAGTTTTAGAGAGTTTTGTGAGAGAAGTGTTTTTCTTGAGAGAGAAACAGTTCTGCTCGGGTTTTTGGAGGAGATGATTGCAGGGAAGATCGGATCGGATCAGAGTGAAACTTGGAGGGTAAGTTCTCCACTCTCTAAGATTCAGGAGAAAACGGTTTGTAAATAGGATTAGTATTCTGAGAGTTATTGTTGTTTTCCCGTGAGATGGTTCTGCAGTCTCGAGTTTGCGATCCAGTCCGCTTCGAGGGGGATTCTCGTCGAACCAGAGAGAATCAGGAGACGATCCTTATGCCGTTGGAAAGCTCTCTCTATCTAGTTTTTGTATTAGGTTTCGGATCCTGATTTGGAGGTAATCTACGTTCTCTGTGTTCGTTTGATTTCAGGGTGTTGTTTCTGAAATCTCTGTTTTTCCAGTTTCAATTAGCGATATTGCGGGCTGTTTTTCCGTCGATCTGTTTGTAGTTAGGAGACGTTCAATACACCGTTGCGAAGCTCTTGGTGTCTAGTTTCCAGATCAGGTTTCAGATCTTGATTTGATAAAGGGAGTCGCGAGTTATTCTCTTCTGTTCGGGTCATGTCGGGAGTGCCTTGTTTCCTCGTTTCAATCCGTTTGCAAAGGTGAGTGCGCGACCATAGACTCTCGGGAAGTAGGATTGTATGGTATGATTGTTTTTTTTTGTTCCTTGGTTGGATTTGGCGTTGTTTGGTTGATTTCGATGCAGGTTTCGATGAAAAGGGACTAGGATTCGAGTCATGAGAGGATGAGGCTCGGACTCAGGTTCTGCGCGACGTGTCGCGCGACACATTTAAGCGTGTCACGCGACACAGTGCAATTCTGCACATTTTGCGTGTCGTTTGCTTGTCTTGTTCACTGCTGTTTGATAACCCTGCTATTGTATGATTCTATTACTGAGTACATGGTCTGTAGATGGGAGGACCGTCTCACTAAGTATTTATGATAATACTTCACTAGAAGAAAACAGGGTCGTTTCCGACGGCCAAAACCGTCGGAAATCCGTCGGAATAACCCCTATTCCGACGGCTTTCCGACGGTTTTGGTCCGTCGGTCTATCTCGTCGGAAATAAAAATCCGTCGGAAATACTAACGGATTTCCGACGGAAAAGGGATAACCGAAATCCGTCGGATTCCAATTACCGACGGATTTCCGACGGCATCATTTACCGACGGAGTTCCGACGGCCAGAACTTCCGACGGATTTCCGACGGCACTTTTGCCAACGGATTTCCGACGGCTACGCAAACCGACGGAATTCCGACGGATTTATTATTTAAAAAAAAAAAAGATTTCTAATTTAATTAAATTAAATTAAATAAAAATTAAATATAAATTAAATTAAAATAAAACAAAATTTAAAATTAAATTTCAATATTTTTAAAAGTGATTTACAAAATTAAAATATTACATAACGTAAAGTCTACTGGGAATGGTTACAGAAGAACTCGTTCATCCTTTCTTCCATTGCCCGCATGGCGGTCATCTGTTCTTCCATTGTCTGCATGCGGGTCATCTGTTCTTCCATTGCCCGAATGCGTTCTGCATCTTCTGCGCGTTGTGCCTCCATCACGGTCACCCGCTCGAGAAGCTCGGCGTTCTGTGCCCTCAACCTACCATCTGCGTGAAAGCGGTAAGAATTAACGGATGTGGAGGAATTATCTTCCGGGAGGCCAAACACACGACCTTTGTTCTTAGGCGTAACCTACGATAAAAGATTAATCAATCAATGTTCTAACTTGTTTGTATTCAAATTTATTTTAAATTTGATAGTGTTACTAACCTGGTAGGTAAACTCGTTTATCATCTCGAGTGGAACTTCGGTGGCCGGGGGAGTTCCTTCGACGATCGGTTGGGATTGGAGGTACTCCTCACCGAGCCTCTCCACGCTTTCCACGATTTCACGAGCAATGACATCTTGAATTTCACCAGTCTTTCTGTTGGTGTGCGCATCTTTGATCAAATCAAGATGTGACGGACGCACACCGGTCTTCTCAATCTGTTGGCATAGATAAGGGAGGAAATATGAGAGGGGTTGTAAATAAAATTTTGGAAAATTGAGAAAATTACCAGTTTTTCAACACGTGACGCTTTGCTCGTTGCTCCGAGTTTATGGGTCGCCGGTCCCTTCCCTTTCCGGTCGCTGTTCCGGTTAGTCGAGTTTTTTCCGGAGCTTGCTTTAGTGTCCTCCCGTTCCCAATGGGCAAGTAGTCCAGCCCATAATGTTGGGTTATCTTTCATAACCCGAGACACTTTTCCTTCTTTGTACCACATGTCCTTCCACACGTTTATCTTCAACGAGTACTTTCGGGAGGCCTTTTTCTGGAACTGCCGTCGGACTTGGGCAGTCAACTGTGGGTTCCAAGTAAATTCTTGCTGAAAAAAAAACGTACCCAGATTAGTATTGACAATTTGAATGGAAATAAAAATCTACATTCTTAATTGGGAAAAAAAAACATACCGCAAATTGCCGAAACCAGGTCTCCTGGTCTGCCACCGGCATCGAACTGTATGTGGGTTACGGTTTAGTTATCAACGAATTCATCATTGCGTTGATAGAACTCGTAATCCCGTTTCCCGAATATTGAAACCTAAACAATATGTAGTTAAATATTTTATTAAATTAATATAATCAAATACGTTTTTAAATAAAACTTACCAGGTCGTGTTAGGTGGCAGGTCAGGATCTAGGCGAGTCAACCTATCCCGTCCGGGTTGCGAAACAAACTCCTCAATGCTCATGGCCGTGGGAGCTGAGGGCTATGTACCCATAGGAGGAGACGGATGTTGGGGATCCAGAAAGCTAGTCTCGGGGATATGCGACTGACTCCCACTCATACCTCCCCTAGTGGAAGTACTGGATCCACTAGAGTGATGAAATCGCCCATAGTCCCTACGATTGCCAAAATTTTTACATACCGTTGAAATTTACTTACATATATAAATATAAATTCTAATTTTAAATATATATACCTGTAAATTTAAATCATAAATTTTAAATATAAATATAAATTTTATAATCTACATTACGGATTTAGGGATTTTGAGTTTTTGAGAATTTGTGATTTTGAAATTTTGAGATTTCGGAATTATGGGATTTATGGGAATTGGGGACTTTGAGATTTTGAGATATTGATATTTTGAGAATTAGGGATTTTGGAATTTAGGCATTTCCAGATTTTTGGAATTTGGGATTTTGTAATTTAGGGATTAATTTATGGAATTTCGGATTTCATAAATTAAGGTTTTAGGGAGTTAGGGATTATGGGAAATTGGGGTTTTTGGATATAGGTATTTAAGGATTTTTGGATTTTCAAATTAAAGAATTAGTAAAATTTCAACAATTTAGAATTTTATAATTTATTCATAATATAAATCTTTATAAATCCCTAAAAACCACAAATACTTATTAAAATGGAAAATAATTTTATAAACCCGAAAAGTCAATAAATCACAAAATTTCCAAAATCTATTAAATTTTTCTTACTCTCTAAATTCAATAATTCATAAATTACAAAATTCATAAATTTCAAAATTCCAAAATTCCTCAATATGTAAATCCCTAAATCCCTAAATTTCTAACATCCTAAATTCGTACGTTTCTACATTTCTATCTTCCTAAATCCTTACATTCCATAATTTATAACATCCTAAATCTATCAAATTCTAAAAATACATCTCTAAAATTCATAATTTCCAATTTAAAAAAAAAAACTAAAATTAACAAAAACTTACATTGGATTCATGATTCGAGTAAGATAAATTGTGATTGTGGGTGAATCCGAGGTTTCCGTCACTTTTCCGTCGAAGAAGAAGAGTTTTCCGGCGATTTTTTTCGGTTTTGGTTCCGTCGATTCGTCTGTCTCCGCGAAGAAGAAGGGTCTGGTTATATTACAGGTTTCCGACGGAATTCCGACGGATTTTCCCGCTTTTTCGATGAGATCGAAGTTGTTTAGGCGGCAGAAATTAGGGTTGTCCGTCGGAAATTATGACGGATTTCCGACGGATTTTAATGTTTTTATTATAAAAAAGGCGGAAATTTAATAAAGATTTTTTTATAATAAAAAAATTAAAATCCGTCAGAAATCCGTCATAATTTCCGACGGATTTCCGACGGATTTTAATTTTTTTTATTAAAAAGGCTGAAATTTAATAAAGATTTTTTTATTTTATTTCTGCGGAAATTTAATAAAGATTTACAAACCCGAAATTTATTAACTGATAATAACAGATAAATTTGGATCTCATTTCGCAAATAAATTCTTTTAACATTAGAGCCTTGAACATATTATTTAAACATACAACGGTTATGGTACAAGGTCATAATACACTCCTAAATTTTTTCACATATGGCTCTGTATCCACTCCAAACTTACCATTTGTTAGAACCAGAAACTTTTCTTTCCCTTTTGTTTCTTTGGTGGAGAATCTAAATATCCGTCGCAAAATTCCCTTTTGATTGCATCAACATCTACATTTAAGTTGGGGCTTTCTGGTCTTTGGGCAAATTCATAATCATAGTAGTGATCCTTACATTCATTTGAAGTACTTCCACAGTAATTATCTGACTTTTCAATCAATTGAGATGGTTGTACGTCTTCCAGAACACGCTTCTGGTCAGGACATTCTGCATGCTTATCATATTTGGGACTCAAAACATTGGGAGGAGAGCATGAATCAGCTTCCCACGAGTATGTGGGTATCTCTTGAGTATATTCGTCGCACTGAGATTGAGTTTCCCACGAGAATTTTGGAATGTGTTGGATGGTTGGCAAGCACTGGCTGTCCGGCGCTATTGTTGATGAAGAATCTTCAATATGGATTGGTGAGCACGTATCAAATTCCCACGAGTAAGTGGGTATCTCTTGAGTGAATTCGTCGCATTGAGTTTCGGTTTCCCACGAGTATTTTGGAATTTCTAGGTGGTTTGCCACGATTTTTGATTTATAGTCTTCATTAGGAGAGTTAGAAGACATTATTTGTGTTATTGATAGGAATGAAAAAATGTGGAACCTTATATAGAACGGATTTCCGTCGGAAATCCGTCGGAAACCTCCGACATAACACCCCACAGTCCCATCGGCCACCGCAAACGAAATGGTAACCACTCACACTTTGCCGACATCGGAATTCCGACGGAATTAGTTCCGTCGGTATGACATGACCACTCAAACTTTGCCGACAATAGAAAGTCGGATTTCTATCGTTATTCCGTCGGAAAGTCGGCCGAAAATTACGACAGCTTATTTCCGGCAGAAATCCGTCGACATGCCGTCGTAAATTTCCCATGGATATTACCATTAAGTACATTATATTAAATGGAACTCATAGATGTTATAGTACAACATTGGTAAACAAACTTTTATTCATTAATTATTAATCTGAATCTCCTGATGAACCTTCACTAGGGATGGAGTCTGAATCGTCGTCAAATTCTTCACGTGTTTCATCTTCGTCCGAATGAACTAGATCATCGCCGATATGTGTGACATCAATGACAAGGTCAATGTTATCCATCTCCTTAACATGTGACATTTGTATACTTCTCGATACTTGTAGAGCATCATGTTCTGGAACTCCATATATTTTCCCTCTCGGATTAATTGGAGTTACTGTGATCCAAGGATCTGTCCGATAGGAATCTCGAGGATATGGAATGTAGCAAACCTATTAATAAATAGTGGATATTGTTAATATACAGGAATCACAAAACCTAACGTATGAGTATGTAGGAAAACCTATTATTGTATTGATACCTGGTCTGCTTGAGACGCAAGGATAAATGGATCGTAATGATGTAGTTTCCGGCTTGAATTTATCGAAATAACACCAAGAGGGTCAATTCGAACCCCCACGACCATTGGATGGATCATACCAATCGCACATAAACACAATGCACCTCAAGTCCAACATTCTTGGATAGTGGATTTCCAAGATTTTTTTTAAATTGCCATAGTACATGGTATCACCTGATTACGCCGAAATACCATTGTCCGAAGTTGGCCTTTGACGTCATTCCTCACGAATCCTGAACGAATATCCCCTACTGCAAAATCTGGGATACGAAGTTGCGGTGCTGCGTAAACCATGAGCGAACTCCACTAACCATGTCGGGAGGGTTTGACCACTTGCTAAACCTTCGGAAACCTAAAAACAATATAAGTAAGAAATCAGTAACATATGAACGTGAAAACCTTAAAAAGTAAGAGTAAGGAATTTATATTAAACGTACATAAAATTTCAACCACTCCGGGAATTCTTCATCTTTTAAGACATCAAGTTCAGAATCTGTCTTATCAGCATGGTAAGTTTGTACTAGGGACATGTAAATCCTGTAACATAACAATTGTTATTAGATGAAGACAAATAATTCCACAAATAAATGTATGCAAATTGTGTACCTTTCATACTCTCCAAGTTCGTCACAATTTCTTAGGATATATGTATGCAAATGTGTGACCTCTTGTGGTGATAGTATGCGTTTTTTCCCTTTTCCACTTACGTGACCAACTTGGGCAAACAACTCAGGTACAACCACGGGATACACTGCTTTTTCACCTCTATCATCATGTCGCACCGGCCGTCTACCCTTAGTCCGAACATCCGAAGGAAAGTAATACTCGGCAAAGTGTGATACTTCTTCATTTAGACTTTGTGCGACAACAGATCCCTTAACCCTGCTCAAATTTTTAACCTTTTTCTTCAGGTGGAACATGTAACGCTCGAACGGATACATCCATCGGTATTGAACAAGGCCTCCTAATGCTGCTTCTCGTGGGAGGTGAATAGGAAGATGTTCCATAACATAAAAAAAAAACGGTGGAAATATCTTCTCAAGATTACAAAGGAGTACCGGGATGTTGGCCTCTAAATTACGGATCCCGTCGACTGTTAGTGTCCGTGAACATAAATCTCGAAAGAAAGCCCCAACTCCTAGAAACGAAAAGTAAACAAGTTCGTAAATATATAGTAACAATATTATATTAGTAAGAAACTGACGAGAATACGACATATACCTCCAATTGCTTGATGGATGTCTTTTGGAAGAAGATAAGCAAATGCAAATAGAAGAAGACGCTGCATCACAACATGACAATCATGACTCTTCATTCCAATAAACTTCTCTTCCGTCGAATCAACGCAATTGCGCAGATTAGATGCGTAGCCGTCAGGAAATTTAACAAATTTTTTTATCCATTAAAAAAAAACTTGTTTCTAACCCGCGTCTAACCGGTACGCATGCATCAGCAATCTACCATTAGGCAATACATGAAGAGATGCCCTTGAACAAATCAATGGCAAGTCTAATATAGACTTCCAGTTGTCTTTTGTCTTTTCTGGTACATTTAAAATGGTGTTCATGATGTTGTCAAAGAAATTCTTTTCAACATGCATGACATCTAGATTATGCCGCAATAGATGGTCTTTCCAATAAGGTAAATCCCAGAAAATACTTTTCTTGTACCAATTGTGATATTCCCCACAACCGTCGACGGGGTGATGGCCATTACCCCCACATTCAGGAGTTCGCTCTGCACCAAAATCTCGTAACTGTTCCAATATGCTGCGACCATCTATCTCAGGAGGTGGACCATGTAACACTTGTAAATTCTTCCTGAAATGTCTTCTAGACCGACGATATGGATGATTTGCCGGTAAAAAACACCTATGGCAATCAAACCATGAAGTCTTCCTTCCGTGCTGCAATTGGAATGCTGAAGTATTGTCTTGACAATAAGGACATGCCAATCTTCCATGCGTTGTCCATCCAGATAACATACCGTATGCCGGAAAATCACTTATGGTCCACATAAGAACCGCACGCATGTTGAAATTCTGCTGGATTGAAACATCAAATGCCTCAACACCATGCTCCCACAACATCTGCAACTCATAGATCAATGGTTGGAGGAATATATCGAGTGACCGTCTTGGATGATCTGGCCCGTGAACTAGAACTGAGAGAAACAGGAACTCTCGCCGCATGCACATAGAAGGAGGCAAATTGTAATGTGTTACGATGACCGGCCACAATGAATATTTTCTTCCATGCTTTCCAAATGGGTTGAAACCATCAGTGGATAAGCCGATGTATACATTCCGTCGTTCGTATGCAAAATCTGGATATACGGATTGAAAATGTTTCCACGCTTCCACGTCAGAAGGATGCGTAATATCTCCATCTTGACTATGCTCTGCATGCCATCTCATAGCCTTAGCTGTGCGTTCTGATTGATACAGCCTCTTCAACCTCTCTGTTAATGGTAAATACCACATCCGTTTGAATGGAATCTTCACTCTGCCACTTGTGTCTTGGAACCGTGGTTTACGGCAAAATTTACATTTGTTTCTGTTCTCATCTTCTCTCCAGTATAGCATACAGTTGTCGATGCATATATCTATTATCTGGTAGGACAAACCAAGACCGGCAACAAGTTTCTGGACCTCGTAGTATGATGTTGGACAAAGATTATCCTCTGGTAAAACATCTTTCACAAACTCGGCGAATGCATCAACACATTCTTCAGACAAATTGTAATCAGTCTTCATGTTCATCATCCTACTAGCAGAAGATAACGGTGAATGACCTTCCCTACAACCGATGTATAGTGGTTGCTTTGATGCGTCTAACATATCAAAAAACCTTCGAGATTCTAAATTAGGTTCTTCAACCCTATCACCCTCATAACCACTGGACTGCAAATTCTCTCTAAACGCATCATTAACCATCGCAACCGTACTTACCCCAACATCTACTTCCGCTGTACGTTCTCCTACGCTATCCGGAAAATAAGGTGCATTACTACTGGTACTACCATATTCATAATTGCTTTCTCCATGTAAAAACCAAACCTTATATCCCGGCCTAAATCCATATCTATATAAGTGATTCCAAACAGTATGAACCGCAACATTAATTCTGTTACAGCAATTAGAACCTGGACATTTGATATCCTGACCTTTTTTGGCTGCATCTTGGTTTCTGGGTAAATTCATGAACTCGCATATACCTACAGCGTATGCGGATGTTAATAAGTTCGAGCCCATATCGATCATTGGCTCGTCCATCCAAGACCGAAAATATGAACTCATCGCTAACAAATTTTTTCGCTTTTTAAAATTGTGTTATGAAGGAACGAAGAAATGTAGGAACTTATATAGAACGGATTTCCGTCGGAAATCCGTCACAAACTTCCTACATAACACCCCACCAATCCCATCGGCCACCGCTAACGAAATGGTAACCACTCAAACTTTACCGACATCAAATTTCTGACGGAATTTGTTCCGTCGGTATGAGCTGACCAATCAAACTTTGCCGACATCGGAAAAATCGGATTTCCGTTGTTATTCCGTCGGAAAGGCGTCGGAAAATTACGACAGTTTATTTCCGTCGGAAATCCGTCGTCGTTTCCGTGTCCGTCGGAAATCCGTCACAAAATTCCGACGGACTCATTTTGCTCGGAAATCCGTCAGGATGCCGCCGGAAAATTTCGACGGAAATTTCGGCCGTCGGAAATTCCGTCGGAATACTGCTTGTTTTCTTGTAGTGCTTACGCATCTCTTTTTGCCATGTGATGCTGGTAAAGAAAAGAGGTGATCGTGGAATCAAGGCCGGGAAGAGAGGATGATCTAGTGTCTTGGTTGCGTGATGCATGTTGTTAGAATTGCTAGGGTGTTAGTAATTCTGGAATTGATGAACGGTTTAGAATGGTTAAGTTGGAATTGATTTGGTGGTTATTGAATTGTATTGAATAATTGTTTAGGGTGGTTTATGAAATTGATTGAGTTATTGGATTATCTTGGTTAATTGATTTCCGCTGGTTAATTGTGATTGTGAGAATTTAGCATGTTGAGGATTAGTATTTATGGGAATACTAATTCGATGCTATTATTAAAAATAAAAAAAAAGGGTCGGATTGTTTCATTAATTGTATCTCCTTTATTAACTTCTATTTATATTTATATTCATATTATATTTTTAGCTACTATAATATACTTTGTTATATGTCTCTAAATAAATTAATGTATTTTCGAAGCACTTTTGGTTGTCCAAATTTCCTTGAAAAATGGTTCAAACCTGAATTATATTACATAACCATGTGTATTATTCCTCCTTGATTTTGTGTAGCCAAGCCTGTAAGTTCCATTCTAATTGAACATTTAAGAATAATCTTTCTCAACCTTTACATAGTTTGATTTAGATTACTGGCCATATCTCTCTTCTTAGAGAACATAAGATAGTTAGAGAAGGCATACTCCATATAATATGCATGTGCTTGGCTACCGCATGAAAGTTTGCTAGACATTTCATATAAATTAATATGTTTCAGAAGGAGTTTGAGTTTTCCAAACTGCCTTGAGAAAAAGATTCAAACTCGGATTAAGAACCATGTATGTTTTAGTACCCTCTTTAATTTTGTGTAGCCAAACCTAATAGCTAGACTTCAATTCATATTCTAACTCACGAGCCAAGAATATTTTTTTTTTAGGTTTCTTGTTATTTATCGGTTGAATATCCCTCTAAAGGATGCCCATCCGTTGGATGAGTATGATACGCAAACTCAAACAATGGGGGAGGGAGGGAAGTTGTTGGGGATCAAATAATCATCTTAGCGATATGTGTACTAGGTTACACGAATCTCTTAGCGTTATTTGTGTAGTTGGTCATAGGCCGATCTATAATTTCCCAAGTAATTTGATGGGTTAGGCCACATGTAACCTTCCCCTTCCTAGGTTGTGTGGCCACAATACCAAGGATGATTCGGGTCAGCAACTGAGTGATCAAACTTACAAGTAGCTAATATACACGGGAAGCAACACACGATGTCGAATTTTCTTATAAAAAGCTTGGCTAGGCATGAATTTTCTTTTTTAAACATGAATGATAAACTGTTCGAATATATTCGAACAAGTCTATGGTGAAAAGGTTAAATATCATTCACCTTCTACTTGTCTACGTTAAAAAAAACAAGTGGTCTCTACGCCATGAAACGATAAAAACAGACAAAACTTATTCTAAAGAGTATTTTGGTGTCATATCCTATGTATTAAGCACTACGACCGGTATTCTAAAGGCAAGTTTTGTATCGAAAAAACTGTATTGTCGAACAACTGACATATAAGGGCAAGCGTGGCAATTAAAAAGCAATAGAGACCCAAAGTCGACCTGTGTAGAAGGTGCGAAACCCGATATCTTAGCACGGGCATGTAAAACTCCATGAATATCTTGCTAGTTTCCTAGATAAGGATAAGTTCCACTTCCGACAAAAGCCTCGAAATTTATGTTATTCTCGATACACTAATGCCCATTTCTTCTAATTCCACCAAGACCTAGTTTCTTTCGGTTATTTTTTGGTCTATCTCATGCTACTTTTTCCAATTCTCGGTCCCTTCTTCATTGCAATACTTTGTTTTCTTCCGTTTCACCCTTAAATTTTTCTACTAAATCGTGCTGCTACATTATAAACCATTTCTTGTTCGGTCCGTTGTCAGTTTTTTTTCTTTCTTTTTTTTCGACTTCTTTCTTAGTTTTTCACGTTACGCCTATGGTCTCTTTTCTCATTTTATTCTTTCTCTCAGAGAACCCGTTAAAAATACTTTTCAATTATGTTTTCTTCGACCTTTATATATTTGTTAACAACGCATGAAATTTGCTTGTAGTGGTTGAATACATGTATCAAAAATTCTACAAACTAGTAAATATGTAGAAATAATCAAATAAAATAATTAAACTTTAGGGTGAATTAGCTTAATATTATTTTGAGGGTACATAATTAGGAGAGTAACATAAGTATAATAGAATTTAGGTGAGTAGCAGAGAGGTAAAATATTTGAACGAAATTGTCTTTATTTAATTGGGTAAAAAATGTCAATAATTAATAAAAAAGAATAATCAAATAAAGAAAATCGTAAAATTATTTAATTTGGTAATAAATGTCAACAATAATAGAAAAAGAACAATTAGATAAGGAAAGTAATAACAACAAAAAAAAATCCCTAGAACCCCTAAAAAAATTTATATGTTGTTGTAGCCGGCAGATCTCAAAAGCAAAGAAAGTTTGTATAGTTGACTATATATTTTCTTTTATAGTTAGCTAAAATTCCTACTTTGTATAGTTGATTATATTTCTACTTTCTATATTGTTGTAGTTAACTATTCAATTAATAATATAGTAAACTATAGTATAATTTTTACAGTAATGAATTCGATTGTAATAATATAGTTAACTATATAATCTTTACAATTGTATATCTTTTAGTCTATGTTTATCAAAATAGTTAACTAAATAACACTTATAACAAAATATAGTTAACTAAAATAGTTCTGTGGTTATATCAAATAGTTAGTTATTCATTCATGTATGGTGATAAAAAATAGTTCACTATATAAAACATTGCATTGATCTAGTTCATTAGTTATATTGTGTAGTCAAGTATACCATTTAATTGAAGTATAGCACGATATGTAAAATGTTAATTAGATAAATATCATGATTGTCTAAAAAAAATGGTTAAATGTAAGAGAAAATTACTCAAGCAACTTCCAAATATTGGGTAATTACTCAAACAACTTCCATGAGATATGGGCTTCTCATAAAGTAGGGAAAAGTCATTATAATCTTGGTAAAACTTTTTAATTACAAATATGCCATTATCACTTAGAAAAAAAAACGAAAAAGATATTAGGTTAAAGAAAGATTTGTACGGTTTCTCTTTCACTTTTCACAAAACACGACCACTCGTCTTCTCTGTTTCATTGTCGGCGACGAAAGAGGTGATTCCAGTGAGGTTTGTGTTCAACGGTAAGATTTCTAACCATGGCGAGTCTTCTTTCTTTCATATAAACACTCATTTTCATCGATTTTGTTCGGATTTATCATGTTCAATTTGTTCTTCTACAGGTTTCGAAAGTTCCGGCGAGGGAAAAATCTGACGAGTCTTGGGGTTTCGTTTTGGCGCATTCTACAGTAGGTAATTGGATATCCAGTTTTGTTTCGGTGTGTTGGGGTTTTATAAAAATCTCAAAACCCTAATCTCCAATTTATTTGACAGATTTGGATTAAAACTCGTGTTCTGGTACAAATTTCGTCGCCGACAGAGATAGTTAAGGTGAGAGGAAGGGTTTTTGCGGTTTTATAAAATGCATGGTAGATTTGTTAATCGATTTGGTAGTAGATTTGTTAAAGGCATATTCAGTGAGTTGGGAATGATTTCTTGTATATTCAAAGTGGTGGTAGATTTCTATGAAGTTTCATTTACTGTTTTTTTATGCTAGAGTGAATTATGTAAATTGGAAGTGTTTTGTTCTATGGTAAAGTTAAAAATGTGTGATGATAGATTTATTGTTCTGTAATGGTATATTTAATTTGTTCAAAATTTATTTTGGTTCCATGTGTAGATTCATGGTAGCAGTTGCGACCAGCAAGCATACGGAACGATTTCTCGATGAACCAAAACGAACCAGAAACCGTTCTTATTACCGTTGTGAAGATAATGAAGCCATCTTTCCACAGGAAAAGAAGATCTCAATTATGTTGTGAACTGCACAAGTTATTGTTAAAACTAATCAAGCCTGCTAAAATTTTTGAACTCTGCATTTTGGTGTCACAGAAGCCAAGTTCGAGAAATTTTTGCCGTCAACTCAGGAAGTGTCACTCCACTTTCAAGGTGTCTCTGGAAAGATCTCACTACAAGGAAGAGATAGAATCTGACGGCTTATCAATCAGAGTTAAAATCCATCCGAATATTGTGATGAAAGTTGACCAATAATCATCCAAACCTGAAAAATTCCAAAAAACAGCTATGTTGGAACGTCTTCATGAGATCATTTGGATGGTCAAATAGAGTTTGATCCCTCTGAAATTTTGGAATTTTGATGGTGGCATATCAAAATTCATATTCAACTGTGGGATTCAGAAGTGAACGATTAGTTGTGATTTGTTGCATTCTTTTCAAGCGTGATGCTGAAATTAAAACATAGAGCTTTCTGAGTCTATATACCTCTGTTTGGGTATGGTATTGAGAAGATTTAAATCCCTCGTTGAGTCTGTATATTGTTTTTGATGGTAGAGTGAATTATGTAAACTGAAAGTGTTTTTATCTATGGTAGAGTTAAAATTGTGTGATGGTAGATTTATTGTTCTGTAATGGTAGATTTAATTTGTTCAAATTTATTTTGGTTCCATGTGTAGATTTATATTTGACGGTAGATTTAATAGTGTGTCTGGCTGGTCGCAGTTGCTACCATCAATATGTCTCATCCACAACAACTACATGTCTCATAAATTAGAAGTCATCTATGCTTATGCCAAATGCAAGGAAAAGAAACTTGAACCTACTGTCACCATCAACTTCAAGTTGTATAAGTGTCCTTGGATTAACTCGCCTAATCATGTATAAATACGTTGGAAGTTCAGGAACAAAAGAAATATTACAAACTTTGAATGACACATCTTCCTACGCGAGTAGCGCAGCATCTCTTATCATATCAGTTTTAGACTAACCATTGTACAAGTAGTTCTTATAAAAGTACAGATGTGCAAGTCAGATCTTTTATCCAAGTGATATGGATGTGCAAGGGATACAAGATATTTTATCCAAGTTAAACCTTCGGCAAGTACATTTTCTCATTGTCAAATGACAATATGCAATGATGCTCCACATTTTACTTTCATTTGATTGTCATCTATCTCTCGAATAGTTCATAACAGCTTTTTCGATCCTAGCATGGTTATAATATACAAAAGATGGCAAATAAGGTAGGTTAATTAACATAAACAAGGGAAAAATATGACTAAAAATTCTACCGCATTCCAATAATAAATCTACCACCACATATAAATAAATCTACCACACCGGGTAAAATAAATCTACCATAAGTGAAAAATAAATCTACCAAATGCATATAAATATTACCTCGAGCAACTTCTCCACCCAACTAGGTAGGGTTGTGATCATTAGATTTATTTTTTTCTCTTTGTAGTGAACCACCATGTTGACATCGACCTTATAGTATCCAAACGTTGTATTATTGGATATCTTCGGGCAAGGGACATGACCTTCCACTATGTTTTTTCATAATGATTGGCTCACTATGTTTTTTCATAATGATTTGCTCCACTGTTATGTTGAGAAATAAAGTTAGAGAAAGTATATTGTAGGTATACGGTGGAGATTGGTGTTAACGAAGCAAAAAAACTATGGCGGCAATCCTAGTTCTTCTCGATGATTGCAAGTTTTTTCAGCAAATCTTTGTTTTTTCAAAGGGCAAGATCGATATTTTTATCTTTGTTTTTTCAAAGGGCAAGATTGATATTTTTCCTCAGGTATAAACAAGTCTACCACCTGCCACAACAAGTCTACCATGACGTTTCTAGCAAAAATCTCGTGCATTATCACCGAACAAGTCTACCATTATTGTATATTATTGTATACAAGAACACACGTGTATCATCATTCAATACAACCAAACAAGTCTACCATCCAAATCGAAACAAGTCTATCGTCACTCAATATTAAGAAACATATCTATCATCATAACATAAAGTCTATCGTAATTCAATATAGCCAATTGATGAAAGTCCTTTTTCGGGTCTTATAAGTTTTTAAACCTAGGGATCACTAATTCGATGTAGAATAGTGAGGTTCGTTCAAACGGACCAGCAATACACTCTAATCTTATGGAACACAATTTCAGCTAAGCGATCAAGTGGTTTTAAGTTGTCACGATTAGAAAGAAAATATGTAAATACGGTGTAATCAATGATAATGAAAAAGTTAGGTCAAGGGATATCTCAGGGATTATGACATCAAAACCAAGCTCAGGTTATCAAGTTATGAACCAATCTAGAACTCAACCATAGATTCAAGAAGACCCACTGTCGTGGCATCAACTACTTCAACAAACAATCTAACACCCTAAACTATCGTTTGAGGTTACAAAGTGTGGACGGCGGATCCTACACAGTTGAATTTGTCAAGGGTTGAAAGGAGAACTGAGTCTTCTGAGTATGAATCACAAAACAAAAGTTGAAGATATGTTTTATTGTTGTTTCTGTTAGGCTCTGGTTATAAATGAATCGATCCCCTTTTTGGGAGATGATAATGAACTATATATAGTACTTCTAAGTAAAATAGGCCAGCTAATAAATGGACTTGGCCCATTAAGCAATATATTAAAATTAGGCCCATTACTCCATTAAGCTCATTTTTGTTAATGGGTTTAATGTCATTTTGGGCCTAGATTCAGACTAGGCCTTTGTAGACTTGCTCCGATTTCGTTAGGATGTTGCCCTGTTGATCTTGTCGTTATATCGATCTCATAGGGGTGAAATCTGACCTCTACAGTTAGCACCCCAGCTTGGCTGTATCGAGTTAAGATGATGCCGAGGTAAAAGTTGTTGAAATCTGAAATTGATATGTTGGACTGTGAAGTCGCAGGCGTGAACGTCTTATCATCAACCTCGGGAAGTTTCCGTTATTCCGCGTTGAGCCGATGTCGGCATGTTTTCCTGGGCTTGTAATCTTTTTTTTTGGTTTTTCTTGGAGGACTGATAGAGTTGATGAGGCCTGCTGGAGAATTTCAGGAATTTTTCCCAAAAACAAATTGATTTTAGGAAATCATTCAAGTATAAATAAGTCTGCTTTTTCAGAGTTATTTTCTACCAATTCGCTTTTTCCATAAGCAAAAGGTAAAAAATACTCTCTTCCTTTCTATCTCCTTATTTTATTGTTATTTTTTTGTAGGGTTTTTTTTTTTTGTATTTTTTTTTTGTTAATCGTAACCCGCCGCCGTCACCGAACTCATCCCGACACCACTGCCTCTTCTCCTTCCGATCTTGTCACCGTCTCTGATCTCATCATTGCCATCCAGTCGTGGGCCATTCGCTTCTGGACTTTCCGGAGAGCCATTTTACGTCGCCATCAAAGGAAAAGCGATGGCTTGTTCGAGATCCGAGGCTATGCGATCGTGATACGACGGCGAGAAGACTCGTGATGGCTCGAGCAAGGTGGACGAATAAGCATGCTCCCTCCGGCGTGTTCGAGATTCGATGTTGCGTGACCGTGACGCGATGGCAAGGAGACGCGTGATGGTTCATGGTTCGCGGTTCGAGATTCTAGATCCATCTGTTCGTGGTCCGTGGTTCGAGACGATGTTACTCGGCCAGTTTCTGAGGTGGTTCGAGCTTGAGACGGCTAGATCCGGTGGAAGAAACAGCTGTTTTCGTACCTTGCGAGTTGACTCACTGAGTTGACTCACTGAGTTGACTCAGACGAGTTGACTCAGTGAGTTGACTCGGACGAGTTGATTCAGTGAGTTGACTTGAACGAGTTGACTAACAGAGTTAACTCGGTTTTTTTTTTTTTAACTCGGCGACTCGACGGCTCGATGACAAGGCTAGGTTTGTGGAGAAAAATTGACTTCGATCGTTGCTTATTGGTGCAGCGGAGAGGAGAATTGAGTTGCTTGTTCGTTGCTTTGGAGTTACTTCGTTGAATTCGTCACTAGAGATGTTAGACAATGCGAGGAAACCATCTGCTTGTGAGAGGAGAGCTGCCAAGGCCAGGACAGATTTGAACACGAGAGTATCTCAACAAGCTAGACCGTTGACATCAGTCCCCAGAGCTGGTACTACTGGAACCCTTGATCCTAGGCCGCGTCGTCCTGAGTTAGAGCGAAATGTTGTTGTCATCACCGATCGTCGATCTGAATCATCGCATAGGCGTCACGATGACATGAGGGGAAGGGATGATCACACAGGAGCAAGTCATATGCGTTCGCGAGAAGAGAAAGAGAAAGGCAGTGTTGGCAAAGAGGACTTGAACAGATCGAGGCACGCTTCAACTCCTCGATGTGATCGTGTGGTGACGACTTCCACTATTCTTTTTGGTACGAAGGAGTCCTTTGGTGATGCTGTGCGGGCGGCGTCGCATTTGTCCCAGATTATCTTCCCAGGCACTGAGTTTCCCCCTCCAGGAGAAATGTCGAAGAAGAGATCTTACTCAAGCATGGCCTTCGATTGTATGACGGTACGACTTCGTGGCAACTCTCGTGGGATAGCGATTTGATTTTTCCTTCTTTTTAATCTTCTATCTTGTTTTCTGTGATCTGTTTCTTAGTTTGGCAGTTCCTTTTTTCGCTTAACAAGCTCACGATCGACTATGAGGTGATTGTTCGCTCGCTGACTCGTCAGCTTGCAAATGTTTAGAAGGCTTGCGACGATCATAGGAAGCAGAAAAGGGATGCAGAGGATCACGTTGCTACTCTCCAAGCTCCTATGAAGGAAACCGAGGATAAGCGTCGCAAGATGGATGGGATGTTCACGGAGTCTGAATCCGAGAGAAAGCGTCTTCAGAAGGAAGTCTGTGACCTTACCACCCGATTAGATGTTGCTGCCAAGCTTCAAGATACGGCTGTGCTGCGGGCTGTAGAAGAAGCAAGGCGCGAGCTGGTGGCAAGGTACGAGGCGAAGATCGATCGCGCCAAAGAGAAGATCAAAATGATCAATGACCAGCCGAGGATTGATATAATTGATCTTGCTGAAGTCTGGAGTAACATTGAGTTCATAAAGCTGCTTCAGAGTGACAAGGCACCTGATCTAGGTGAAGAGCTCGTTGACCTAGTGAAGCAGGAGGCAGACCTATCGCTCGCGGATGGAGTATTTGCTAAGCATGTGCGCGAACTTGGAGGGATCCTTAAGGATTCGCCTGCTGGCACGACTGATGATCGAGTTGTGGACTCGAACGCTGATGCCGTTGAAGAGGTGGCTGACTCAGATTCGAGTTCTTCGAGTTTTTCAAGCAATGATAACTCATCGAACTCTGTGGTGGCGATTCCTTCTGAGCAAGCCGTTGAGATTGTCGATGACGTTGAGGAGATCGAGCCTTAGTTGATTTTTATTTTAGCACTTTGTCGTACTTTTGATTTCAGACTTAGCATATGATTCAACTTGGATGGTGTTCATCCTTTTGTTCAGAATTAAGGAGGGGGCAGCTGTACCCATCCAAAAATAGGTTGCCTACGTACCCTTTGCAGGGATCAAACTGCTTCGTAGTTCAAGTGAAGTAACTTAGTGTATTCGCTATCTGGGTTCGTACGGTGGTGGTTCGTCATCGTTTCTCTGTCCTCGCTTCGGGTTATTACCGTTTGTTTGATCAGGTTCGTCAGTGTGGTCATCCGTCTCGAGATCTTTGATACTAATGTCGCCCTTGAGAGTGCCAACGGCAAGTCTGGCGGCGAGTTTGAGTCCCAAAGTACGACACTTTGCAGTAGAGTGCCCAGCGACTTGATGGAACTCACAGAAAGTTCTTTCGTCATAAGCGCTTTGATCTCTTGTCCATGTGTTGCTCCGGGGACCTCCGCCACGACCTTGACGTTGACCCCAGCCGCGACCGTATCCTAGCGACTCGATCTGATAGTTATGAGCTCCCCCGAATCCTCCTTCGTGCTGGACAAATCCAGGTGTTTGGTTGTTCTTCTTATTGCCTTGATGGTTTTGATTCTGAGAAGAAATGTTGGACGACTTCGTTTTCTCGTGCTTTTCCGCCAACAACTTCATCTCCTCCTCATTCCTCGCGAACTTGGTTGCTCGATGGAGAGCATCATGGATTGTCGCCGGCTCGTTCACGATTATCTCCTTTTGGAAGTCTGACTCATACTACATCGCTTTCCTCAAGGCCTCGAGGGCCGATGCATCGTCAATGCCTTTTACCCTTGACAGGATGGTCTTGAACCGTTCGATGAAGTTACGGAGGGTCTCCGTAGGTTCCTGCATCATTGTCCACAGGTCGGCTCCCAGAGTCCTTCACTCTATGAATATAGCGTACTATTTGAGGAAGGCCTCAGACAACTGGCTGAAGTTATCGATGGAGTTACTCTCAAGTCCAGCAAACCACTGGAGAGCTGGCCCTTTAAGGTGTTCTACGAACATATGACATTGACCAATATCCCTTTCATCTTCTCTGAAGTTGGCTCTTCCCATTGCTATAGTGAAAGCAGTGATGTGATCCGTTGGATCAGAATTTCTTTCATAGGTTGGCACTTTAATCTTTCCAGGGTCGGACAATCTTGCTTTCGAGATGCGAGCCATGAAAGGCGTATGTTGCGTTTCTTCAAGCTCTCGATCAATCTCTAGAGCCGTACTGGTGGCTCGATGCATTTGCGAACGCATCGCCTTTAGATCCATAGCATTTCGGTACATAGAGGCACGAATCTCGTCCAATTTGTCCCGCTGCATTCGTGGTGCAACTCTACGGGTTTCGGGGGCTCGTCGTCTCTCCCAGCGGAGGCGTTCTTCCTCTTCGGCATACTGCTCATCAACGGAGTAATAGGTTTGTCCCGCAATCGCCTGCCCAGGTTCGTCGGGGCTATCCTCTTCAGCGTCATCTTCCAGATCGACCACCGATGTTGGCTTGCTAGCTGGTGTTGAACCGCATGCTGCTAGCCGATCCGCCGAGCCTCCTGCCAATGCCGACCCGCCAGCTGTCGCCTTGCCTTTATTTATGTCTCGTCCTCCGCTTCCGGGAGTCGGTTCGGCGTTTAGATCGAGCAGACGACGTCGACGAATTCTCTGCCCCTCTGAGGGCGTGGAAAAGTTAAGCGTTGTTGGGGCGACGCGATCCATGACTTGGTGCGTGAATCCTGTTCTTTTTCCGTGGCCCGTTGCGGTTAGGGAGTCCATTCGGTTCTTCATCATACTGTTGAAGGTGTCTTGCTCCTTTGACTTCCTAAGGATTTCTTCGAACATGCCTTGTATTCGAGCCAGCTAAGCCAAGGTCCTAGGGGTTTCCTCCACGGTGGGCGGTGTCTGCTCTTTGGTGGATGTGTCCCCTGCAGTGTTCTTTTCTACTGTCTTGTCTTGTGCAGAGTTACTCGCTGCGACTGTGTTTGCCGCGAGTTCCTTTGGATCACTGCTGTTATCGACGCGGTTGTCGTCGGTGTTATCGATGCTGTTGTCGCTGGTGTTGTTGCTCCCGGCGATGTCTCTCACGAGGTTTGCTGCTGCGTCTTTGTCGCTAGGTGTGTTGCTGCGCTGGTCAGTCATCGTGCTTAGGTTGCTTGCCGAGTGATTCCTTCGAGTAAGAAGATCTCAAGTCCCCTTAGACGGCGCCAAACTATGGACGGCGGATCCTACACAGTTGAATTTGTCAAGGGTTGAAAGGAGAACTGAGTCTTCTGAGTATGAATCACAAAGAAAAACTTAAAGATATGTTTTATTGCTGTTTCTGTTAAGCTCTGGTTACAAATGAATCGATCCCCTTTTTGGGAGATGATGATGAACTATATATAGTACTTCTAAGTAAAATGGGCCAGCTAATAAATGGGCTTGGCCCATTAAGCAATATATTAAAATTAGGCCCATTACTCCATTAAGCCCATTTTTGTTAATGGGTTTAATGTCATTTTGGGCCTACATTCCGACTAGGCCTTTGCAGACTTGTTCCGATTTCGTTAGGATGCTGCCCTGTTGATCTTGTCGTTATATCGATTTCATAGGGGTGATATCCGACCTCAACACAAAGAATGAAGAGCATTAAACGATTAGGGTTGATTTGTTCACGAGTTACTTTAACTTCAACTTTCGTTGGCTAAAGACAACTCGCCCACCTAAGTCAATTCCAGCAATCTACAATACTGTCGTGAGTAGATTCAACCTAAAATCATAGGCTAGGTGATCAAGTTAACCTAGGCAATACGATCGACTCTAGGTGGAGATATCGAATGATGTTCAAAACCTATCTATGCTTAGTTATGATTCTCTAATCCCATCGAAACACCTCAACCTAACAAGGGAAACTACTCGCACATGGTGGAATGAAAAACATCAAAAGCGATAAGGAAGTTCATAGATAAAGTAATGAAAAGATTAAGGTTTAGAAAACTTCAACACAAGGTGGAAGACAAATCTCCAATCTTACAAAACTCTCAAAAACAAGTATCAAAAATCTCTCTTTCTCTCACAAAAATCTCTTTTTGCGTGATTGCTGTGTTGCTACTGCGTTATTGTGTTCGTGATGCCTTCAAAAGATCCAGGGAAAAACCTATTTAAAGGCCCACCGCGGCTGGCCCAAAGTTAGGGTTGCAAAAATTAGGTTTAGTGAAATTTCCTTAAGTTGATCTTCTGGAGAGCAGGTGTTCCCTTTCCTGAAGCAGGTGCTCATTTCTGGGCAGAAACTTCAAAAGATCCATATTTCCTCCTTTTTCGCCAAATCCAGTCTGCAAACTCCAATCTTTGTTTCCAGCAACTTTTATACCTAGAATGACCCAAAAGAGAACGATAGACTCGATAAAATCCTACAAAACAAAGGTTAGAATGCGCCAAAAACACATTATATCAATTCCCCCAGACTTAGATCTTTGTTTGTCCTCAAACAAATTCAAGAACAAGTAAAGCAGAAAGGTTTGAAAACGCGGGAACTCTTTTATCCTCAGTGAACCGGGTTTAAGACTTTCAATCTGCAGACCACATAATCCAGATTACGAATAGCAAAGCTTTACTAGAACCCCTCAACACATTTCTCAACCAAGTTTCATTCAAAGTTGCGTGAGGGTCTCGCTATAGGCACCATTTAGGGTAGACGATGCTAAATGGTTTAAGGCCATTTAGAGTTGGAGCTAAAAGTGTTTAAAGTGTTTAAGGGTTACCCGATGTTTCGTAGAAAATGCAGGATATCGCACAAAATTGCAAGAGAGAACGGGTACGTTGGTATTCACATTCTCTAAACCACTCTTTCTTCTCCAAATCTTTCCAACATCTCAACTAGCATCGTCCACCTTGGGTATACTCGCTGTGCAGAGAGACATTTCCAATTCACATATTTACCACTCTTCATCATCTGTTGTAAAAAATTTTTTTTTTTTTTTTTTTTTGATAAAAGAATATGATGATGAAGAGGGTTTAATTACAAGCGTATGTCTCTCAAACACGAAAAAGAATTATAGTTACTGGCGTGAACCCGATATTAGCAGCAACCTCCAAATCTGTTAGTGATGGCTGGGGCAACCTGCAAAACAGAACACCACCGTTGCGTGACGTGAACTGGTAGGTGGTTGGGTCGGCCAAAATTTCACAGGAAATGAGATAAGTCGCGTCCATGAACTCGCTCTCCGTGTTGCACGCATAGCCGCTAACGTCAACCCCCAAGTGAAGGAACAACCGAGTCAGTAAACTCTCCATCCGTTCCACGTGTGCTGCAGCCTTGCCCTTGGCAACCTTAGTCCTCTTATCCGTAATAATCTCTGCAAACACTGCCCCCAACGCAACCCGTCTTCGTTGTCTATTGCATCCTTTACCGCATTGTAGAGGATGATCAACTCGTCCACCCAGACTTTGCTTGCATCATCCTTGGCGAAGAAGATTGTGCTAATTGCCTTAGCACCGATCCGAAGGGCGAGGTTCCTGATCGTGGATTGGGCAGCGGACCGAGAGAAGTAGTCGCCACTTGCTATGAAATACCAAAACCTATGAGCCACTGGAAGGCGTGTGGGAAAACCCACCCTTTCAGCAGTATAATCAAATACGTAGACGTGACAGAGGTCCTGGATTTTGATCTCATATCTCTTTCCTCCAGCAAAGAAAGAGAGGACTCCTTGAGAGGTGACTGGGTGGCGAGGATCAGCGTAGGTGAGCTTTGCAGAGGCCAAACACTGTCGGACGAGGATCAGCGTAGGTGAGCTTTGCAGAGGCCAAACACTGTCGGCTGTGTGACAAGGTCAGTCAGTTGGGAGGTGGCGAGAATACTGCTCACATCGTAAAGCAGCCCTAAATTTTTCAATGTTTGGCCACAGAGAAAGCGTGTTGGCTCAATGGCTATGTCGAGCCAGTTGTTGTAGTAGTATGCATCTGTTTGATCCCATGCTTCATCTGAGTTTGGAGAAAGGCTAGAGTTGGGCAAGGAGAAGCGTTTTCCTTCCTCACGTGGCCACGGGTTGGTGACGATTCCCGAAGAAGAAGATGAGGCTTGCTGCCCTTTGGAAGAGCGTGGCGGTTTTCCAAAAGAAGTCTGTGGTCCTGTCATCTGCAGTGACAACAACAAAAACCACAAAAATCCAGCATAAACCAATCCCAAGTTCCACACAAACACATAACAATTTGAAGAATTTTGATCAAGGTAATTTTGTCTGAAACAGATGGGTTCGATTACTGCAAACACTCTGGACAGAAGAATCATAAGCCAAATTTCCTCATAATAACATTCCTCATCCCTTAAATTCCGATTTCATGCCACAAAGGAAGGTTTAATTTCAAGTGAAATTACTAGTCAAATTGCACACCCCTATGTACTCGAAATCGATCATAAGCAAGCTTAGAATGAATGACAACAAATCAAACCAAACAAACCCGAAATTCACCTTAGTTCGCAAAAACAGCGTACTGAAAAAGGGGGTTTTCAAAGTGTTACCTTGCTGTTTTTGAGAAACGAATGATAGATTCGAAAAGGTGGTGAAAAATCGAGTGGGATAGAGCCTAAAGTCGCTCAGATCGGTTAAGAATCGAAGGAGTTATGCTTTGGACAAAAACTTGAAACCGTTTTAATGGAGAGAAAAAAATCGCAGAAGAGGGAGGAGGAAGAGAGAGAGGCGCGAGAGATATAGGTTTTTAGGGGGGGCCATCATGCCTTTTTTATTTTCATTCGAAATTGGAAAAATTCCTTAATTAATATCTCTCGGGCTCATCTCATCTTTCTTATTGGACTTATCTGGTAATGGGCCAAATCCGAATTGTTTTTTTTTTTTTCTTTTCTCTGGGGAGCAGGTGCTCCGTTCTGGGCATCAGGTGCTCTCTGGAAATCGGATCGATCGGCTAAGTCAATCTTGAGGTTGACCGCTAGAGGCATGTTGAACCCCTTTTTTTTTGTTTTCTAAAAAAACGCGAAAACTCAAAGTGAAATCAAAATTAGTAATAAAAGAAATCAAATTGAAAAAGTTAGAAAACGTACCGGTGGGTTGCCTCCCACCAAGCGCTTGGTTAAAGTCTTTAGCTTGACTTGATTAGCCGTTTAGGCTTTTGGTGCATCGCCTAAGGGGACGGATCCTCCTTCGGCTTGGATTGTGTTGGCCAAGTATGGTTTACATCGTTGACCGTTGACTACGAACTCCTTTCCTTTGGCGTCCAGCAACACCAGAACTCCATATGATCGAACCTCCTTGATGAGGAATGGACCCGACCACCTAGATCGCAGCTTTCCAGGGAAGAGTTTAAGGCGAGAGTTAAAGAGAAGTACCATGTCGTTTGGTTGGAAGTCACGATCAAACTCTACAGGGAGACGGCAGGACTTCCCATACACCAAGTGAAAAGGCATTGTCCCCAACGGTGTTTTGTATGCGGTTCGATAAGCCCATACTGCATCATCTAACTTAGCAGCCCAGTCTTTCCTAGTGGTGCCTGCGGTCTTTTGGAGGATATCCTTGATTTGCCTGTTGCTAACCTCAACTTGGCCACTAGTCTGCGGGTGATACGGAGTTGCAACCTTATGCTTTACACCGTGCTTCCTTAAAAGATTCTCAAAAACTTTATTGATGAAATGAGTACATCTATCGCTTATCACTACTCGCGGTACTCCAAATATGTAGAATATTATGGTCTTGAACATCTTAAGAACCACATCGACATTGTTGGTAGGGGAAGCAACAGCCTCAACCCATTTGGACACGTAATCAACAGCCACTAAGATGTATTTGTTCCCATAGGAGGATGGAAAAGGTCCCATGAAGTCTATCCCCCATACGTCAAACGCTTCAACTTCCAAGATGAAGTGCTGAGGCATCTCGTTCCGGCGTGAGATGTTTCCCTGCCTCTGACATGTATCACATTGTGAGATAAAAAGCATGTGCATCCCGAAACATCGTTGGCCACCAATACCCAGCCTGCAGTGCCTTGGATACAGTTTTAAAAGTTGCGAAGTGCCCAGCATAACTCGAACTAAGGCAATGAAATAGGATTTCGGGAATATCCTCGTCAGGAACACATCTCCGAAAGAGGCCATCCGAGTACTGCTTGTAGAGATATGGTTCGTCCCAAAAGTATCTCCTTATATCGCGCAAGAACTTTCGCTTTCTGTCTCCCACAAAGTCAACCGGTTCATGATCAGCGCCAAGGTAGTTCGCTATTTCTCCAAACCATGGGAAACTCGGGGCAACTGTCTTTGAAACAACCGCACAAATCGGATCTGGATCAAGTGCTCTGTTCTGGGTAGCGAGTGCTTCAGTCTGGACTGGGTGCTCCAGAACGCAGATTCCAATTGCATACACATGTTCATCCGGTAGCGCATCATCAAGCGATACTGTTTCATCCACTTTTAGGCGGGATAAATGATCAGCAGCTCCATTCTCAGTACCTTTCTTATTAACAATTTGTAGATCAAACTCTTGAAGCAACAAAATCCATCTCAAAAGTCTAGGTTTTGCATCTTTCTTGGTGAGCAAGTATTTCAACGCCGCGTGGTCGGTATGAACAATGACCTTTGAGCCTACGAGATATGATTTGAATTTCTCAAAGGCAAAAACGACTGCCAATAACTCTTTTTCAGTCGTCGCATACTTACATTGAGCCTCATCCAGCGTGCGACTCGCGTAATAGATGACGTGGAGCCTTTTATCTTTCCTTTTCCCCAAAACTACTCCCATAGCGTAATCACTAGCATCCGTCATTACCTCAAATGGCTGATCCCAATCTCGTGGTTGAACAATGGGCGCACTCACCAATGCTCCCTTAATCGTATGAAACGCTTCCAGGCAAGCTCCATCAAATGCAAACTTGGTCTCCTTACACAAGAGTTGAGTTAGAGGTCTTGTTATCTTTGAAAAATCTTTGATGAAACGTCTGTAGAACCCAGCATGACCTAGAAAACTCCTTATTCCTCTAACTGAATCCGGTGGCTGCAGGCTCATTATCACCTCAACCTTTGCTTGGTCAACCTCAATACCCTTCTCTGATATCCGATGCCCCAAAACTATACCATCCTTACCATGAAATGGCACTTCTCCCAGTTTAGCACTAGATGTTTCTCCTCACAACGTTGCAATACCCTGCACAGATTGGACAAGCAAACGGAAAAAGAGCTTCCATAGACGGAGAAGTCGTCTATGAAAACTTCCATTATGTCGTCAATAAAATCAGTAAAAATGAACATCATGCACCTTTGAAAAGTCGCAGGGGCATTGCATAGTCCGAAAGGCATCCTGCGATAAGCAAAAGTGCCATAGGGACACGTGGAGGTCATCTTTTCCTGATCATCAGGGTGAATGGGAATCTAAAAGAAACCTGAATAACCATCTAAAAAGCAGTAGTAAAGGTGGTTAGCTAATCTTTCGAGCATTTGATCAATGAATGGTAGGGGAAAATGATCCTTCCTAGTTGCTGCATTTAACTTTCTATAGTCGATGCACATCCTATGCCCTGTAACAGTCCTAGTCGGTATCAATTCGTTCTTATCATTGACGATCACAATGATTCTGCCTTTCTTAGGCACTACATGCACAGGACTGACCCAGTTACTATCAGATATAGCATAAATAACACCAGTTTCTAAGAGTTTCATTATTTCTTTCTTAACAACATCTTTCAAATTCGGATTCAAACATCTTTGGTGTTCTACAGAAGTTCTAGATTCATCCTCTAAATGTATCCTATGCATGCATAAATCAGGTGAGATTACAGGGATATCATCTAGTGAATAACCTAAAGCCTTCCTATACTTCCTAAGCTCGCATAAAAGTAAGACGGATTCCACATTATTAAGATCAGCATTTATTATAACAGGGTACGTGGAGTTAGGGCCTAGGAACGCGTACCTTAGCCCGGCTGGTAGGGTTTTGAGCTCAAGTTTTGGAGCTTTCAGCTCGCTCCAAGGATTGTCAACCGAGTTCTTAGGAGTAGGAGTAGGTGCTGTGTTCGCTTCTTCTGTATCAAGTCTTAAAAATTCTGTCGAATTTTCTATCTGCCCTAAATCCAACATCCTTGCAAACCCAACAGTATCTGTACTCAAATACCCATGTTCGCCTTCGGCTTTTGTCAGTGCAATATCCAATGGATCATCAGCCAGAATCTCTTCAATCTCTCCATTTGAGATTTCGGAGTTGTCCTCTGTGGCAAAATTCTGCCCATCTATGGTCGGTTTCTTCCACATCCGATCCATCTCGAACTCCATAATCACGTCTCCCAGGTGGATACCAATCGTTCCATTCTTTACATCTATAATTGCACCAGCTGTGCGTAAGAATGGACGTCCCAAAATCAAAGGGTCCTTCGGTTCATCATCCAATTCTAATACCATAAAATCCGCTGGAATCATTATACTACCAATCCTGACTTGGAGATCTTCCAAAATTCCTACGGGTAGCTTAACCGATCTGTCTGCAAACACTAATGAAATCCGGGTTGGTTTGAACTTCATGTACCCTAGCTTCCTCGCAACTGAATATGGCATGAGGTTCACACTCGAACCTAAATCGCAAAGAGAACAAGCAAATCGCACAGGACCAATCTTTACAGAGAGAACGAACTTTCCTGGGTCCTCTAGCTTTTCAATAATCTTGTTTTGTAGCACAGCACTACAATTCTTGGACATCAGCATGGCACTCTGCTCTGCATGAATCTTTCCAGTGACTAAATCTTTAACGTATTTTTTCATGGATGGCATCATCTGAATCGCATCCGCCAATGTAAGCTTAACCGTCAAGTCTTGCAACATTTCCTTGCACTTTGCTTCCTCTAAATCCTTCTGTGATTTCTTTGGAGGTACTGGGTAGGGGATTGGGGGTGTGTAGACAATAGCTCGAACCTTATCCATAATCTCATTCGGCCCTATCACCTTGGAAGAAGGTTCAGCAACTTCTTCTTCCTCTTCTGTTTGAGGAGCAGGTGCTCCGTTCTGAGGAGCGGGTGCTCCGTTCTGAGGAGCAGGTGCTCCCTCTAGGCAGTTTCCATCTTCTACTCGTGCGACTGTAGGTAGGATTCTTCCACTTCTCAATGCAATGGCATTCACGAATTCCTTGGGATTTGTATTGGTCTTGCCAGGCAACACTCCCTGTGGCCTTTTAATCGCATCGGCCGTTTGAGCAACTTGTGTGTCGAGTTTCTTCACATGGTTGCTAACCGCCTCAAGACGACCGTTAAGGTCCGAATACATAGCATCCATTTTCGTGTTAATATCAGTAGCACACTTCTGCTGATTCGCCATCAATTGTTGCATCATACTCTTCAATTCATCCTGAGAAGTATTTCTAGAGCTTGCAGGAGCCTGAAAGTTAGAGAATTGCGGTTTCTGACCTTGAAAGAGAAGGAACGTCTTCCCTTGGAAACCTTGAGGAAAAGTTTTCTGGAAACCTTGATCCTGAGGTTTCGTATTCTGAGAGCCGGTTTGCTGCGGATAAACCTTGTCCTGTGGGTTCTCAACATTCGTACTCCTGTAGGAGAAATTGGGATGATTCCTGTAATTCTGGTTGAAACCGCAGTTCCTCACAAAACCTTGGCCATTAACGTAACTGACCTCTTCCTGATCATTGTCTCCTTCCTCAACCATTTCTTCAGCAAGTGGCTCGCCAGTCTCATCAGCAAAATGAACCATCCTTTGGTTCGCTTTGAGCAACAAATTGATTTTTGCCGTAAGGTCATCGATCTTGGCAGAATCATTTAAATTGGATTGCATAGTCCTGTCATACTCTTGGGACTTGTTGCTTGATCTCACAGCCAAGTTCTCAATCAGCTTATACGCACCCTCTCTGGTCCTGGTTATAAAGTCGCCATCGCTTGCAGCGTTCAGCGCATTCCTATAGTCCCAGTCAACACCATCGTAGAAGATACTAAGCAGATTCTCATCGGTAAAACCATGATGTGGGCATTCCCTTTTGTACTCCTTGAACCTTTTCCATGCCTCGCAGAAAGACTCTCCTGAATGTTGTTGGAAATAGGAGATCTTGTTCCTTAGACTCGCGGTTTTGGACTTGGTGTAGAAGTGGTCCAAAAACGCAGCTCTACATTGTGTCCAGGTCGTGATGGATCCAGTTGGTAGAGACTTGAGCCACCGTGAAGCTTTGCCCGTGAGTGAGAAGGGAAAAAGCTTGCACTTCAAGAAATCTGGGTTCATCCCATTAGAACTCGTCGTGGAGCAGATTTCCTCGAAGTTTTCTATATGGTCCATTGGAATTTTTGCAAACAGCCCGTGGAACAAGTGTTGCTTAACCAGCGATATCATCTGAGGCTTGATCTCATAATCTTGCCTCTCAACAGCTGGGGGAACTATAGCAGCCCGGTTTCGGTAGAAAGCATGGGGATTATCCCCTATGGCTCGCTGCTCACGCGCGCGTTGCTGCTGTTGCATCTGAGCCATCTGCTCTTGCAGCCTTTGCAGCTCAGCCGCCATGTTGTTGTCGCTTTGTTCGCCCATATCAGCGGGATTAGGCCTTTGTCGTCTGTTTTCTCGTTCTAGTCTCGCAAGTTCTGGGTTACTCAAAGTGACGAGGGGAGTCTGAAGAGTTTTCCTTGTTGTCCTTGAGTTCATACACCTGAAACACACGCGAGAAAAACAAAAGAACGAGTTTAGTACTTAGTCTGAAATCGTAAACAAAAATTAGAGGTATCGAATTGATCCCCGTCGCAACGGCGCCAATTGATGAAAGTCCTTTTTCGGGTCTTATAAGTTTTTAAACCTAGGGATCACTAATTCGATGTAGAATAGTGAGGTTCGTTCAAAGGGACCAGCAATACACTCTAATCTTATGGAACACAATTTCAGCTAAGCGATCAAGTGGTTTTAAGTTGTCACGATTAGAAAACAAATATGTAAATACGGTGTAAGCAATGATAATGAAAGAGTTAGGTTAAGGGATATCTTAGGGATTATGACATCAAAACCAAGCAATTATTCAGGTTATCAAGTTATGAACCAATCTAGAACTCAACAATAGATTCAAGAAGACCCACTGTCGTGGCATCAACTACTTCAACAAACAATCTAACACCCTAAACTATCGTTTGAGGTTACAAAGAATGAAGAGCATTAAACGATTAGGGTTGATTTGTTCACGAGTTGCTTTAACTTCAACTTTCGTTGGCTAAAGACAACTCGCCCACCTAAGTCAATTCCAGCAATCTACAATACTGTCGTGAATAGATTCAACCTAAAATCAGAGGCTAGGTGATCAAGTTAACCTAGGCAATACGATCGACTCTAGGTGGAGATATCGAATGATGTTCAAAACCTATCTATGCTTAGTTATGATTCTCTAATCCCATCGAAACCCCTCAACCTAACAAGGGAAACTACTCGCACATGGTGGAACGAAAAACAACAAAAAAGATGATGAAGTTCATAGATAAAGTAATGAAAAGATTAAGATTTAGAAAACTTCAACACAAGGTAGAAGACAAATCTCCAATCTTACAAAACTCTCAAAAACAAGTATCAAAAATCTCTCTTTCTCTCACGAAAATCTCTTTTTGCGTGATTGCTGTGTTGCTGCTGCGTTATTGTGTTCGTGATGCCTTCAAAAGATCCAGGGAAAAACCTATTTAAAGGCCCACGGCGGCTGGCCCAAAGTTAGGGTTGCAAAAATTAGGTTTAGTGAAATTTCCTTAAGTTGATCTTCTGGAGAGCAGGTGCTCCCTTTCCTGAAGCAGGTGCTCCTTTCTGGGCAGAAACTTCAAAAGATCCATATTTTCTCCTTTTTCGCCAAATCCAGTCCGCAAACTCCAATCTTTGTTTCCAGCAACTTTTATACCTAGAATGACCCAAAAGAGAACGATAGACTCGATAAAATCCTACAAAACAAAGGTTAGAATGCGCCAAAAACGCATTATATCACCAAACATGTCTACCAAATTCATCGAAAAAGCAACAAGTCTACCAATGTCAACAAGTCTACCAACTGAAGATTGTTTTAGTTTTTCACCGTTCAAGGTTTTTGCTGCAATTATTTGGTTCGTCTGATGGCAAAACAGGGATTTTGCATACTCTGTAAACAAGTCTACCATCTACCACAACAAGTCTACACCTACCAAAAACAAATCTACCACCACGTTTGTTTCAAAACTCTACCATTACCCTTATCCTAATCCAAACAAGTCTACCATGCCGCTTATTTTATAAATCTACCGTTACGCTTATCCGAATCTAAAGAAGTCTATTGTCATTCAATATTAACAAACAAGTCTATCGTAACTCAAACAAGTCTACCATGTTTATCGAAAAAGCGAAAAAAATATACCATATTAACAACTCTACTATTGTCAACAAATCTACTAATTGAAGGTTGTTTTAGTAAAGACCTGAAAAGCTTGGATAATCCTACCAAGGAAAGTAATAAGTCTACAACATATTATACATCTACCACCACTATAAATAAGTCTACTATCGCTAACAATCAATAAGTCTACCGATCACAAATTATAAGTCTACCAAGGAAACTAATAAATCTACTACAAAATATAAATGTACCACCACTATAAATAAGTTTACCATCGCGAACAATCAATAAGTCTACTGATCACAAAATTATGTCTACCAAACCCCAATTTAAATCTACCATAAAGGCATTTAAATCTACCACTAGTAATTAATCTACCATTACATAAACATAAATCTACCACGCAATAATAAGTCTACCGAGATAAATCTACCATTCGACTACTAAGTCTACCATTAAAAAACAAATCTACCATTGAAGGCGTTAACTCTACCACTCCAAAACATCTCTACCATTGCCTAAAATAAGTCTACACAACAAGTCTACCATTCAAATTTTAAGTCTACCGTTCGTCGATTAAATCTACGGACTTGAATTAAGTCTACCAACAACTTAATATATCTGCCGGCCAAAATATAAATCTACCATCACATGAGCGGTAGACTTATTTGTTTTTGGCGGGAAACTCATTAATGGCAGTTTCGTAAATATGTTTTTTGTTTTCAAAGAAAATAAGGTAAAACGGATACAGAAGGTTGTTTGAATAATTATGAAATATTAGCATCTTTTTGGTCAAAAAACTATTTTTCAAGATTGTTTTAGTAAACCTCCCTAAATGTAATCCTGAAAAAGATTTTGGAAAACCTACAAACATCAAACCTAATATTTACCTTGTTATTGATGGGTTCGCAACAAAAACAAAATGAGAAGTGATCATGTAAGAAATCGAAGAAAAAGGTTATGGAATTCGAGAATGAAATGAGAAGTTAGTAGAATCAAAAAGAAAAGGAAGAAGAAGAGGTTGAACAAAAAAAAGGAAGAAGAAGGAGGGAGAAGGAGGAGACGGAAATAAAGAGAGAGAAACAATCAAATTTTAGGTTAAATGAAATGTTTGATGGGTATTAATTATTTTGAGATTAATTATTTTGGAGTATTAATTTTTTTAATTTAATAATGTATAATTATTGAAGAGAGTAAAAACGGAATTTAATGTCAATTAAATGATAGTTATTACATTACATTTTATAAGATATTAGATAGTTATATCTATATAAAAATACTAATATAGAGTGTAATTTCCCTAAACTTTATATACATATCAATGTTTTATCCTCTCTCTTAAAAGAAAATTATAATAACATCTTCTAATGTTTGAGAAAATTGTAAGTCATAACAAAAGTGGGCATAAAACTAATGAGAATACAATAAAGGTAATGAAAACACTTTCTAGTGAATTTGGGTGGCTTCCGTGGGCTAAAGACGTGCACGCAGACAACCCTACTGTCTCTCTCTCCTACTGTCTCTCTCCTCACCCACCACCGCACACACCTACCCCCAAAACACCTACTCCCTTAAACATCCTTTCCTTCATTCCTCACCTCTATGATTCTCGCTCCCTTCCTCTGATTCCTCTTTCTCCTCTGTTTTTCATCATCAATCAATGGAGGCTTCCTTGTTGATGCGATCCTCTTCTACAATTGGGTTCCTCAACCATCGACGAGACCTATCCACAACACCCATTTGCTCTCTTCTTCTTCTTCCTTCTTCATCCAAAGCCTCCTTCTCTGTTCGTTCTTCTCTTCCTCCCTCCAAGCCACGCTCTGGACTCACTTCCGCTCACGCCGTTATGACACTTGCTGGGTATCAATCAAAACCCATTCTTTCGTCAAATCTATACATCAAAGTTTCGACTTTTATTGTTCTGTATTCTTAAATTAGAAACCTTTTTTTTTTGTTTGTTGTTGTTGATACAGATCGTTGACAGGTAAGAAACGAGTGGATGAAAGCGAGAGCTTGACTCTTGAAGGTATACGAAACTCTTTGATTCGTCAAGAAGACAGTATCATATTTGCTTTGTTGGAGAGAGCCAAGTACTGTTACAATGCAGATACTTATGATCCTACTGCTTTTGACATGGATGGATTCCATGGCTCTTTGGTTGAGTACATGCTCAAAGGCACTGAGAAGCTTCACGCTAAGGTATCATAACCCCTCCCTAATTGCTGGAACCTCCTCAATTGCTGTAATAAAAATCAAAACTTGATTCTGTTTATGAATGAATGATTTTAGGTTGGTAGGTTCAAGAGCCCTGATGAACATCCCTTCTTCCCTGATGATCTACCAGAGCCTATGTTACCTCCTCTGCAGTACCCAAAGGTGCTTTTATAATTTGACTCTTTTGTGGATCAGAGCTAGAGTCTTGATTAGGTTGGTCTGTTCATGTGTTATCACTTCTTGATGATGCGGTTTCTCAATCTTGTTTGAGCTGTGTTTTCAATTTCTGTACTTGGTGCTAAGGCTTCAATTTTTATATCTTATTCATATAGGTTTTGCATTTTGCGGCTGATTCGATCAACATAAACAAGAAGATATGGAACATGTACTTCAGAGACCTTGTTCCGAGACTAGTGATAAAAGGCGATGATGGTAATTACGGATCAACTGCTGTCTGTGATGCTATCTGCCTGCAGGTTCATTTTCTATCTTCTCTCAAGAGCTTAATTCCTTTTATAATTCCATACACCACTCATGTAGTTTTTGATGACTGTTGCAGTCTCTTTCGAAGAGGATCCATTACGGTAAATTTGTTGCAGAAGCTAAATTCCAAGCCTCGCCCGAGGCATACGAGTCCGCCATCAAAGCACAAGTATTTATCCACTTATCCATAGTATTTTATCACCTGGATAATGAACCACCCAAAGTTTATGAATTTGTTGCTCACTTAAAAATTGCGACACATGCGTTGCAGGATAGGGATGCGCTGATGGATATGCTGACATTCCCGACTGTGGAGGAGGCGATAAAGAAGAGAGTTGAGACGAAAACCCGAACATATGGGCAAGAAGTGAAAGTGGGAATGGAAGAGAAGGAAGAAGTAGAGCAGAATGAATCGCAGGTCTACAAAATCAGCCCAATCTTGGTTGGGGACTTGTATGGAGATTGGATCATGCCCTTGACAAAAGAAGTTCAAGTGGAGTATTTGCTCAGGAGACTAGACTGAAAACAGAAACGACTTTGGTAGTAAAGTAGAATGTTTTTTGGTTTTTTAACTCTACAGAGCTGTGAAGACGCTCTTACACTATAATTTCATGTTTGGTTCCACTGTACAAAGCTTGCCAGTGATTTCGAGGTTACTTCACCACTGCTAAAAGTGTCGTTTATATTACTATTAAGCCAACTTTTAGGTGACCTAATCTTGAATGCTTTTATACTCCTCAAGGACTTTTTGTGCAAGGAAACAGTTAACAGTATCTTCTTTGGCTTTCTTTATAGTATATGTTGCGTGAAAACTTCTTCCTTGAAAAAATAGTTGGTTCCTGTTTTTCCAATTCATCAAGAGAACTCAAGGTATAGTGTACAAAAAGTAAGAGACTTGATGTATAGTGTACCAAAAGTAATCAAATTTAACCAATGATCAAAATCAGTTAGGTATTAAATTAGATTGTTCAGCAGCATAGGACTTCAACTTGAATTTCTCTAAAAATAAATTCCATAAAATAAAACAATAAACTTTTTCATCATTGACAATAAGAAGTAAAGGAAATCTAAATGAAAACAAAAGGAGATCAATTTAAATTTAAACCACTAGCTGCCAAAAAACAAAAAAAAAAAACACTAAACAACTTATTAATCTCAAACAAGAAGTCCCATATGCTTGAGTAGTTGATCCGAATGCTTAGGGATGATGATGTCTGAAAGTGCGTAACCACCTAGTGAGACGGTCAATAGGCGAAAACTTGGGCACTTTGGGCAGTACTGGTTGCACCAATGACCTGTCTTGGACCACGACTCGTAGCTTAAGCCCAGCCTCGCAGTGAGTCGTCTCTGAGCTTATAAAATAGTGAACTCCTGGTTTTGTGAGCCTAACGAGATCGTGTCCTGTCTTGTGCACAGCTACAGGTGAAGTCGGGTCGCAATAATTGAACTCAAGATGACCGTTGATTTCTAAAACATCGTTGACTTGGTTGTTGTATTCGAAATACAGAGAGTCTCCAACATGAAACTGTTTCTCCTCGCTCCACTTGTTGTAGAAGTCACTGCCGTAAACATTCCATCCTTTGGAGTCACCGACCTTGTACAACTTTCCAAGAGGAAGTATCTTCCTCGGTGGTGGTGGAGGAACCGGACGTGACGGGTCATGGACGACAAGAACGTTGAGCTTTTGTCCATTTAGGCATTGAGTATGGTTTGAGCTAACAAAGTAGTAGAACCCTGGTTCCGTGAAGGTTACGACGTCGTGTCCCGTGTTGTATACTGCTTTAGGATAAGAAAAGTCGCAGAATTCGCATTCCATGGCGCCCGAGACTTGAGTCACGTCGTTCAAGGTGCGATCGTATTCGAAGACAAGAGAATCTCCCACGTGGAATTCTTTACCCTTGGTCCAATCGTAGTAGACGTCCTCCTTTGCAGTCCATCCATCGGAGTCTCCGACTTTGTAGACCTTCGCCGAGCAGCAACCCAAGAGAACCGTGAAGATCACGAGCACGAAGCAGAAGATCATCTTCTTTGTTGTAGCCATGTTTCGCGATGTTAGACAAGAAAGATGAACAAATCGAGAAGCTAAGAAAAATATGATATTATTGTGAGGTGATGAATATTGTTGTGAGGTGAGAATGCATAGAGCCTAACCACTCTTTATATAGTGTTATACGATTCCTAATCCTTTTCTTTATAGGATTTTTTTTTTTTTCATGATTGTTCGAAGATTTAATCCTTTTTGTAGTATAATTACAGGGTATTTACCCAAGATTTTTAATCAGAAAAGGATTAGGACTCTTCGAAGGTGATTTTATCAGGGGAAGAGGTGTGAATCCAAGTCCAAAAGGTAGTTTCCTCAAATAGATTGCAAAAATATTAAAACTTTGATTACTTTTGAAAAAAGGAAATAAACTAAACCAAATCCTAATAAAGCAAGGATTATGAGATCGTAACACCTTTATAAACAGTGTTAGGGTACATATTTTTTCTCAACGACAACACAATCATCGAAACCTCTCCAAAATTCAAGCGACTTCGATTTCATCTTTCTTCTTTGCTTCTGATCTTTCTTCTTTTTCGTGTTTAACATCGAATCATGGCCACAACAAAGAAGATGATCCTTTGCTTCGTGCTTGCCTTAAGATTCACGGTTCTTTTGGGTTGCTGCTCGGCGAAGATCTACAAAGTCGGAGACTCCGATGGATGGACAGCGAAGGACGATGTCTATTACGATTGGACAAAGGGGAAAGAATTCCACGTCGGAGATTCTCTCATCTTCGAATACGATCCCAACTTCAACGACGTGACTCAAGTCTCGGGCGCTTTGGAGTACGAGTTTTGTGACTTCTCTTCTCCTAAATCCGTATACAACACGGGACACGATGTCGTGACCCTCACGGAACCAGGTTTCCACTACTTCATCAGCTCAAACCATGCTCAATGTTTGTCCGGACAAAAGCTCGACGTTCTTGTCATCCATGATCCGTCACGTCCGGTTCCTCCACCACCACCGAGCAAGATCTTTCCTTTTGGAAAGATGTACAAGGTCGGTGACTCAAAAGGATGGGGAGTATACGACAGTGACTTCTACAACAAGTGGAGCGAGGAGAAAACGTTTCAAGTTGGAGATTCTCTGTTTTTCGAAAACAGTCACGAAGTCAACGATGTTTTAGAAATCAGCGGTCATCTTGAGTTCATATCTTGTGACCCGACTTCTCCTGTAGCTGTGCACAAGACAGGACATGATCTCGTCAGGCTCACCAAACCAGGAGTCCATTATTTCATTAGCTCAGTGACCGGTCACTGCTATGCTGGGCTTAAGCTACGACTCGTGGTCGGACCATTAATCAAAGACGTTACAATCCCCGATTTTACAAAGAAGATGGACTTGTCGCCTATGGACCGCCTCAACAAGTGGTTACGCAGCTACCAACCCCATCACTAAGCATTCTTTGTTTTCTTTTGTTTTATCTTTAGAGTAAAATTTCTTTAGTTTAACTTGTTTCAAGTACTCATGTAGAGTTACTGATTCGGTTCATCATTATATAAAAAGTTTTTATTCTTTCATTGTCTTATTTCAATTGCTATAAAATTTTAGAATCAATTCAATAAAGAAGAGTTTTTTTTACTTCCTTCGATTAAGCATATTGCGATCTGATGTCAAGACAAGATTCTTTGATCTGCTTAATTTCTAAGCATGCGTAAATTAGGTTAGGTTGTAAATTCTAATCAATTTTATTGTTACAAAGCTTGTAAGATTCAGCAATTATAATATTCATTCCATAGAAGCATAATTAATACAAGTCTCTTTATTGAATCAGATGCTTGAAAGTTGTCAGGACTAATTAATTTTGATGCCATGATGCATCAAACTTGGCCTATAGGCATTTGTTAAAAGATCTTTATATGCTAAAGATGCCAATCTAATGCAGAAACTATGAATCACTTGCTTTTTAGGCTATGTAATATCATGCTGTGTCCATTGAACATCATAGAACTACTTGCTGTCTTTAGAGAGTAAAATAAGGATAGGAGCTATAAAACGGCACGCAGTGTATCTGTAGATAAGATAAATTCACAAAAACGAATCACTCACTCTCGGTTCTCTGTTTCCTCCTCTTTCCATGGCTACTGCTTCCTTCGCTTGCTCACTTTTCGTCTCACCACTAACTAAATCATCTTCTACGCTCTTGAATCCGAATCAGCTTCTACGATCGACCTACAGAACCAGGAGCCTTGTTATCAGGTCCATGGCTGTGCAAGAAGATGATAAGAGAACGAGCGATGAATCAATGAGCATTGACAATTTACGCCGATTCGTCGATCTTAACGTTGGAAAATGGACTGGCTCCTTTCATGTATGAAAAACCCTAACTTTTGATTCTGAATTTTGTGCTTTTCTTTTTGTTAGATTGTGTTACGAGCTCCTCCTTCTATTCTTTTTATTTTGTTTTGCAGCAATTTGATGGTAATGGGAATTTATTGCATAAAATTGATACTCGACTTTCTGCTAGTTCATATGGAGAAGATGAACTCATCAGCCTTAACCAATCGTATGATTCTTTCTTGCTTTTTTTTTTCTGTGTTTCTTTCATGGATTAAGGATCTAATGGAGGCAAATTTGGCAATAGAAAGTGTAGAAAGTTTTGAGTTTTTAATGATGTTTGAATCATTAGAGAGAGGAAATTGTATGTCCTCATTGATGTTACATGGTATTACTCTATGAATTTGGACCAAATCTGAAGTGTTTTCTTGTATACAATTTCTGGATTTTTTAGTCAAGCAGTGGTTTTTGCTCTGCACAACAAGTTTCCTCCTAAGCTGTCTTGTGTTTTTGTAAATTTTAGGTTATATATAAAGCAGCCTACATCAGCTACTTCAGTGGCGGAAGAGGAAGAAGAGGAACCAGAATGGGTTGAATACAAAATCAAAGAAACTAATATGTTCACTGTGGACAAATATCAGCAGGTGAGTGTAATTCTGTTATATGTCAGTCAAGATACTAAAGTTTTTTAGTATTTCTTTTGTTGTTTGTTTGTCTCTTAGGGATTCGATTTAATATCTTGACTTTGTTGACTATCTCCTTTTTCTTTTTCTCTTGATATCCATCATCAGTAGTCTGCAGATTGGATTTTTCCCCAAGGAGAGAGCATTTTCGTTGAGGTATCAAACCGCTGGAATGTTGGATACTACGTTAAGGCAAGGCGTTCTCGGGGAAGATGACACTGGAGAAGAATCACCAAGGTTGGTTTCTCATGCCCATTGACTAATTGACAGGTTTTTTATGCTCCATGAAGCATTGAATGTAGATGTTAGTAATAAGGTAGTAACAAATTTTCAGATTTCTTAAACTTCCATCTCGGCGTCCTGCTTTAGTATGTGAGAACTGCTTGTATTCGACGAAGATGGATAGAAGGGCTAGAGCCTTTCACATCATGGATCCTAAAGGTGTTCTTGAAATGCTTATTGTTTTCCTCGAGGAAAGAGGGGTAGAGAATCTCACGCATCCAGTCCTCGATAACTCTCAGGTAATTTGTTGTCAGTTTTATTATTGATTCAAGCTTATGAAGCATCATTAGTCTCCATTCATGATTGCATTCAAGGGCCATTTTTTGAATTACGTTTCTCTTTTGTTGCAGGATGATGGAGAAAGGATTACTCCGTTTCTCGGTACTTGGAAAGGTCGTTCAGCAACAAAACGAAGCGGTGTCTATGGAGCAACTCTATCTGAAGCCGATACTGTCGCTGTTCTTGAAATGAATGACAAAGGTCAGGTAGTCCAGGTAAACAATATTCAACACTCCCACATAGAAATTGACAGTTTTATATGAGATAGGTCTCTGACTTTATGTCAATCAGGATATTTCCTCGACATCCGATGTGAAGAATGTTACTACAAATGTGCACTGGGTGGGTAAAATGTCGAATAACTTGGTGACATTCGAGGAAGGATACCAAATGACATTGTTACCAGGAGGTATGTACATGGGATGTCCCTGTGACGTATCAAAGAGTGTTGCTGAGTTAAAGTCTTTCCATTTAGAATTCTGCTGGCTTGAATCGCCTGTCTCAAGACAGAGACTGGTCCGCACATATGACCATGAAGGTTTGGCTGTCTCATCAACTTATTTTTCTGAGATGAAAGTGTAAGGTTCTTCTTTATTTTTCTGAGATAATGTATGTTCCTGGACCTGTTCTAGATTACTGTATTGTTGCAAATCTATCGACTCAATATATTTGAAATGAAGTTATAGTCGAGCCTTTTTGATCTCACTACAGATGAAAATAGGCCAAGTAATCAGCCTTGCAAGAGATTCGAGGAAGAAGGAATGAGATCAACTGATGTTAAACTTGACACAACTTCTGATTGTCTCTAAAGCTGTATTGTTTATAAGTACTTCTGGTCAGATGTTGTAAAATTTAATTTCGATGGCATGTAATTTCTACAAATTTTTAATGTCATATTCTCAAGTATGTTTCCGGATTAATAATATAGAGATGTTGAGGTTGCCAAATTCATATTTTATTGGGTCTCCTTACTTATAAAATCTACGCCACAGGTGGATAGCAATTCCTTATGTAATAGAAGGAAGAGCTTGAAAGACAAAGTGGCACAAACAATTTAGCTTATGATTATGTTATGTACTGATGGGAGTTTATCTAATCAGCACAAGACCGTCAATAAGCACGATTCATATCATTTATTTGCAAAAGATTTGATATCAAAACAGGATTCGATCATAATTTCATCGGCTTTGCAACCTTATATGGCACAGCTATACGAAACGCGAACCGGCAAAACGATCCAGCAAGAAAAAGAATATCTTGTTCATCATGTAAAACACATTTGTAACCAGTTACCAAAAACTAGATCTAAAGAGAAAACAAAAAAAAAAAAGCATTTTGAGAATTTGCTTGGCAATAAAGTTGGGACTTTCCTATGATAAATCAATCAAGCAAAAGCGAAAACCTGAGGGACTCGTAAAAGGATTGAAAATCCAATCCAATAGAGTTAGATTGAAATGTAGGGCAAAAACCATCTCGCTTTGACAGAGCCTAAAGAGAAGGAAGCATCAAAGGAGAGAAGGCCCGATTGGATGATATGCGCCTACGCACCCAAAGAAGGGTACGCCACAATAAAACCTTTTCTCGTGGGAATACCACGCCACCCCTCACTCACGAGGGAAGCGCTCGGCCTCAGGCGCTCTCTTTCTTCTTCTTCCTCTAGGGTTCTTACTCTTTTTATACACCCCTTCACTTTTCTCTTTTTTCATTTTTCAACCCCTACATCTATTTCTTCTTTCACTTTTCAACCCCCCCTAGAGTTTTTTATTTTTATTTTTGTGCCACCCATGATATCATTAGCTTAGTCCCCCAATTGTGACAGTGCGGTACGAAACGGGATAGGTGCGGTGAAGAATAAATAATAACAAAAATAAATATACACATATGTATAAGTATAGATTTTTGTTAGATACACATGTATAAGTATAAATTTTTGTTATTGTTTAATGCAGTACGGAACGGTGCGGTTAGTTACCATTCGGAACCTTAATCTTGGATAATATAATAGACAAAAGGAAATTGTCCATCCTCTTTTATGAATACAACAAAAAATAAATGCAATAAAAGTTAAAGCAGATAGATTTCTAAAAGATATTGACAGCGGATTTGAGCCACATCAAATGTGTCGATATAATTATCACGGCAAAGCAGTATTTTTTGGACTAAAACCTCATAAGCCCCAAATGGGCAAAAAAAATTCTTAAAGCCCTTTGCTAACCTAAAAGCCCCTCAATCTTTCCCTTCTCAACTTTACCCTTCTTTTTTATTATTATTATATATAAACATCCAATTAAATAATCCACCAAACAAATTAAATTTTTTACCAACCAAATTAATTTTCAACCAATCAAAAACAACCACATACTCTTTCTCTCTCTTCCTCTTTCCCGTCGATTTCTTTCTCCTCTGTCTCTCCTGTCGCTGAAAAAAAAAACAGAGCTCCGCTTCTTCTTCTTCGGATCTGCTTCACTTCTCTTCCTCGTCCTTCTTCTGTGTTCTTCATCTCATCATCTCTTTGCCATCACCCTTCTTCTTCTCCATCTCGTTGAAGCCTCTTTGCCCTAGTCCATCTTCTTCTTCATGTAAGAGTTACGAAAAACAGAGGCAAGGATTAAGAGTTGTTTCATTCTTGCACATGTGAGTCTTCTAAATTAAGGTATGATATTTCATTGTTTAGCAAGTTTCATGTTTAGGGTTACATTAGGTTTTGTTCTAGTTTTGGAAATTTGTTTGTAAATTAAATTTGGATATTGGATATCTGTGTTTCTGGGTATTGGACTTGTTTTATAAGTTTATTAGGGTAATGTGCTAGGTTTTGTGGCAGCTGAATCATTATAAAGCAAACAAAATCGGACCTAATTTTTATACGTATAACTGGTACTACTGAGAATAACTGGTAGAACAAGTAGTATCGAGAATAACTGGTACATATGTTTTGGTACTGCAGGGGACATGACAATGAATTGCACAATCATATGTTTTGATTATGGAGGATGTTACTCAATGGAAGGTGATTGCGCAAGATGGAGTTCAAAAGGAGATAAAATTAAGAGTTTAGCGATACGGAGTGCACCGGAGGAGGTGACTTATTCGGCCTTGGTTGACGGAATTAGGAGAAAGATCATGATAGATGAAGCTACGACGCAGTTGAAACTTAGTTACTTTCCGATGATTTCGAATCTTTGGACACCATTAGAAACAAAACAAACACAGGAAAAAAAGAGAATGAACTTACTTTCTTCCGATCAATCTCTTGATGTCGAAGATGGTTCTCTCAGGATTAACACCCGCCTGGTTCTTAGCAGCTTCACCAACGAGCCTCTCGGAGTCAGTGAAACCAACCCATGAAGGTGTAATACGGTTTCCTTGGTCATTGGCAATGATTTCAACATGGTCATTCTTGTAAACACCAACACAAGAGTAGTTGGTACCAAGATCAATCCCTATAACTGTTCCTAACTTGGTAGCCTCTACTTTCTGTCCTACTTTTTCTGTTTTCTCTTCTTCTTCTGCTTTCTCTTCTTCTTCTGCTTTCTCTTCTTCTTCTGCTTTCTCTTCTTCTTCAGCTTTCTTTTCTTCTTCTGCTTTCTCTTCTTCTTCTGCTTTCTCTTCTTCTCCTTCTGCTTTCTCTTCTTCTTCTGCTTTCTTTTCTTCTTCTGCTTTCTCTTCTTCTGTTTTCTCTTCTTCTGCTATCTTCTCTCCTTCTTTCTCTTCTTCTTCTGTCGCCTCTCCTTTCTCTTCTTCTCCTGTCTTCTCTCCTTTCTCTTCTTCTCCTTTCTCTTCTTCTTCTATCTCCTCTTCTTCTGTCTCCTCTTCTTCTCCTTTCTCTTCTTCTCCTCCCTTCTCTCCTTCTTTCTGTACTTTCTCTCCTCCTTCTTCTTCTCCCTTCTCTCCTTCTTTCTGTCCTTTCTCTCCTCCTTCTTCTCCTACTTTCTCTTTTCCTTTGTTTCCCGTACCCTCAGCTCTCTCATCCCTCTCATATCCGAAATTGAAATCAAAGCCACTATCTCTTCCACCACCTCTCCAAAATTCATCTTTGAGATCCTTTACATCATTCTCTAAACCGAGAAACTTATCCTCTAAACCCGAAAACTCAGCCTTCACCTTATCAAACCCTGTGTCCATTTTCGCGGTCAGCCTCTTTTCCATTTCTTTCAACAGTTTAACAATCCCATGAGCATTCTCGGGTTCAACAGTTTCTTCTTCCTCTTGCTCCGTCTCCTTAGGCTTTCGGGAATCCACATCTTCCTCATACATCTTTTCCCAACAAATCTTCTTATTCTCTTGGAGATGTTTGCTCCAACTGTCTGGCAACATATCCAAAGCATCATAACCTAAATCATCATCAAAGATGAGCTCACTAAGAGCTCTTTCTTCTCCTTCCGGTTTCAAGATACTATGAATATCCTGTCAATGTTACAAAACAGCTATTAACATCCTATTAACATTAACCAAAACGAATTATAATTAAGATACTACTGTGTATCACACCAGTTATACACAGTAGTACCAGTTATACACAGTAGTACCTTAGTAGAACCAAGCTTCTCATATATCTCTTCCACTGGCCAACCTTTCATAGTAGAGGTTTCAAACTTCCGCTTGCACATCCTTGGACAGTCTTTCTCTGCCCCTTCAATATCTACTCTGTATGATCTCCTTAGATTTGGTATAACTTCGAAAGGCATAACCTACATATAGAGAAATAACACGTCAAAGGTTAAATGTTAAAGCATTAATAGATTAAAAACATTTATAGATTCAAAGAAATAATATTTTTACCTCCAATGGAATTACAAATCCAGGCAATGTCAATTGTTCTTCCCGCGAACCACAAGTCATCTTTTCTATCTTTGTCATCAAGTAGTAAACATTCCCGACAGAGTCATCAAAGGTGTATCGCCCCCACAGAAATGATATACACAAATCCGGATCCTCAACCATTCTAAACAAGAATGGCTCTATAGCTGAATCAGCCCCGGCCTTTTTTGCAAGTATCGCGCTTAAGAAATACAATATCATCATCCTCAGCCGATCTTGAGACCTCTTCTTCATCGAAAGAAGCTTGTCTTTGACATCTTTGACTCTTACGGATGTCCTCGTAAACAGCTTCTTCTTAAACTGAGACGTGTAATCACGCAACCTCATCTTCGGATGAAGTGTTTCGGAGTATTCATGGCAAAATAACCCACTGATCAGACCATGCTCTCTCAGAGAGTACCGGATTGGAATACCATTCACCACAAACCAAAGATTTTTCTTCGCATCAAGCTTTACCGTTCGAATCAGCAGCATAAACAAACCCTGGAGCTTACGGTTTGCTTCTCTCTCCATGTGGAAAATGTGTTTAAACTGCGGGTGAGATTTAAACCACGCCAACTCTGGTGCAAAATCCGGATTCTCTATCATCTCTAAGAAGGTGGCCAAATCACACCTGGTTTGGATCTTGCATACCGCATTATATTTGCTAGGTGGGTGGAACATCGTCAAAGGCTGCATCGGAAGAGTAGGAGTATCAGATATATCCTGCAATCAAAACATTATTACAATCCTAATGGTACCAGTTATACACAGTAGTACCAGTTATACACAATAGTATCAGTTATACACAGTAGTACCACTTATTGCTAACAGTTATATACAGTAGTACCAGTTCAACTAACAGTTATACGTTCACCTAAATACTAACTTTTATACGGTTTATACTGAATACTCATAACCAATTCCTCTAAATAACTAGCTTATATACTAACTTATATACTATCTAGTACCAATTCTCCTAAGTACTAATCCACACTTATACTATATAATATGACATTAGGAACTTGAATCACATACCTCCGAAACAGTAATGCATTCTTCAACTTCTTCTGAAGGGATCGGACCTTTTGAAGTCCCTTCCTTGGAACTCTCCTTTTCCTTTGCAATCTTTTTAGAACCTCCCTTCCTCATCCTAGGACCCATTTCTGCAAAATCCACAACACCATAATCAAAACGTCTTTTCTCAATTCATATGAAAACCCAAAACGGACCATTAGAAGCAAAACAAGACAAATCAACAATTCACACTAAGACAAATCAAGACAGACAAATCAAGACAAATCAAAAAATCTACATTGTCCAATTTCTTCATATCAAAATCTGAAAAACCTCAAAACCACATACAAATCAAAACCCCCAAGTTGATTTTTCTTGAAACCCTAATTTCAAACCGATACATATATCAAAATCAAAACCCGATTACATATCAAAATCCCCTTCTTGCAACCAAAAACCAATTCGAAATGGAAACCCATTCGAAATCGGAATCAAAATCTCAACCCAGAAATCTGAAATGGAAATCCCCTTCTTGCAACCAAAATCGCAACTCACCTTCAAGAAAAATCACCGTCGCAGTCCACGGTGATGGAGTCGACGCCGGCGAACAAGAAAAATTCGGGAGATAGACGAAATTGTTAAGGTTTGGTTTTCGATTTTTCGCAAATAAGAAACTGAAATCTTGAAGAAGAAGAACACGAGAGATTTAGTCCGAGAGGGAGAGGGAGAGGGAGAGAAGAGCGGTTTTTTTTTTCTTTCCGTTTAATTTGATTTTTCTTAGAAAAATCTTCAACAGTTTTTTTTTTTTTTTTCGGTTTTCTTGGTAAATTTGCAGATTCATTAAGGGTAATTTCGTATTTAACCGTTTTTTGAATTAAAAAAAAATCAAAAGAAAAATGGATTTTAAGCTTGGGACATATCTGAATAAAAATGTGAAGGTGGGGGCTTTTGGAGTTACTCTCCGTATTTTTTAGACATAGTCACAAGTGAAGTTGAAAGATACCCCAACATCCGAGATTCATCCGTCAGAGCGAATCTGATTGTATCTTCAAGCCCCGTACAGACCGCTACGCAAGATACAAATCGGTGAATAAATTGATTAGATTTTCCGATATTGAATTCGGAAAAAAACTACCTTTCAAAGAAATTGGACATAGTAAGACGATTTTCTCTTTGTAAAAGGAGGAAAGTGGTAATGATCTCTTCTCGCGAAAGGAGGAACATGGTAGTGATCTCTCCCGAGAAGGAAGGAAGATGGAATCGATCTCTCCTCTGAAGAGCGAATCCGAGTGTATCTTCAAGCCCCGTACAAACCGCTATGCAAGATACAAATCGGTGAATAAATTGATGAGATTTTCCGATACTGAATTCAGAAAAAAAAACTATCTTTCAAAGAAAGTGGACATGGTAAGACGATTTTCTATTTGTAAAAGGAGGAAAGTGGTAATGATCTCTTCTCGCTATAGGAGGAACATGGTAGTGATCTCTCCCGAAAAGGAAGGAAGGTGGAATCGATCTCTCCTCTGAAGGGGAGCAAGGTGGAACAAATCTGTTCCCGAGAAGGAAGAAAATATCGAATCTCTCCCAATAATAAAAAGCCACTGAATTTGATCTTCGGGTGACAAGGCTGATAACAACAATTTTTGTGCCACTATTTTTGGAGGGTAATTGACAAACAAAACTAAAGAAGATTGGGTTCATCCCATATCTCTCCTAGTCCCGAGCTGATGAACACAATTTGTCGACATCGAAAATGACGAGCTGTTCATGATGGGATGCATCTCCAAGGCGCACATGGTGGAGCCAGTCTTCCAACCCATTAAAGAGTGATTAAAGTCGTACAATAAATACGAGAGGAGAAAACTAACAAAGGATATATGGCGACCAAGAAGAGAGTTAATCCCAGTTGTTAACACCTGAACCGAAAAACTGGAGCGTCCATCCTACAGAGCAGATACAAACCTTCGCTATGTCTCGGGCCTCCTTTCTATGGAATTTAGGCCATACAAGATAACTTTAGTAGAACAAATCCCATAGCTTATGTAATAATCTCAACCCTTAACAATTTAACAATTTAGATGGAATAAGACAACATTGAAATTCAGCAATAAAGAGCGAATAAATAACACAAGAACATAGTATAATTGTGGTAACAGAGTGCGAGTTACAACAAAGGGCAAACTCGAGAAGATAACTTCATGAGTTTGCATTATCAACTTCATATCAGTTATAACATAAATAAATGTACATATATTATATAAAAATATACAACAGTTTGATGAATAACACACTTTTTGTTTTGGTTTCTTCGGATACAAGAGGACGTTTACACCATAGTTTCCCCATCCTCCTGGATTAAAAGCATTGGGATTTGTCCGTGGTCGACGAAATCAATCTTACTCAGCCTCAGACAGCATAGGACTTGTTCCGGCAGCTCCTCTGGTTTTTGAGCCTGTTTCATGTTCCATTTTAAAGATAAACAAAAGTTTGAATCTTGTTGTCTTCAAGAACATAAGATCTTCTAGTCTCTGGTTCACATATACTTTGTATCAAGTTTTGCTCATTACCTGGATGGTTAAGCCGAGGTCAAGAGTTCCATTCTTCAGTCGATCTCTGAATGCTTCAAGTCCTTTCCGTGAAATGTAGCTGAACCGATGTACATCCAAATCAATCTCAAAGTAGTTTGGACCCTGCGGAGAGGTAAAAGCAATCTTAATTACGTCCCAAAGACGACTTCTTCTGTGTGTTTGTTTAAGAGGTTAGTTAGTGGTGCTAAAACCTTAAAGAAGCTGTGTTGAGGACGAGAAAGGACGGGTTTCTCATTGTAAGCCTGCACAAGCTTCTTTTCAGTCGAGCTTAGAGTTAGATCTTCAGGGTTAACAAGTCCAGCCACGATCTTAAGCCTTTCACGGAAAGCAACATTGTTGTCTTTAGCAAATCCTTTCACCTTCTCCATCTCATCATTAACAAGTTTCTGTTTTGAAACATAATTTTTTATAAGAAAACCAGGATGTATTCAGATCAATCACGAGATGTGAGAAGTGTAAAGAAATGGCTTTTAAAGCTACCTTGATGCTCTCCTGATACTGCTGAGAGGTTTCTTTTTCGAAATTGTCTCGTAATTTGAAGTAAAGTACAATGCTCATGCCTTCACCATCGCTATCTCCAAGGAACATTGCAGCAGGATAGGTTGGTAACTGCCAAATGAGGTACAACTGTCAGGATTATTTACACATATAAGCATATCAAACACAATCTACACACTTCTTATGATTATCACACAAGCAAAAGTTAGTGACAAAAGAAAGACGAAGAAGCCATTAATGTTGATAGTGGTTACCTGAATGTTGACAATGAGAAGAGCAGGGAGCTTTGCCTCGGCTTTGATGTTTGGAAGCTCAATGTGTTGGGCGATATGATCAATCTTCCTGGGACAGACAAACAAGTCAACGCCAAAAGGAGTGTACGGACACTGATTAGGAGCTGGGGATTTCTTTTTGTCTCTGCAAACATCATTTCTTCAACAGTTATAGACAAAACAGTTTCTAGTAAAAGATACATAAAGCAGAGTGGTTAAAGGTGTACTTGAAATAGGTTTCTCCACGGAGTTTAAAAGTTGAAGGCGGTATCTCACACCAAGTTCCACTGGACTGCTTCTCTTTGGCTGAGCAAGGAATGACGAATCCTGCTTTTGGATGGTAGAGCAACTTACGGTGCTCAGTAACTTCCTCACCATCGCACGATCTCCTCTTGAATGAAAGCCGATAAACAGTGGATTTTCGCTTCTGAGATGTGGGTGAGTTCAGAGTCTTTTCGTTGAAACTAACCGTTGGCATCAATCGGCTCAGGCTGGATCTCAGGGTTTTCTCTTGAGAGTTCCGTTTTGGTTCCTTCAAGCCTTTAAAGCTTGCATGGTCGATTAGTTTCTTCTTGTTGTTTCCAGTGAGAACAGAAAGACCACTAGGATCCTTGTACAATCCTTTGCTCACAAACTTCTCGGTTTTACTCCCATCTATCTTCAAGTAAGTCTCATGGTATTCTTCATACTTTCCTTTCCCATCCACAATGCACGAAGAAGATTCGAATTGAACTACTTGACCATTTGGAATGTTACCCGTCGCACCACCAGCTGATGATGCGTTATCTGCTGGGAAAGATGCGGTAAGAAAAATTCAGATCCGTATCGACATCACCAAAATTGTTCCTCTATATGCTTTTTCTCAGGTGAGCTATTAAGCTCCATGAATCCTGAAAAGAATCTAGATTGCCATTTTACCTTCGGGTAGGCTGACGAAGTCTTCATCTGAGTCCGAATCAAGAACACTGACAGAGTCAAACCATGCATCATCTTGCGAGATAGCTGCAACAAAAAGAATTCCACACAGGTTAAAATCTATGATTTTCCAGTTATTATATATTCTAATCTACCACTGCAAGATTAAGTTAGCAGGTAGAGAAACACTGACCAAAAGAAACTCGGTTCCCAACATCACTGGGCCTTCTAATAGTTGCATGAGGAACAATATCAGATACTTTAGAAAAGTGTTTGGAAGATCTGCGACGGCCTTTACTCCGAGGCCTAATTCTTCTTGAATGGGTTGACACACATCCACCCATTTTTTTTATTACAATTTTATTTATATCCTGTTCGAAGAAAAATGTAATCAGTGCAAATCACATGAAAAGGCCAATGCATCTAACATATCTGCAACATATAAAACTTTGAAATCCCCACATACAGAAACTAGTTATTGTTACTCTCTGGCTTATTACTACCATTGGGACCAAGTCACACTACCTGGCTTAATTTGTTTTCTATTCTGAACAGGTATATTATACAGTTTGAAAAATCTCTCAACTATAATATATTGTCGCCAGCTCAAAAGTGTACCAATTAAAAGAGGAAGTGGAGCACAACAACATATAGCAAAACAATGGTAGCTAAATCTCAATATTATAACTTTGTTTCTTAGATTAGATACACCAAGATGTTTTGCTTGTTCACATGAGCCAAATGGATTGCTGCAAAACAATAACCCAACAGAAAAATTCTCAAAGAACAAAACCTAACACTGTCTATGCCCTTAAACCAAAATTTTTGATGTGAAAAAAAGCTCTTAATAATCTCCATGGTAATACACTAATTGTTGCATTGATATAAAGGCTTAAACTCACAGGAACTGGGAATGAATTAAGAAACTAGAGATTTTTCAATCACTTTCAGCTTCATATAAAAAATTTCCCCATAGGTTTGATTTGGACATACAAATCTGACTAAAAACGTCAACATCACTCAGGAAATAGGAATCGTCAAATAAAAAAAAAACAAATTTTATCCTCCAAAAGAACATATTCGCATGCAGAAAAAAAAAAAACGCAAAAGTTATGAATGAAGAAAAGAAAAAATCATGATCGATCCGTAGCTAAATCAGAACAGATCCGAACGAGAAAACGGGTCAAAAAGATGATGCATGATCAACAATGTACAGGATTTAAAGACGAATCTAAGCTTGAAAACAATGAATCTAAATGTGCAATACCTGAGAAAAGTAGGCATGATAAAAAGGGCAATCCTTTTTTTCGTTGTTGTTTTTGTCAGAGAAAAAAAAAAAGGGAAGAATCTTCCCGTAGTTGCAGAGGCGAGAAGATCCCAGAGAATGAAGATAAGCCGAATTAGATTTTAAACCCGAAAATTTCGGATCCGGGCACAGACACCAATAACACAAAAAGGGCAGATTCAGCTTACCTTTGTCTCCTCTCTCTTCTCTCTTCTCTCTTCTCTCTAGAGGAAAAGCGAAACGAGAGCGAGAGGACTCAGAGAGGAGAGAGGAATTTCTTTTACCTTTTATTGCAATTACTAAAAGCCATTGGAATCAGAAATATTAATGGAAAATTATAGGACTAACTGCCTAATTACAGTCATAAGCAGTAAGTTAAGTTACTAACTACGGATACGTAAATTGTCCTACAAGATTTTCCTTCTATCTTGGTTTGATCCCATTTGAAAATTCTAAATTAACGTAAAAGACACTAAGCAAGAGAGATCAAATTTTTTTACAACGACTAATTTTTTAGATTGATTAGCACCAGTCGGGTTCTGAAATTTTGGGGACAGTAAGCAATAACAAAAAGAGAAATTGGGTTGCATAACAAAGATTTTTAATCAAATTAGCAAACTAACAAAATCCTCACCAACCAATCTATTGTTTTCTTAAGGAATCTCTCCCTTTTTTTGTCATTTTTGTAATTAGACATTTATTCATTGTTATACACCTAACTAACCCTAACAAAAATTGGGATTTTCACGGATATGTTTTTGAAAATTAAGAATAAAAATTAAAAAATTTAAAAGCTCTTTTGCAAAACAAAAAAAAATGAGAATTTTGTTTACAAAATATAAATAAAACAGGGGCCTATTTTTAATATTGAGAAACTGAAAAATTAGGGTGTTCTACGCTCAATCCTCATTGGCCTTTGCCCAGGGCTGACCTTGCAGAGTAGTGTCTTTATTTTTGAAAATGCCAACAACAGCAGATTATTCGTTGCTAATCTCCGTCATAAACACGATACAAACAACACTGCGGGAAGAAATGGGACTATTTTGGTGGAAGCTAAATTGCATATTTTGAAACACTATTTTTCAAAACAATTGAGTGAAGTAAGAAGCGTTGATTGAGCAATTACTTGGGGTAGTCCCATTAATTTAAAAGAGCAATTTGTACTCATACGTTGATACTCCATTCTCTGATGAGATGGAGCTCACTAAGATGTCAAGAAGTTCACGTTTTGAGTTATGAAGATGTATGACTATGACATAACAACCGATTTAGACAACCATGTATCTCAATACAAACATTGCTTGTTCACAATAACTCTTCAAAGAAAGTATCGGGAGGCTACCATCTGTAAGAGTTTTGATTGAAACCTCAAAAGAACCACCATATAGTGGTTTAATTAACCTACCTATTCAATACATCATTTTCATTATTATCCAATCTTTTTATTGAGCAATTCGCTAGCACCATGATCTAGAAAAAAATGGTTGATGATCCCTGTGAACTGATGCACAAGAAGAAAGCCATTACGTGAGCAAGTGAGAAGTTTTTGACAAAGAAAAAGTGTTCATACCTAACTGCAAATGTCTCCACCTATCATTTTTTTGGGATCATCTGAGCATATATTAAACATAGAGAACACGAAAGGAGACTTACATGGTCCATAGGACAACATCACAAAGAAAATTCTAAAAGTAAGCCAGTAATCCTAACAAGCAGCTCTAAAAACATCACAAACACATGTTTAGAAACGAAATAAATCCTCCTATGATGAATCAAGTCTACCTCACGAATAAATGCGAAGGTTCCAAGCTTCAACAAGAAACAAACCTAGATTCCAACTTTCAAAAATGACGAGAAGAACCAAATGTTTACCACACTAGAAATAACCCAAAGGAATGCATATTCGATGCAAAACCACTACGAAAACCATATTTAACAGAGTCTAGCCACGACGAACTAGCCTTAACACCTCCAATCTAAGCGAGACCAACACCAACCCCGGCCTGAACAACAATACAATCCACCAACGACAAGTTTACATGGTGAAAGCCTACACCACATCAAACCCTGCCTCCGCTAATGAGAAAAGGAGAAGAGGCACGAAAATAATAGCTCATAAGAGCTAAAGCCCGAGGAAGCAAGAACAAAATCCTGGACCTTTTAGGAACACAAAAACATAGAAAAAGTTTACCTCCAAGCAGAACCATATCCTCAACCAGCTAGCCACGAAACCTCAAAGTTGAAAATGTGGGATTTCAAAAACTTCGAACCTCAAAGTTCTCAATTTTATTTTATTTATTTTCATGAATAATCAAAATTTGTTTTCTACTTTTAATTGATTGATTTCATTTTTTATAGGTTATAATAATATATTAGATTACAAACCCGCATAATCATCAATCTAGTGTCGTAATAAAAATTTTGAAAGTGATTGTGGAGATGACACATAACCATATTTTCACAAATCACTTATCAAATAAATGTTTATAAGAGATAAGACAATAAAAATCTAAAAACTAATCTATGATTAATCTTTAATTTGATCATTAGGCGTTAGCCCACATCAAACAAATTAGAAATTTCGTAACCAATTTGCTCTAATTTTTTTTTTGGTTTGGTTCTGCTTGGAATTTTGAATCGATAAAGAAAGTGAGGGTCCAACATATAATATAATGAAAGATTAAGGTTTAATCTGTAAATTTTCAAACGGAATCATATAAAGAAAATAAAGTTTTACTCACAAAACGCGTCGTTACGATAGAGACGAAGAACATATCCCAATTCCATTTCGTCAAAGTTGATCCGGATCCGGATCCTCCTAGTTCGATCTTCATCTTCCCGACGGAGTAACCCAATTCCGGTGAGTTTCTCGGCAAGCACGCTCTTCTTCATAGTTGTATCAGCTTTTGAGTTGTTCGAATTGGTTGATTTTGCGTGGGAATTTCGTTCTAGATCTTCTTTGCCTAGTCTTGACTCTTGATTGATCTTAGTTATAATTTGTTTTGATCATGCTTTTTAGTTAGGAATGCGAATTTATAGTGCTTAAAGGCGATTTTTATGGGCTAATGTGCGATTTTGAGTTTCAGTTTCAGGATTTTCTCTGTTTCTTGAATTCTGCTTAATGATAAATCTGTGTTGTGATTATGAAGGGGTCTAGGGTTTTCTGATTAGTAATGGTATCGAGGCGGAATGTACGGTATGCTCAGCTTCCAGGAGATGAAGATGATGAAGATTATGGAAATGGTGGTGGGAGGATAAATTTCGATCCCCGATTCGATTATACGCCGAAAGCATTTGATAGAGTACCATGGAAATCCATAGCACTAGCTGTGTTTCTTCTGTTCCTTGGTTGCTTGCTTCTCCTTTTAACGGTTTTCATCTTCACTGGTCACATGGAAGGAGATAGCTCTCAAGGTTATGCCCTTCTCGTCCTTGGGATCCTTACTTTCCTCCCTGGTAAGACTCGGAGTTCTTAGTCTCTTTGTTACACTTATTGAAATTCCTCATGTCCCTCGATACGTATATGCATGATGTTTGATTCAGAAGCACTCATGGAATTCTGTTGTTTAATGTGGAGATTTAGTTAGTTGGATCGATGAGACGCATACTGTGTTCTTTGTCTAGCCATTGATGCTTTTGAGTTCCTCCAGTTTTCTTGAAAGAACAGTTATGACATGACGCTGTTCTGAGTGCATGATGTTTGATTTGAAAACCCTTGTGACATATGTTGTTTGATGTAGAAATTGAGTGAGTTCGATCAAGTAGACACAGATTGTGTTATTTGTCTGTTGAAATGATGTTCTTTTTACCCATTTATGCTCTCTGAGTTAAACTGGACGTAACAGTGATTTTCATGGTCCTGACACATCTCACAATTATGACGCAGGATTCTACGAGACCCGGATTGCTTACTATTCATGGAGAGGAGCTGAAGGGTACCGTTTCGCAGCCATTCCCTCCTACTGAGTAGGTGGAGAAGTAAAGAATCTCTGTGCATAGAAAAGGTTTTTTTGTTTGTTTGTTGAGGAAGAGTCTTAGAAGAGAATTGTAATCCAAAAGTAGTAGACTTGAGCTGTTTCATGAATCACCTTGATTCTCTTCCTACTCTGTAGAATCTCCTCAAAGATATATACATTAAGATCCACAAATTTGTGTCTCGTTCGTTATCAAAATATGTTTGTGCCTTTTTGGACTTTGGGGTTTTTTCTACAAAGAAGACAAAAAAAGAGAGGTCGAGTTCATAAACAAAGCCATTTGTTTATTTATTTTTACAGCACAACTCCATACATTTATAACTAGACGGAAAAGACTCACGAAGGAATGAAAAGATAGAACCAAGCTACAAACGTGAAAAAATAAATAGTTTTATGCTCCTATGGTCCTTTTTATTTTTATTTTTTTAAGAAAAGCAGCACGAAAATTATTACAATGTGGATTCAAAATAAGAAAAAAAGAAAACAAAAACCAAAATGAGTGAATGGATCTAGAGCACTAGAAAAAGTAAACCAATCATTTTGATTTTTCACCATTTTTTATTTTTATTTTATTTTTAACTAGAGGGTAATCAGAGTTTTATCATCCGACTAATTTCCCCAAAGATGAGTGTAGCTGTAGAGTAGTCCACTCACCAGGTTTTCTAATGAACCTAAAGCATGACACCATTTCGACTGATCAAATGGGGGTAGTTAAATAATTCCACGCTTTATGATGAAGCAGTAGACATTCACATTGTTATTAACAGGCTCGTGACCTGAAAGAAACAATCGCTTAGGTGAATTAGGATTTTTCATCTTTAGAGATGTGTGACTGACAATGAAATTGAGAAAAAGCAGAGGAGATGTGAAATCAAGAAAGGATTACAAGGATAAATGCGAAATTAGAGAAGAAATATTATTGAAATCGAATAAAAGAGAGTTTATAGGAAAGGAGACGAAAAATGAAAAAGTCGCCGTGAGAGAAAGAATTCAGAGATTAGGGTAAAAAAATTATTGTAATTTGGATAATTCTGAGTTTTTTTTTCTTTTCGTCAAACGATTTTATTAAAAAATCTCAAAGGCTAAGTTTTCAGCACAATGAAAATCCAAGCCCAACATTTTCATATCTAACAAGGATAAACATTAAAAGTTTAAAACCATAAAACTAACGTGTCGTTTCTATCTACCACGTGTCCGGAAAACGCAAGTTGCCCTAAAAGCTTCACAGATCTTCGACGCCGGACATGAGAAACGTCGACATCGGAGTTTCCACCGTCGGTCATGCACGTCAGTCGCCATTATCCTCCCAGTATAGCTTTCATCACATGACTTTCATAGCATCTTCATAACTCTTCAAACTTCACCTCTATCAAACGCCGAAGCCAAATGAGTTGACATCCAAGACCACCGAAAATTTAGAACAGAGAATCTTAGCAGGGGAGAACAAATTCCCGGGCAGAACACGCTGCAGAAAAATCTTCTCGGTATCCCTTCCAAAATTCCCAAAAACATAGCCTTCAATCCCACAATAGACACATCACCTAAACTAAGACCTTTTTTTAGGGAGATGATGATTTATGCTATTTGGAATAAAAAGTATGAATTTGATGGAAAACGGGTCCCAACTCAAAAATAAACGGTTTACCAATTAGATGCGATAGAGAGAGAAGAAGAGTAGATTAATACGATCAAAGTCGGAACCCGAAATCCGAACATGTCGGAAGCCAAAAGTCCGGTTGTAGCCGGAAAAACATCCAAGAACTAAAGATAAATCCGACCAAGTCGAAAGCTATATCTAGTAGAAACTCTATAAATCAATAATTTTGAGACTATGATATTTTATTAATTTAGATAATTATTAATTTATCGGAAAAGAAAAGTTTCTATAATTAGTTAAATTATTGTTTACTTGATTTTTTTTTATATTAAACTATATTTTTTTCTTCTCTTTGTTTGTGTTTATTAAATCCACTAATGATTTAGTTATAAAGAGATTATAGTTATAAGAAAAGAACAAACAACACTAAAATCATATCTAAATTGTGTATGTAGAGAATTTTATATATCAAAAATTAATTTATGATATGGTTGGGACCATATATTTACATATGATTTTTAAAATATTTATTATCTTATCGAATTGTATCATATTTTGCAATGGCCCGACTCGGGACTGACAAAATTTATTAATTAATCGAGTTTATTAAGTTATCGAGTATTAATTTATAGAGTTTCTACTGTACAAAGCAAATGACCGGCTTCGACCGAAGATTCTGATTTAATAAACCGGAAATCACTTTCTCGCTCTATGAGAAGAGAGAGTAAATCGGATAATTCTAAGTTTTAATTTTCATTTTTGTTGACCAAATAGAATTTTCGTTTTTGTTAATGTAAAAAATCGTATATTTATAAAAAGGTAAAATCGAGATCATAATTTTATGTGGCTAAATGATAGTTACAATATTATGTTTTATATAGTGTATAATTTCCTTTGATTTAATCTATATTTATAAAATAAATAATTGACCTGATTTGTGAACCTTCAAATTATAAAAAAAGGATAAGTACATATAAAATGGCCCCAATTAGAGGGATTGCAAATGCATTTATTGTTGTACAGTATATGGGTTTCCGTTTCATGATTCGTCGTCATTACTAAAACTACTTTTTTTTTTTTTTTTTTCCTTAAGCTAAACATCATTACTAAAATTACTGAGGTCACCATGAAGACTTTAAAGGACTGAGTCAGCTCTGCGTCAGAGACGAGTTGAAATCTGAGTTTTCCCAAGATTTTCAGATTACACCACTTACCGTAAATTTCTCTTCATATCTCTATCAACAAATAAGCTACTCCACGATTCTCCTCTCTTTATCAATCCATCAGATTCTATAAGTGTTTCTTCGCTCTAACAATTTCTCTGATTGATTCTGGGATCTGCTCGAAGAGAGATAGCAAATTAGGGGTTTTTTCGGGTAGATTGACTAATTTTGCTTGCAAAGTTTCTCTGTTTCTTCTGCTATAGCCAAATTATCTGCTAATTTTGAAGAAAATCCCCTTTTCTACGGAAAGGATAGATTCTTGAGAAAAAAATGTTGTAGAAATTCGAAGGATTTTGGTGTGATACGAAGTGAGAATGACGATTTGTGTTTGCTTTGTAAATCCGTGAGTTTGTGTGTGAGATTACTTCCTTGGTTTGGTTGCAGAGTAAAACCTGCCACCATTACAAGTATTGATGTCGGTTACGGTCGTTTGGATTTTGTAGCTTAGATTTAGTTATGGCATGAAATAAGTTGAACATGGTCTTGATTTGAAGTTCTGTTTCCTGCTACATACTGTTGTGTCATTAATTTTATCGACGTTCTTGTGTACAGAAGCTGCTTAGAGAGTTTCCTAATGACTTTCTGTTGCAATTGGGACAGGAAATGGATCATTCATCAAATAGATTTGGCAATGGAGTGGAGTCGATTTTACCCAACTACAAGCTTGGTAAAACTCTTGGAATTGGATCTTTTGGGAAGGTCAAAATAGCAGAGCATGTGGTCACGGGCCACAAGGTTGCTATCAAAATCCTCAATCGCCGTAAGATCAAGAACATGGAAATGGAAGAGAAAGGTACGCATGCACTGTTAATCTCTAGCTTGAGAAGTTTCTCCAACCAAAATAACTCGCCTATGATATATATCTGCCTATATATGGATCTCTATGCTTAAACAGCCAAATCCTGGTGACTAGTTTTTGTCTGTAAATTAGCTCTGTGACCTTTCTATTTGCTTTTTCTCAGAATGTATGTCCTTTTCTTCCTTACAGTGAGAAGGGAGATCAAAATTCTTAGATTGTTTATGCATCCTCATATCATTCGGCAATATGAGGTAATAGAGACCCCAAGTGACATTTATGTCGTAATGGAGTATGTCAAGTCCGGAGAGCTCTTTGATTATATTGTAGAGAAAGGCAGATTACAAGAGGACGAGGCTCGTAACTTCTTCCAGCAGGTTTCTTTTGTCTGACCACAACCACTGTGTTTGTAGATTATATTTTATTCTCTGAGTTTTTGAGTGTGGTTAGTGTTTGACTCATATCCGAGCAGATAATATCTGGTGTGGAGTATTGCCACCGCAATATGGTTGTTCACAGAGATCTGAAGCCTGAGAATTTACTATTGGATTCGAGGTGCAACATTAAGATTGCAGACTTTGGGTTGAGTAATGTGATGCGGGATGGTCATTTTCTAAAGACAAGCTGTGGAAGCCCCAACTATGCTGCTCCCGAGGTATTCAGTTTGTAAAGTTGCAGTGTTCTTCCTTATTGATGTCTTGTATCCCCCTTTCATTGGATTATGAGAACTTATCTGAAAATTTAAATATCAGTGAATCATCTCATTGTACATGTCATAGGTTATATCAGGTAGATTATATGCTGGGCCTGAAGTAGATGTATGGAGTTGTGGAGTGATATTGTATGCTTTATTATGTGGTACCCTTCCATTTGACGATGAAAACATTCCCAATCTTTTCAAGAAAATAAAGGTACTGCATATTGTACCTTGATTCAGCTCAATGAATCTTCTCAAATGGACATTTGAGCTTAGACTCATTATAGTTCTTTTGTTGAAGTCATATCAATGTCAAGTAATTAACCGAGGTGTTAATTTCTCTCTAGGGTGGGATTTACACTCTTCCAAGTCATTTATCATCTGATGCTAGAGACCTGATCCCAAGGATGCTTATAGTTGACCCAGTGAAACGAATAACCATCCCTGAGATCCGTCAACACCGTTGGTTCCAGACTCATCTTCCTCGTTATCTTGCTGTTTCTCCACCAGATACAGTAGAGCAGGCCAAAAAGGTTGGTTTCAGCACCATTTGGGAAATTAAATGCGTCACTTGCGGTGATAGTAAACCAGGTTTCAACTTCTCTTCTATTTTGCAGATCAATGAGGAGATAATTCAAGAAGTGGTTAACATGGGATTTGACAGAAACCAGGTTTTGGAATCTCTTCGCAACAGAGTACAAAACGATGTATGTAGGTTCTGTCTGTAATGATTTTAATCCCCTAAACTTGTTTCCAATAACCATTGAAATGCCATTTGCTACGTGTTTCAGGCTACTGTTACATACTACCTGTTGTTGGACAACCGGTTCCGTGTTCCAAGTGGCTATCTTGAATCCGAGTTTCAGGAGACAACAGTACGTGTTTTCCTTTTTGCTCAGTGGATATAAGTGGGCCTGGTCAAGCCGAGGCCTCCCTTTGGTTTTCTACTAAAATTTTCACCTTATCAATTTTACTCTTCTAGGACAGTGGTTCCAATCCTATGCGCCCAGCTGAAGCTGCTGCTTCACCTGTAGGCCACTGGGTTCCTGCACATATGGATCAGTATGGGTCGGGAGCAAGATCACAAGTCCCAGTTGACCGAAAATGGGCTCTTGGACTTCAGGTTTGTTACCCGACACATCTGTTTCGTCTTGCCAGGGTCATCAAGTTATTTGGAAATTTGGGCATTTTATAATCTGAGTTCTTTGTTTTGTTTTTTTTATGTATGAGTATTCTTTACCTCCACATACCAAGATTGATAATCAATATGTTACCGTGGTGTTTTGAACAGTCCCATGCGCATCCTCGTGAAATTATGAATGAGGTTTTAAAAGCTTTACAAGAACTCAATGTGTGTTGGAAGAAGATTGGTCACTACAACATGAAATGCCGATGGGTTCCTGGTTTTGCTGATGGTGAGAATACTATGGTCAACAATCAGCTGCACTTCAGTGATGAATCCAGCATCATTGAGGATGACTGTGCCATGACCTCACCTACCGTCATCAAATTTGAACTTCAGGTAACCGCAAGCTCACACCTTGATCACATATTAGAAATTATCAGATCAATAAGATTTCTAGACTGAGATCTGCTGTTGTTATATTCCAATAGTATTTAGGTTTCTTGGTTATGTTCCCTGTAGTACAGCAAAACTAAACCGTTCTCGGAAACTTGTACTAACTGTGTTACAACAACAATGCTCACATATCCATTACACACTTCCAACAAATTTGTCATTGTTATTTTTGATATTTAAACAGCTATACAAAGCGCGCGAAGAGAAGTACTTGCTGGATATCCAGAGAGTTAATGGTCCTCAGTTTCTCTTCTTGGATCTCTGCGCGGCCTTTCTGACCGAGCTCCGCGTGATCTGAAGCTTTTAACCATTTGTTCAGACAGTTTTTTTTTTTTACATGTTTACGGTTTGTAATAGTAGAGGACATACTATAATATGTGGGTGCAGTGTTTACTTTACCGGGTTACTTTTATATACCTGGATTCTAAGTTAAACTCTACTGTAATACTAACCTCTCTTTTCTCTTTTTTTTTTTTTTTTTATGGTTTTTATGGTATCATGATGTGTACATAAAACTTAGCCGTTTCCAAGATACTAAGAGTATTTTTTTTTTTTTTTCACTGGAATTGTTGTTAAATTTTTTTGAAGAGTCACAAAAACCATTGAAGATTAGATGCTGATATGCACCAACGAGAAGAATTTATCCGCTAAAACGGTAAGAGACGATATTAAACTGCGGAGCGAGGTGAGACTGCCCCGAAAACATCTTCTTCAACGTGTTAATTCAATTTATCATATTTTATTTTGTTTGATATGATTTAAGATCAACTTTAAATTCATCATGATCTAAGATAGATTCATTTAAGTGAATGAATCGGTTATGTTCAATATCGTCGAATTTAGATGTCACATCATCATTCGTAAGCGGACTTAAACGGTGTTTTTACGGTTTGAAGAATCAACATCATAGCATAACAGTTTTCTGATAAATATATATATATATATATATATATATATATATATATATATATATTTATATATATATATTTATAACGGTGGGGATTCCAAAAACTTTCTAAAAATTGATATTTGTTTATGGAGTTTTAAACTTTTAATGTTTGAAATAAGTAAAACGATATCTAAAATATATGGATATTAATTGAGAAATTTTGAAAAGTACTTATGAATCTGCAATTCAATCCAAATATTTTGCTTTCTTGTGATCATTTAGTTAAAATATGAAAGTTTAATAAATACTAGTAATAAACTGTAGATATGATATGCATTTACGAGTAGTTAATAATGAGATACACGACCAATATAACATTTTAAAATCCATCATATCTTTTTTTTTGGGTCGAAAAATCCATCATATTTCCATCTATATACTGTAAATTAATAATGTTGAGAATATGATATTTTATTAATTTAGAGAGTTATTAATTTACCAAGAAAAGAAAGTTTTCATAATCTTTTAAATTTTTATTTACTTGAATATTTTTATTCTAAACTAAACTATATTTTTCTTAAATTAGTATTATTATTTTTATTTGTGTTTATTACATCTAAAAATTATTGAGTTATAAAGAGATTACATTCTTAAAAAAGAACAACAATACTAAAATCATATATAAATATACCTTAGATGTGTATGTATAAAATTTTAAATATCGAATATTAATTTATAGTATTATTGTGACTATATATTTACATATGGGTTTTATAATATTTATTATCTTATTATCTTATCGAATTGTGCAATATTTTACATTGGCCCGACTCGGGACCGACAAGACTTATTAATTTATAAAGTTTATTAATTTATCGAGTATTAATTTATAAAGTTCATACTGGAGTGTATAAGAGTATAACATAACTCAACCCATCAATATAAACAAACCCCAAAAATCAAAATCTCATATATTTTCTTGAGACCAAGAAGTTATTGAACATAAAATAGAAAACGGGTAAAGAATAGAAAACGGAAAAAGAACAGAAAACGGGTAACGAGGCCAAATCCATTTTATCAATCAAATGGCATAAAATAATAAAACGCTGGATAACGTTTACAACCGCAAATCTTATCGACCCGAAATCCGATTAACCGAATCGAGTCTAAATCAGAAACGAGAGATTACAAAAGGCAATCAATCGCATCTCCCACTTACACAAGGTGAGCCTGATTCTGTATTCGTTTGATCAGGTGTGTTTCGATTACGTTTGATTTAGATCTTTTTGAAGAAAGAGTATTTCGGTTTTTGGTTGCGGGGATCTGTCACTGATGAATTCAAATTGTGGAATTTTGATTTAGTTTTGAGTAATTTTAAATGGTCTCTGGGTTTTGGGCCTTGTGCTCTTTGTCATTCAGGTAAATATGGAAGAAGAACCCATAAGAGCAGCTTCACAACAAGTGTCTGATGAATTCAAAACCCTTGTTAAGGCAGAAGATCTTAATTCTCTCAGACATTTGCAGCACCTCATGTAAGCTCTTCTTACTTTTCACGATGAATGTTGTTGGAATATAGTGCAGCTTTTGAACGTTGATCACACTAGCCTCCACTGATATGACTTCTTTTAGAGACTGACTGAGATTTCATCTCTTGAAATTTTGGTACTTGTGGTTTGGTTATTTGCTGAAGTTTGTTTGTATGATCAACCCGATATGGTTATTAATGCTTTGATTAATATTGTTTTTTGATCGTGCGCTAATTTCCTAGATTGGGGAGGCTACAGGACAGCAATGCAGTTCTCTCCCATTACAACGAATTTGCAGAAAATTGCTTCACTGATGTATCGTTGGAATTCTCTAGAAACACTCGTCTTTTGAAATCGATGAAAGCAGACCTCGATTACATCTTCTTGAAACTTAGGTATGCGCCTCCCCCGTTCTTGTATCCGTTTGAGTTTTGCATTCCTCTTACAGAGTCCTCCTGTGTTTCAGGAGCATCAAAAGTAAGATTCTGGCTACATATCCAGACGCATTTCCAGACGAGTCTACTAGCGATGCTTTTGATCGAAGACCCGATCTCGAGTTGCCTCAGTAAGCAAGCATTCAGAACACGCACATGTGTTTGCTTCTTGACGAAAGAAACCCAGATCTTGATTGGAAGACCTTTTTCTTGTGTTTGTTTCCTAGATAGGAGCTTTTATCATGTAAACTACTTGATGCGGTTTAGAAGAAAAGACCACTATAAACTTCCCCTTTCTGAAAACTGTCAAATGTCCCATGATTCCTCTCCATCATCACTTCCAAGTTTGGCATGTTCCTTTTTGCCGATGAAGAACAACGAGATTACGCAAGTTTTTCATAGTTTTGGGATCTGTGAGTTCCGATCAGTTCGTATTCAAGCCAATAAAATTACGAGAGCCACTACGAAGGGTGTGAGTGTGACAAGAGATAGAAAGTTTCATTCCTATATGACACTTGAAAAACCGGCACAACTCCATGTAGATTGAGGCTTATGGCTGTTCGATTATTCATTTTTCTCTGTTTGTTCACTTTTTCTGTTTGCATTCATATATTTGTTTACAGAGTCATGCTCTGTTTTTCTTTTTAACTCTTTCCTTTTAAGAGGAGGATTGTTTTCATAATTTTAGTAAACCTCAATGTTGGGATATCAATCCAAGTCCCATATTGAAAATTTAGACAAGAATTGTCTAATATATAAGAGATGTCCAACTCTAACTAATATGAGGCTTTTTGGGAAAGAGCCCAAGAACAAATCCGTGCAGGCTTTGTCTCTGGGCCCAAAGCGGACAATATCATACTAATGGGAAGAGTTGGACATGGGCTTGAAAAACTCCACAAGTGGTATCAGAGCTCAGGCTCTTTGTTTCATGGAAGACGGAGACATCGCGAACCGAGAGAAAGGAGAAATAGGTGAAGATTCTCAGGTTCGGCAACATCGCGACTTCAGTAGAGAAGAAGCGGAGGACGTTGCGAGATATGCGGTGTTGAGAGCAAAGGAAGAAGAGGGTCACTACTGTTCTTGGTAGAAGACGCCGGTGTTAGAGAAAGAAGATTCAAGGGTGATTGTGGTTGAAAATCATGAGAAGCTGTGAGAGTTTCTTTCCCTAATGATTTGTGAGTTCTGGTCAAAGAGACTCACAAGAGGTGATGTTGAAACCATGAGAAGGATTTATCACGAGGCTGAAATAAGAACTCTTAGAATAAAGAAGGTTGTTTGAATCTGCGGTTTAGAGATTTATGATGAGAGGTGGAGGAATTCACGTGTTAAAGATGGATTCAAATTTAGAAGGGAATGAGCTATGGTTCTCAAGGTCTAAAAATCAAAATTGTCTCATCAGTTATCAAGGCTCAAATCTTGAAGCCAAGTTGGTATATTTCCGCTGCGATTACAAAGTTGTATTGTTGTTTCTGGTGGCTCATGATCTGCATATTCAAGGGAATCGAAATCTTGGTAGAACACGTATGGTTGCATTCTGATCTTGCCAACGTTGTACTGTGTTTTCAGGTTGGTTTGCTTTGGTTAAATCTGTGTGAAAAAGAGATGATGCTATTGGTGTTCAAGTGTTTTTTTTTCTGAAAGTTAAGCTATGAGTAACACACATGAATCACATGACTAGGGGACGCCTTAGAAGTTGGAATTATGTGTGTGTTGGTGGCTGTTTAAACATCAGTTAAGGTTTCAAGATTCAAGTTAAAGGGAGTTCATGGGGAGTATGAAATAAGATAGAGAATTCTGTTGGGATCAAGACGTGTTAAGAACTTTGAGAGAATTCAAGGTCGGGTTAAGATTTGAAAAGGTTTAAAGTGCAGGTTCGGTCTTCGTGACTGAAGATCAGTTTCTTGTGGTTTTGTTAAGCTCGCCGGTTATGATGATCAAGGTTTAAATGGGATCATTGTAAAGCTTGTTGCAGTCTGGAAAAATCTAAAAGAACATGGATTTGATTGCAGGATATGATGTTGTTCATTCTGTGGGAGAAGTGTGCTGAAACAGATGGGATTCAGTTGGAACATCATATGGACGTTTTCTCTGAAATGGACCAGTCATAGGAGCATTTAAGAGAAAACATAGAGAGACATCAAAGTCAGGAAAAGAAGCAGAAACAGGTTATATCTCAATGAGGAAGTAGTTGGAGCAAGGATAAATTAGGTGAATAACATACCGTTGTTTGCTGGAACAAAGTTTCTTTATGGTAACAACGACAGGTAGCCTCGGTGAGGTATTGTGAGTGACAGAGGCAAGCTCATGCTTGAGGTTTCAGTGGTCACTCAGGTTGATTCGTTTCTGCAAATGACTAGATGTGATAGACTCTTACAAGCTGAAGGAGAAATCAGTGTGACAGAGACCTAGATGAATGAACAGGTTTCTGGCTCTTGTGATTCATGGTAATAATGAATCAAAGAGGAATGATAAGCTGGTTATAGGGAAGCTCAGATGTGGAATACTCAAGGTTTAAGGGCTGCATAGTAAGTCTAAAATCATTTGATACACATCAGAGACATCAATCTAAATCATATGTGAGATTTCTGTGAATGAGAATGGTGAGGTTCAAGAAATGATTGCAGAAGACTCAGGTTCCTATGGAACAAAGTCAGAAGAATGTATGAGTTAAGTATATCTGAGTTTATAACTGTTCATGGCTTATTAGATCTATACGTCTAAGGCAATCAGTGCCTGAACTGTTTGGTGGAAGAAAGCCAAACGTGGAAGCAGAGAGTACATAATTCTTGGGATCTTCTGGTATAAAGAATTAGTTCGTGTGGTTGTATTGAGTCACAAGACTGAGAAGAAGGTCAGAGTACAAGAATGTGAAGTTGGGGTTATAAAGGCGTATGAACTTCTGAGTATTATTGTTCCAGGTGGAGCAATTGGTGTCAGAAGGAGTTTGATTCTAGGTGGAGCCGTGTTTTTTCAGTGAGTATCTTGTATTGGTTCAGATTCTTCAAGCTTCAAAGAGGTATCTGATGGACCAAAGGAGAGTTTAACGGTTTATGGAGGCTACATATGTTTTGTGTGTGAGAAATTGTCTCAGTGTTATCTCGCAATTGACTGAGTCTTGGTTGTGTGTCGAAAGTATTCCTAATATTGGGTGTTCGGCGGCGTGTTCTGTTTAAACAGTGGTACACATTAAGGTCTCATGTTGGCTTTGTCTGAGGAGAGGTCAAAGGTCATTTTTTTTGATTTCTGGTTTGAGGAAAAGATTGAGGTAGAATCAGTCTAAAGTTTTCACAAATCAAAATATGAAGGAGGCTCCAAAAGTTAAATGGGTTCAAGATTTCTGAAACATAGGAAGTTGCATAGTTTGTTCTGAAAGTCAGGATGTACACTAAGGTGTGAACTTGAGGTAAGGATATTGAAGTTGCTCAGTGGATTCTCTAGAGAAGAAGCTGAGGAGACTTGTAGCAGATTTTGCTAGGGTTGTCTCAGGAATGTTACTTCAAGAAAGGTCAATGTTTGTTATGCATCTAGCATGGAGACATATCATCTCAAGGCTGTAATTTGCAACTGGTAAAGGTCCTAGAAGGTTATGAATGCAGTGGATTTGAACTGTGTTTATGAGACAACAACTTCAAGAGTTATGAGGTGTTTTGGTTGCATCATTAAGAAGACTCATGAAGGAATCTTTCAGGAAAACACTTACTGGACAGTCAAGTGAAGATTCTACTGTATCAGAGGCACGGTTACAAGTGAGGTTGATGGTTGAGAGAGAGATTCCTGGTTGTAAGTCTGAGAATGGTTATGCATGTACCTAACAAGGTGGAGTCTGCAAACTGGTTTGAAGTATTGCAGGGTAAATCTACAGCTGAAATGGCGTCATAGGGTTGTAAGATATGATTCAGGGGCTATAAAGAGAAGTCTTAGGCACGTCACAAGTTTGTGGGTGTGAGATAGGTTCAAAGAAGCAAGCAGTGGTTCAAATAAGTTAGTGAGATGGTTCTGTTGAAATGATATATCATGGTTTTTACCTGTTTTTGGCCATGATATAAGTCCATTTTATAGAGTCTTTTTGGTATTTTTCGAGTCTTTTGGAGTCTTTACAGGTTAAGAGACGATTGGAGCATAATGGAAGTTTTTGGAGCATTTTGGAGCATCAAGGAAAGAAGTGTCGAAGTGATCAAGTCAGAGTCAAGATTTGGAGGTGGCGTCGCTCGACGCAGGGACATTGCGTCGATCGACGCAATTTCGTCCGACACAAAGACAATTGAGCTATGATCTTGCGTCGCTCGACGCAGACCCTGTGCGTCGCTCGACGCAAACTGATATGGACGAATTTCCTCTTTTGCCCAAAAAGCCCAGAAGTTTGCAGAAGAAGTCCAATCCGATTTTAAGACTCTATATATAATTTTCTTTAGGTTTTCATGTATCTATCTTGTTTTCTATTAAGACTTGGAGAGAGAGAGATTTGGAGAGCTTTTAGGGAGAGAAATCTGTGCTTGACATCCATCGATATTCGAACCCTTTGTATCTTTTTCTCTATCTTTCTATGCAATTCTATTCATCTATGATGTTTGTTTCAATCACCATGTCTGAGTAGTTTGCTTGTTAGGTTTAGGGTTATCAAAGGATTATGAGAAATTGTTAGACTTGTTAGATCTGTTAGGGAACATCACTTGGTTCTTCATCTAGATTGTTGTTAATGTTAGTTCTAGTTTGATCACCTAAAATTTAGATCTTAGGTTAATTATTAGATGCGAAAGTATTGATAATTACCTGAATTAATCTTAGATGAGCAAAATTATCTATTCGCAAAGAAATTTGGCTTAGTAATTTTGTGAACAATAGAATCTGAACATTAATGGTTGTCTTTATCCACTAAGTTTGCAAAGAAATTTGGAATTTAGGGATTTAGTCATAGATAGTTTTCGCAACGAAAGTTGGTTAACTTTACCATTGTTTTCATGTTCAAGAACGGATCTTAATTCCCCTATCAGTCTAATTTGTCTACAGTTTCGAGTTTCCTGCGATTTTCTGAAAACCTAACTTTTGTCTCATTGAATTTTAAGAACATCAAAATATAATCTGCGTGCTTTGTTTCATTATTGCTTTAATTTTTACACATATTTACTTAGCATAATTTGAATTCATAATCGTTTGTGTGATTCGATTCCCTGTAGATTCGACCCCTAAGTAGTACCACGATCTCTTAATTTGAGAGAGTAGCTCAGGATAAATTTGAGCATATCAAATTTTGGCGCCGTTGCCGGGGAACCGATTTTACCAATCGATTTTTGATTTTATAATTTTGTCTAAGTTTTAATTTTTGTTTACTTACTTCCGTTTTCTTTTGTTTTTGTGTGTTTCAGGTGCATGCCTAATCGCAAGACCAGAAGCAACAAGGATCAAGAGTTAGTGGATTTTGTTTCTGAGTTAGGAGTTTTAGAGCGAGGCAACCGGGCAACAAGAAAGGCAGCCAGAATGGTTAATCCAATTGTGCTGATCAGAGGTGACGATGGGTTTCTTCATGACCAAGAGGGCCTAAGGAGGAATGCTCAAGGTCAGAGAGTAGACGACCATGGAGCTGTGATTGAGGAGCAGGCTGAGCAGCAGATTGCGCAGCGCCAGGAGCCTGTCGCACGTGGGCGTACTCTGGGAGAGTACAATAGGCCTGATGAGTTCTATGCTAACAGGGCTGCGATTCGTCCTCCTGCTTTCCAGAGGAATGATTTCAAGCTAAAGCCCGCGTACTTTGCGCTTGTAGCTCAGCATCCTTTCCATGGTCTGTCGTCTGAGCACCCTATGGATCACATAGAGAGGTTCGAGGATTTGGCATCTAGCATCAAGGCTAATGGAGTCTCTAGCGACTACCTCTACTGCAAGCTTTTCCCCTATTCACTTAGTGGAGAAGCAGCCTACTGGCTGAAACAGTTAGAGCCGGGCTCACTGACCACTTAGGAGGACACCAAGAATGCTTTCCTCAACAACTTCTTTGATGAGGCACGGTCCGAAGATCTTAGGACAAAGATCTCTATGTTCAAACAGGGACCGACTGAAGCATTCAAGGCTTATTGGGTGCGATTCAAAGCCTATCAGAGGGATTGTCCACATCACGGCTTTAGTGATGTTCAATTATTGGGTATCTTCTTCCGAGGAGTCGACTGGCGCTATTAGATGGCGTTGGATGCTGCATCCAATGGGAACTTCAACACTCGATACCCAGAGGATGCACTTGTGCTTATCGAGAACTTGGCTTCTAGCAATAGTACCAAGAATGCTGATTTCGAGAGGAAGAAGTTGGGTGGCAACATGGATGGAAGCCAGATTGCTGAGGTTAAGGCCAAGATTGACTCCGTGCATAACCTTCTGGTGGGGAAGAAGTCAGTTCAGTTTGCTGCAGAAGTAGAGACTTTCGAGCAGGATGAAGAAGACGTCAACTACATCAGTGAGAATGGTTTTCAGGTTCAGAGGTTTGGTAATCAGCTGGGTAACAGAGGCTTCAATGGAAATCAGAGAACCACGTTCACTGGGAATCCAGGTTCACCTAGCTATGCTCCTAAGCCGCAGTTTCAGCAGACCGAGTATCAGAAGCCTTTCCAGAGCAACTACAATAGAAACTATGGTTCATCTTCTTACCAGGCACCTCCTGCTAAATCAGCAGACAGCGAGATGAAGTCTATGCTAGAGCAAATCTTGGAAGGTCAACAGAAGCTGACTGTTACCTTTAATGGGAAGATGGATGCCATGTACCAAGATTTGAATGGGAAGTTTGAAGCTTTGAACACCCATGTCAAAAAGTTGGATACTCAGTTTGCTCAGACCGCAGAGAATTCAAGGAGGTAAGAAGGGTTTCTTCCTTCTAGGACGGATGCAAATCCGAAGCATAGTGTTGCTGCCATCACCACAAGAAGTGGAAAACAGCTTGGGGAACCCGTAGCAAAGAAAGGACTCAGTACCGAGCAGCTAGACGAACTGATAGAGATTAACGAAGAAGAGATTTTCGTTCCAGACCTCGCATCGAGCGACGCTGAGCCCTTGCGTCGAGCGACGCAAGTCGAAAATCTCGACTCTCCCAACAACGCAATCGGTGATGCGTCGACCAAGGTCGACACAAGGTCGATGCAAGAGCGTCGAATGATGTAACCCTTGGGCGTCGAGCGACGCATTTCGCAGAATGGTCCAACTTCTTTGAAACCTTCGAGCATTGCAGAGGAACGAGTTTATAGGCCTAAGATACCTTATCCTAGAGCCAATACGAAGTCTAAGAAAGAGCTAGAGGATGCTCGGTGCAAAGCTATCATGGATAAGCTAGTTGTGGAGCTTCCTTTGATTGATGCTATCAGGACAAGTCCAGTGATTCGATGTTATGTGAAGAGGATGGTTACCAAGAATTTGGGTCTTGAGGAAGGAGTTGCAATGCTTTCAGAACAGGTGAGTGCAGTAATTCAGAATCGGATTCCAGAGAAGCTCACGGATCCAGGGAGCTTTGTGTTAGATTGTTTGATCTTCAAAGAAAGATTCCCGAGATCTCTTTGCGATTTGGGCTCTGGTGTCAACCTTATGCCACACTCCGTTGCTGTTAGTCTTGGCATGACTGATTTCCAGCCCACTAGGATCTCTCTTATCCTGGCCGACCGGTCAGTAAGAATTCCAGAGGGTATTTTGGAGGATGTTCCAATCAAGGTCGGTGAGTGCTTGATCCCTACTGACTTCATCGTTTTACGGTATAGCGAAGAACCCAAAGACCCTCTTATTTTGGGTAGACCGTTCTTAGCTACTGCTGGTGCTATGATTGATTGCAAGGGAGGGAGTATTACGTTAACTGTGGGTGATTTAAAGATGAAGTTTGAAATGGACGAGCTGATGAAGAGACCTACCATAGATGGCCAGACATTCTATGTGAACGCACTCACCGATCTCGCGCAGGAAGTGTTTAATGATACACATCCCATTGATCCCTTGGAAAGGACTTTGGTGAACTCTGTGACAGAAGAGGGACAGTTCGATGAGGGTACTGAGGGGTATGCAAGGATAATGGATGCTAGCAAGAAAGTGATGCAATTGGTTGCTAATGTGGAGCTAGGTGGAACTACTGTGAAAGCTACAAAGTTCAGTGATTGGAGTGAACAACACGCTCCAAAGATCAAACTCAAACCACTTCCATCCGGACTAAGGTACGCTTTTCTTGGTGCTAATTCCACATACCCAGTTATTGTTAGTGCCTCTTTGAACAATGCAGAACTCACTTTATTGCTAAGCAAGTTGCGCAAGTTTCGCAAGGCTCTTGGCTATTCTCTTGATGATATTTCAAATCTCTCTCCGGATTTGTGCATGCATAGAATTCACCTTGAGGATGACGCTAAGTCATCAATAGAGCATCAAAGGAGGTTAAACCCAAATTTGCAAGAGATGGTCAAGAAGGAGATCCTGAAACTTCTTGAAGCAGGGATTATCTATCCCATTTTGGACAGTGTTTGGATTAGTCCGGTTCATGTGGTGCCTAAAAAAGGAGGGGTTACAGTGGTGCGGAATGAGAAGAACAAGCTTATTCCTACGAGGACTGTGACGGGGCACAGAATGTGCATTGACTACCGGAAACTCAATGCAGCCACCAGGAAGGACCACTTCCCTTTGCCGTTTATTGATCAGATGCTCGAGAGACTGGCAAATCACCCTTACTACTGTTTCCTCGATGGCTACTCTGGTTTCTTCCAAATCCCTATCCACCCGGAAGACCAGGAGAAGACCACGTTTACTTGTCCCTATGGAACTTTTGCTTATCGCAGAATGCCCTTTGGACTTTGTAACGCTTATGCGACTTTCCAGCGCTGTATGATGTCCATTTTCACGGACATGATTGAGAAGTACATGGAGGTCTTCATGGATGACTTCTCAGTTTACGGGTCCTCTTTCAAAGACTGTCTTGACAACTTGGAAAAGGTGCTAGCTAGATGTGTGGAGAAATACTTGGTTCTAAACTGGGAAAAGTGCCATTTCATGGTGAAAGATGGCATTGTGCTTGGCCACAGAGTTTCAGCTAATGGGATCGAGGTGGATCGCGCTAAAATCGAAGTCATGACAAGCCTTCAACCACCTACTTCAGTCAGGGAGATAAGGAGTTTCTTGGGACATGCGGGTTTCTACTGGAGATTCATAAAAGATTTCTCCAAGATTGCCCGTCCACTCACCACATTGCTCTGTAAGGATATCAAATTTGTTTTTGATACTGATTGTTTATCTGCTTTTGAACAGATCAAACAGGCTTTGGTGAGTGCTCCGATAGTGCAACCTCCAAACTGGGACTTACCTTTCGAGGTGATGTGTGATGCCAGTGACTATGCAGTAGGGGCAGTGTTGGGTCAGAAAACGGACAAGAAGCTTCATGCTATCTACTATGCTAGTCGAACACTCGATGAGGCTCAAAGGAACTATGCTACTACGGAAAAAGAGTTGTTAGCCGTGGTCTCTGCTTTTGAAAAGTTTCATCCTTACTTGATTGGAGCAAAAGTGATAGTGCATACTGACCATTCCGCGCTCAAGTACCTGATGCAGAAAAAGGATGCTAAGCCGCGGTTGTTAAGATGGATTCTGCTCCTTCAGGAGTTTGATATTGAGGTGAAAGACATGAAAGGGGTTGAGAATGGCGTCTCGGATCATCTTTCGCGGATTAGGATTGAAGACAGTGTTCCTATTGATGATTACTTCCCTGAAGAGAGTGTGCATGACGTTGAGATTGGATTGCAAGCAAGCGACAGCCGAAAACTCCAAACCTTCGGACTATCAGATGGTGCGTCGAGCAACGAAGTGGACATGCATCGATCGACGCTGACTTCCCCAATCGATTGTCAGCCTTCGACGCAAGAGCGTCGAGCGACGCAGGGCGGTGGCGTCGATCGACGCGGTTCTGAGCTGATTGTGCATGGAGTGCTTCATGACCCTCTCTACGCTGTTTGGGGATCCAATCGTCCTTGGTATGCTGACATCGCCAACTATTTAGCTGCAGAGGATGAACCTGCCAATCTTAAAGGGTGTGAGAAGAAGAAGTTCATGAGGGAACTTAGGAGGTACTACTGGGATGAACCTTATCTCTACAAACACTGTTTGGATGGTCTATACCGGAGATGCATTGCGGAGAGCGAGGTTCGAGATGTGCTCTTTCACTATCATGGTTCAGAGTATGCTGGACACTTTGCTACGTTCAAGACGGTTTCTAAGGTTCTACAAGCAGGGTTCTGGTGGCCTACTATGTTTAAGGATGCTAATACCTTTGTTGCGCAGTGTGATGCCTGTCAGAGGAGAGGGAAGATTAGCAAGCGACATGAGATGCCACAAAACTTCATCCTTGAGGTCGAAGTTTTTGATTGCTGGGGCATTGATTTCATGGGTCCTTTCCCATCATCTTATGGGAATGAGTACATTCTAGTCGCAGTGGATTATGTTTCCAAATGGGTGGAGGCGATTGCTAGTCCAAAGAATAATGCTGCAGTGGTTGTAAAGATGTTTAAGACCATCATTTTCCCTCGGTTTGGAGTGTCCAGAGTTGTTATCAGTGATGGCGGAACGCACTTCATCAACAAGGTTTTCTCTAAGTTATTAGAGAAGTATGGTGTTCATCATCGCGTAGCTAGCCCTTATCATCCTCAGACAAGTGGGCAAGTGGAGGTATCCAATAGGCAGATCAAGGAAATCTTAGAGAAAACGGTGAATTCAACAAGGAAGGATTGGTCTACTAAGCTCGATGATGAGCTCTGGGCTTACAGAACTGCTTATAAAACGCCTCTGGGAACCACTCCATTCCATCTGCTTTACGGGAAAGCTTGCCATCTTCCAGTCGAGCTCGAACACAAGGCAGCATGGGCAGTGAAGCTTTTCAACTTCGACATCAAGCCTACTGGAGAAAGGCGATTGGTACAGCTAAATGAACTGGATGAAATCAGACATCATGCCTATGAAAACTCCAAGTTATACAAGGAGAGGACTAAGGCATACCATGATAAGAGGATCATCTCCAGGAATTTCGAACCCAATGACCAGGTACTTCTTTACAATTCTCGTTTAAACTTTTTTCCTGGTAAATTGCGTTCTCGTTGGTCAGGTCCTTTCACCATCAACGAAGTCAGACCACATGGAGCTGTTGTCCTTGTTAGCAAGGAAGGGAAGGAGTTCACCGTGAATGGGCAAAGGGTGAAGCACTATTGGGCGGAAGCCAAGATTCCAGAAGGACACATTGTCTCTCTGAATGATGCACCTATTGCCTGAGCATCGACACAGTCAAACTAATGACTGAAAACAAGCGCTTAGTGGGAGGCAACCCACTTGTAAGTGTACATTAGTTCAATTTTTGGTTTTATTTTACTAACTTTTTATCTTTCATTTGTAAAAAAAAAAAAAAAAATGCTAATAAAGGGAACAGCCTGCGTCGAGCGACGCAGGCAGGTGGCGTCGCTCGACGCAAACATGGGCCACAACGAGGTAAGTGTTTTTAAACACCCGTCAGTTTCGTTTCTTCTTCCGCCTCAATTTGTTCTTCACAAAACCGAAAATAATTTTTTTGCAAATTCATAACTTTCTCGTTTCTACATCAAATTGAGTAGTTTTTGCGCCTAAATTGAGTGGATTTCCATTCCCTTTTCGTTTCTATCACTCCCTTGTTCGATCTACAAGGTATGTGTTCGAAAACTCCTTCTTTGAGTTTCGATTTCAAGGTTTGATTTTCGAAATTCATACCTTTTCACTCGTTTCTATTGCTAAATTCTGCCAATTTAGGTTGTTATAGAGTGGCTCCGTCATATCCATGTGCTTAAATCGGTTTGTTTGGCAAGTTTTAGGGATTGTTCGACTCTATGGATTTCGGAATAAAACTTGGTAGAACTGGGAAGTGGAACGCTTAGGGTAGCGATTAGGGATGTACTGTTGATTACGCGAGTGCTGTGGTTGAATGTTGCTGATTTGATGCCTTGAAATTGCCGATTTTTGATATCAGTTTCTTCTGCGTCGAGCGACGCAGAAACCCAGAACCTCCTGTCTTTCGCTGATTCTGGTTTTATTTGGTTTTTGTTGTTTGCTTTCCTTGCAGATGGCTTCCAGGAGGACCAAGAGACCACGAAATCAGGACGCATCAACGTCCCAACCCGTTGGTAATCGCACTCCTTGGCCTAGACTGGAGGAAACGGCGTTCATAATTGACCGGACATTCAATGATGTGCCTAAGAAGATTTTACAGAGTAGTGAGGTTGTCCGGAGACCGATTAATCACGAGTGGGATGATTATGACTCGCTGTTTTACAACGAGTGGTTGCACGTACCAATCTCGCCTACCTGGTATTCTCATCCACGGACGATCTCAGGGATGAAAATCAAGGATGGGGTATATCATTTGTTAGACCAAGCTGGATTAAAGACGATCGCATCAAGGACAAATGATTTGTACCCAGATTTGGTACGCCAGTTCTTCGCATCAGTGAGGGTGTTTTGTGGGGCTGTTGATCCGGAGCAGCAAAGTAACGCGCAGCACTGGTTTTTGAGCTTCATGGCTAGTGGGATTCGCTACAATGTCTCTGTCCAGAGTATATGCGAGATCTACGGTTTCGCCACAGATTGTTTTGCTCAAGAGCTTCCTGAGTCTATCATTGAGGAGCAGGATTTCTGGGGACACATTGGGGTGGGCATTTACAATGCCCATCGGAGCGCAACACACACTGATATTCGCCATCCGATTCTGCGCTACTTGGTTCGTCTGTTTGCCACCACTTTTCTGTACAGGGTGGAGCCCGGGAAGTTGAGGAAGTCTGAGTTGGTATTGCTTTCTTATGTTCTTCGGGATCTGATCACGAACCCCATTTGGGATGAGCTCGCACCCAATATGGGGATGGTGTTTGCTCGACATTTGTACTCACTGAGGACCACACCGCTCACCTCTTCGGGCAACAGCGGAAGGACCTTCGCAGGTGGCAACCTTCTTACACCCATCTTCTAGTTTTGTGGGGTTGATCTTTCCGGATACAGGCTCGACAACACGCCCCTCTATATGGATATCGACTATCTGCAGAGAGCCACATGGCTCAAGCCTGATTTACACTGGGTTTTCCCCATCACTCCGGGACAGCAGCGGATGGTGCAGCTTCCACTTCCTGAGCTGATGAGGATATCCGAGGACCCGACCCTACTGTTTTTCGAGCCCGATGAGAGGCTACTTCGATCAGTCAGTCCAGCACGCAGGCAGGTGACTAGAGGCACTGCAGGGGCTAGTACTTCTCGGGCTAGTACTTCTCGCGCTCCACAGCAGTTGGATGGGTTACCACATACTCCCGCCATCCCTATGGATGAGTTCCAGACTTGGGTGGTTCAGAGTCTCCAGACACTTTGGAGGGCCATTTCCAACGTGCCTCATTGTGGCTGTGTTCGTCCTCGTCCACCATCTCTTCAGCGATCTTCTTCTGAAGAGGAGGACTAGTTCCTTCCTATTTATCCTTTTTCTGATTTTTTTTTTTTTTTTTTTGTCTTGAGTCATTTTCATGTTTTCTTTGAGTCAGTTTGTTAGTTGTTTCTTTAGGATCCTTGAACTTGTGAGACTAATGATTTGCTATATGTTTTCCTCTTGATCATTTTTCTTGAGTTACTTGCAGATTTTAGCTTTGAAATCTAATTTTCAACCATGAAAACTGACAGGATAACTGCAGCACTAATGACCAAATTCGGCAACTCTGCGTCGCGCGTCGCAGACCCATGGCGTCGCTCGACGCAGAGTAGACATTGGTATCATCTCGTTTTTCCCTTCACAAGTTCATTGTCTTTCTTATTCTTTCACCAATCTCAAGGTTGAATAACACTGGGGACAGTGTTGTTTAAGTCTGGGGGAGGTAGTTGCTAACTTTGTGTTTGTTTTTGAGAGTCAGTCCAAAACGTTTTATTGAGTCAAAATAGTCAGTTGGAAACTATGACCCTTCTTTTGGATTAGTGGACTGTCTCTTTCAGATTAGTGACCATTCTTTCAGAATCAATTTCAGAGTCAGACTAATAGAAAATCCTAAGGCTGACTGGTTAACTGGAAACGTCTGTTACTTCCAGTATAATCCGTCAAGTTAGAGCTACTCAACGGTATTCTTTGTGATTGGTGTTCATAGGGCTTGACTCCTCATTCATACCCGATAAGTGCAACCTCTGTTTAAAGTAATGGTACTCCTCTCCCTCTATCTGTTTGTCTCAACAAAAAGAAAAAAAAAATTATGATTGGGGTGATATGATAGTTCTCGAGTATAAGATGAGGAAATAAAATTCTAGTGAATCAATACTCAAGAGGTGATCACCCAGAGTTCAAAAGCAGCAGTCTGAGTCCCTTAGAACGGATGTAGAGGACGAGCGATCTCATGACCCTGTCTCCTCACAAGGAACAACAGTAGTGAAAGCACTGCTTTTGAATCTCAAAAAAAAAAAAAAGATAGAAAATCAAATAAGTCTGGGGGAGAGAAAGAGTACCAAGTGTTCTGGTTCACTATCATGGTATAGTATGGGAATGAGTCTAGAAGGTCCTTGGCATTGAGATCATTGAAATCCAGCAATGAAGACTAGCGGATTATGCTGTGAAGTTGTGGATGAATTCGGAAGGCTGCGAATGTCTATGGAGAAGTACATGGGGGTCTGACTTTGGGATTGGTTCTGCATTATGTGGAGTACTGGTTGAAAGGGTTAGTCCGGTGATTCAAGGGAAGGTAAGTTTCTGCGTTTTCAAACCTCTTTCACATTTTTAGTTGATGTTTTGCTTGAGGGCAAGCAAAGGCTAAGTCTAGGAGAGTTGATATATCATGGTTTTTATCTATTTTTGGCCATGATATAAGTCCATTTTATAGAGTCTTTTTGGTATTTTTCGAGTCTTTTGGAGTCTTTACAGGTTAAGAGACGATTGGAGCATAATAGGAGTTTTTGGAGCATTTTGGAGCATCAAGGAAAGAAGTGCCGAAGTGATCAAGTCGGAGTCAAGATTTGGAGGTGGCGTCGCTCGACGCAATTTCGTCCGACACAAAGACAATTGAGCTATGATCTTGCGTCGCTCGACGCAGACCTTGTGCGTTGCTCGACGCAAGCTGATATGGACGAATTTCCTCTTTTGCCCAAAAAGCCCAGAAGTTTGCAGAAGAAACCCAATCCGATTTTAAGACTCTATATATAGTTTTCTTTAGGTTTTCATGTATCTATCTTGTTTTCTATTAAGACTTGGAGAGAGAGAGATTTGGAGAGCTTTTAGGGAGAGAAATCTGTGCTTGACATCCATCGATATTCGAACCCTTTGTATCTTTTTCTCTATCTTTCTATGCAATTCTATTCATCTATGATGTTTGTTTCAATCACCATGTCTGAGTAGTTTGCTTGTTAGGTTTAGGGTTATCAAAGGATTATGAGAAATTGTTAGACTTGTTAGATCTGTTAGGGAACATCACTTGGTTCTTCATCTAGATTGTTGTTAATGCTAGTTCTAGTTTGATCACCTAGAATTTAGATCTTAGGTTAATTATTAGATGCGAAAGTATTGATAATTACTTGAATTAATCTTAGATGAGCAAAATTATCTATTCGCAAAGAAATTTGGCTTAGTAATTTTGTGAACAATTGAATATGAACATTAATGCTTGTCTTTATCCACTAAGTTTGCAAAGAAATTTTAGGGATTTAGTCATAGATAGTTTTCGCAACGAAAGTTGGTTAACTTTACCATTGTTTTCATGTTCAAGAACGGATCTTAATTCCCCTATCAGTCTAATTTGTCTACAGTTTCGAGTTTCCTGCGATTTCCTGAAAACCTAGCTTTTGTCTCATTGAATTTTAAGAACATCAAATCATAATCTGCGTGCTTTGTTTCATTATTGCTTTAATTTTTACACATATTTACTTAGTATAATTTGAATTCATAATCGTTTATGTGATTCGATTCCCTGTGGATTCGACCCCTAAGTACTACCACGATCTCTTAATTTGAGAGAGTAGCTCAGGGTAAATTTGAGCATATCATGAAATAAAAGGGTTTGAACAAGGTTGAGCAAAGATATTTGTTTCGAAAGTCTTCCTAGCTAGGTGGAGTTAGGCGGCGTGTTCTGTTGTTAGCAATGGCGGAGCAAAGTGATGCTTATAGTTCAGACAAGTAATTGTAAGTACAATCTCCAGTTAAAGGCATTTGACGACAAACCGGGTGTTTGTTTGAGATTGTTTACAAGGGCTGAATCAAAGGGCTTCTGGTTTGAGGCAAAGAGGATTTAGGTTCAGCAGATTGGTTAAAGCTAGCATTGGAATCACGTTTTGCAGAGGGACAAAAGGTTAATTCAATCACTGAAACATATTCATGGTTTTAACAGAAGCTATGGAGGAGGCTATGTGGTTGATAAGCTCATAGGCTATAAAGCTTGTGGAGTTTTCTGTTGTGTGTAATCAGTTGGTTCAAGCTACAGGTTTTGGGTTCTAGTTTCGGTTCATGAGTTGGAATTCAAAGAATAGCAAGGTAATCCGTTTATGCAGGAGGATAATTATTCTTTAGTTGCTGCAACTGGTGTTATGGCATTGGCACATGTCATAAACGGATATGTGTGACTGAAAGAAGATTGTGTAAGCCGAGCTATACTAGTTAAAAGTGAAAGCTTATGAGGTTTGTGCTGAGTTAACAGATTAGAGGTGAATTAAACTTGTTAATGGTATTGCTGAGTGGTTACCTCAGGGTTACAGGTTATGGAAACCAACAACGGAGGATCAATGAAGAAGTTAAGCTTTGCACAAGTCATGTCAAAGCTGGTTTGGTAACTTGATGGACATGGGAAAGAAAATGGCTCGGGAAAGGCATGGTGATTCATAGCACAGCTGGAGTACATTGAATTTGTTGTCTAGTTCATTGATGGCTGTTCAGATGCTTGGAGTTTGGTAGCACAGGAAGTCTACAAGCTTGAATCAAGAGATGTTGACTAAGGTGTTTCAAGGAAATCAAGTGTCAGAATGTTTGGAAGTTGTTGAAGTTCTTCCAAGGTTAAGGGAAAGAGGCTGCTTGGTTTATCAGTGTCATAGCTATCAAGAAGAGAAGGTGATGGACTGTCGCCAAAGGTGTAGATTTGTTGAATATTGGCTTTGTCCATAGGACCTTCAGGATGGGAGAGAGACTTCAAATTTGAAGGTATAAAGGAGAGACTCTAATATGCTGAGAAGGTATTGGTTTAATTGAAGAGAAAATCGGTAAGAGGTATGAACCAAACTGGTTTAGAAGATAACCTACTTTAGGAAAGCAGATCCATATAAAAGGCTTGTATTGCCGTTTTATTGATCTAATCATCTTCTTCCTCTTGCTAAGATAATCTCTCTCTAGCTGATCTCTCTCTATGTAAACTCTCTTGATAGTGGATGCAGTTGAGGGACACAGCTTCCCTCTCCTGAGATGTAGTTCTTCCACATTGGAAGGCGAACTCCGGGTGAACAAATACTTGTTGTTATGTGTTTTATTCTTTATCAATTCATACAAGTGAGAGGTGTGAGAGATGAATACAAACGAGAGTAAATGTCTTCCACAAGACTAAAGAGTTAAACGAATTCTCAACACTCAACAGTTTGAAAAAGAAAAACTAAAAGTTAAAATTACAATCTCTTAATATCTAAACTTAAGTATAGAATTAAAAATAAATCATTAACTAATACTCCCTAATATTTAATATTTTCTTTGGGTTAATACTCCCTTATATATAATATCTTCTTCCATGAAGTCAGCACCTGCAGCCCTGTTTTGAATTGCGCTAGGTGTGAGTCGGGCACTCGGTCCGAGTCTAACGATTTTTTCAGAAATCAGATATAAATCAGAGAGTATTCGGGGACTATTTTTTTATATAATTTTAATACTTTTGCTAAATATTTTTATATTTTATCAAGATATAGTATATCTTGTGATGGTGCATATTTTTCCAAAACTGTTTTTTTTCATGCATGAACAGTGGCGAAATAGAGATGGTGGAGAAGAGTGGATTTGTGGATTTCCACCACAATGTCTTTTTCCATGCATGAACAGTGTATTTGTAGGTGAAGGGGTCGGTTCAATGCTCCAAGGGAAGGTAAGTTTCTGCGTTTTCAAACCTCTTTCACATTCTTGGTTAATGTTTTGCTTGAGGGCAAGCAAATGCTAAGTCTGGGGGAGTTGATATGTCATAGTTTTTACCCGTTTTTGACCATGATATAAGTTCTTTCTATAGAGTCTTTTTGGTGTTTTCCTATTGTTTTAGAGTATTTGTAGGTCAATGAACGTTTGGAGCCTAATGGGAGCTTTTGGAGCATTTTGGAGCATCAAGGAAAGAAGAGCCGAAGTTATGAAGTCGGATTCAAGATTTGGAGCTTGCGTCGATCGACACAAGCTATTTATGTCGATCGACGCACATGTATCTGACGAGAAGAAGGCTTTTTGAAGAAATTTCCTCTTTTGCCCGAAAAGCCCAAAAGTTTACACACAAGGCCCAATCCGTTTTTGACACATTATATATAGTTTTCTTTTAGGTTTTCAAGGACATCTTGTTTTCTATTGAGACAATTGTTTTACTATTTTCTATTGATAATGTTTTCATCATCTATGTCTGAGTAGATTCCTTGTTAGGTTTTGGGGATTCAAGGGATTGATGAGAAATTGCTAGGATTGATTACTGTTGGGATTTATCTTCTTGTTCTTCATCTAGATTGCTATAACTCTGATTTTTGGATTGATCAACTGAAATTAGAAACCCTAGGTTGCTTTAATATATGCGAAAGTATTATTAACAACCTGATATAATCTTAGATGAGCAAAATTATCTATTCGCAAAGAAATTTGGCTTAGTAATTTTGTGAACAATCAAACTTGAACTTAATGCTTGATTTTATTCACTAAGTTTGCAAAGAAATTTGGAATTTAGGGATTTAGTCATAGATAATCTCTGCAACGAAAATTGATTGGTTTTATATTCGTGTTTGAGTTCTAGAACCGTGCTTAATAATCCTGACAGTCTCTTATCCTTGATTTCGATTCATTCTTGAGAATCACCCATAGCCTAACTCTTTTGTCTCATTAAATTTTAAGGACTTGAAATTCTTCGCTTGTTTACTTTTGCTTTTTAATTTACTTTCATACTTATTTACTTAGCATAATTTGAATTCACTAGTCGATTGTGTGATAGATTCCCTGTGGATTCGACCCCTAAGTACTATGACGATCTCTTAATTTGAGAGAGTAGCTCAGGAAAATTTGAGCATATCACTGTCCTAGAGAAATTACAAACCGAAAAAGCTCATGAATCACATGGAGAGTTACCTCAGAACCCGGATGGTGCAGAAGTAGAGGAATATGAAGAGTCAGCTCAGAACACGGATGACGGAGAAGTAGAGGAATTGGAAAAGCCATTTTTTAACCCCAAGTCAAGGGAGTGGGACAAAGAAGCGTTTTTTGGTTTGGTGGCTATGGTGAAGGAGAGACCAGATTTGGTGGCTATGGAAAGGTAATAGTGAAGGTAGGAAAGATAATCGAAACCCTTGTATCTTTCAGGTAGATAGCGAAATTTTCTTTGAATTGCCATTTTATATCGTGAAGACTGAAAAGTATATTGTTTTTAATACGTTGTCATTTTAAACAAATATTTGGAAAGGCTATAAGATTTCACTGTACTAAATGTGTTTATCTTTTTAATCATTTCGCATTAGTCAAGAGAAAATAATGCTTAGACGACCCTCCCTCTCTTGAGTGGAAAACCCTTTCCCAAACACGTGACGTCGTTTCGATCAGATGTACAAAAGAAATGAGGGTTTCTTCATATTTTTCTGGGTTTGTATTATTTGAGAGAGATTCCGTTATTTTTGGCGAAAAATTTTCAGTTGGGATCAAGTGGTTGGTGGCCTAGTGGTTTTGAAAGTAAATTCTTAAGTTCAAGGTCACTAATTCAACTCCACTTGAAAGAGATGATTTACGCCTTAAATACAATATTATCAACGGATGTCCCGGCCACCAGGAGAGATTATGGATCAACCGGAACTTCCAAGGTTTTTCAAAAGAAAAAAAAAATTTCGGTTGGAAAGAGAAGATGTAAATGCTGGTGTGATAATGGAGTAATGGGCTCAAGTTGGGCTTCGTGAATTTCATTAGGCCTTTTATGAGTTGGTTGTATTTAATCTTAATTAAGCTTTGTTTTGAAAACAATTATCAAATTAAATCACTCTCTCTCTGTTCAACCTTCTTCTCTCCTTCCTCTGATTCTTCTTCTTCTTCTTCTTCTTCTTCTTCTTCTTCTTCTTCTTCTTCTTTCCTATTTCTTCTGATTTCTCATCTTCTTCTTACTATCTCGAGATAAGCCCATTTCGGGTCTTATCATAGTGAAAGGAATTTATGGATGTCGTCTCTTAAACCCGGATTCTCATAACATCTCGGATCTAATCCGAGAAAATGGCAATTGAATGATAAGAGTGAGAGGAGTAGCTCTATCAAAAGAGAAATTTCAGTATGAGCAGGATTTAGATGAGGTTTTTTGTAACCGTTTCTCTACGATTTTAAGAACTGGACTAGCTCAGTCTAGTTCTTCCGGGACTGATCTGAAGAAGAGGAAAAGCCAAGGAAACGATGTTTGATCAATAGAGTTTAGTGAGGAAAGAAGGTGCTGATGTAGGAGAAAAGGAAAGCACAGGATGATGGGGAAGGTTCAGTGAGTTCTCCTCCCAGGAGTAAAAATGAGATGGTCCCAAATAGACAAACTGTTGGATGAAAACACAAGTAAGTACACAGAGATCAGGAGCCTCCCTCTAAAGGACAAGTGGCTGCAGCATATTACTGGAGAAGTATCACCCTTCCAATCCCTAGTAGCCTGTGTGCTAGGTTTTTATAAAGTTTTGAATTTGAGGACTTACTACAGGCAGGTAGGGATTGGTAAGAGACCTTCCTGGAGAAGTATCATCCATGGTCGTGGTCTCCTGGAATAGGGTTTAGAAAAAAGGATTGGCATTGGGAATTCTATTCGTGTTTGGTCTGGTTGTGGGATGGGATATGGCGTATTCCTCTGATGATAGATCTAAAACTAAAAGTTTGTCATCTTATAGATGCAGAGGAAGGATCATGGAGCAGAATAAAGTTAGAAGAGGATTTTGATACGTGTGAGATGCGACCACCCATCATTTATCAATACAGCAGGAGGGGTAAAAAGACTCAAGGTGAAAACAGTAAACAAGCCGAGGAGAAGACAAGAAAGCAGTAAACCAGGGAGGCATCAATCCGTACAAGGGTACAAGGGTTTTGGGAACTTTGTCTTTTTGTATATATAACAAGAGGGATGTAAACCCTTTCTTTTTATGCAATTGTTTGGCATCTTTTTTGGTGAGAGAGAGAATGAGAGTAGAGGACTCCATAATATCCTCTTGGTTCTAGTATTTTGAGTGATTTCGGCTTGTAACAAACAAGTTCATCTTTTTATTCGAGAAAGGTTCTGTTTACCGAGTTTGGTTGATTAAACTTATCAATTTGGTATCAGAGCAAGTTTCAATCTTTGGGAATGGATCCGAAATTACCCCAACTTTCGCCGGTATCAGAGGGTTCTCGTGAAGGTTCCCAAGCGTTATCCGAAGCCCTGTCGCAGAACCCATCGGTAGTTTCTGCACTGATGACAATGATGGAGAACATTAACCGACGTTTTGAGGAGGATGATCGGAGAAGGAAGAAGAAAGAGCAGGAAAGGGAGAACCTTTCGAGGACAGGACACACTGCATCGGCTGACAGCGTGTTTCCGATCAACCGGAGGGCCGAAAAGGCTCCGATGTACACCCCCGAGGGTGTTCAGACGAGGGATCGGGGACCGTACACTGAGCTTTTTCCTGAAGGGGAAACAGAGGAACGGCTGCCGGAAAGGGTCGCGCCGGAAGCTCAAAACTTTTTCAGTCGAAAGCTGGAAATTCCGGACTTTGACGGTACTGAGACAGAAAATTGGATGGCTCGTGTGGAGCAGTTCTTCGAGGGTAACGTCTGTTCCGACCATCAGAAAATCGTGGCTGTCCGGGAAAGCTTCACCGGAGATGCACTCGATTGGTATTTGTGGCAAAAAGATCGCGATCCCTTTTCTAGTTGGGCCCAGCTGAAGTAGCGCATCCTGACCCGATTCGCCACCTATCGTGACGAATCAGCCAGCGAAAGGCTGCTAAACCTCCGACAGACTGAGTCGGTGGAGGAATATTGTCGCGAGTTCGTAAAAATCGCCACAAACGCGCCGGACCTACCGGAGGCAACGCTGGAACTGGCGTTCATCACCGGCTTAGACCCCAAGCTCCGGACAAGGGTGAAGGTGATGGAACCGAAGGGGCTGGATCGGTGGATGTTTTTGGCTCAACGGATGGAGTTCTGGGATGGAACGGGGGAGAAGACCACGGTTACGGGCCTAGCCGGAAGTGGGAAGGTGGGCTTCCAAAAACAACCAGGCCCATCAGCTACTCTCCTACATAAAACCACAAATGGGCCTCAGAACATACGGCCCAATCCAACAAGAACCCAGCCCCGAACAGTCTCTTCCTTTCGAGGGGACACGACTGAGCCCATACCTAAACCACATAATCGGGTGGTGGCTCCTTTTCGCCGCCTGACGCCGGAGGAGGTGGCTCGCCATAAGGCCGAGGATCTCTGTTTCCGATGCTCCGAACCTTGGCACCGCCGACATCTGTGCCAGAAGAGGGAGTTACGACTGCTGCTGGTTCAGACTAACGGGGATGAAACGGAGTTAGTGGAGGATGAAGATTTTCCGCCGGAGGAGGTGGTGCGCGAGGCGGCGGAGGTAGCGGTACTGTCTCTTAACTCTATGGCGGGAATCTCTTCACCGCGGACATTGAAGCTTCGGGCGGTTGTTCGCGGGGAGCCGGTGGTCGTCATGGTCGACAGTGGGGCCACCCACAACTTCATCTCCGCAAAGTTGGTCCACCGACTGCAAATTCCGACTGAGGTCACTGGAAATTACGGGGTGGTAACAGGAACCGGACTGACGGTTCAAGGCCACGGAGTTTGCAAGGGGATTGAGCTGCAGTTACCAGGTAATACGCTAATCTCTGACTTCCTGCCCCTAGAACTAGGTAGTGCGGATGTAATCCTAGGCATACAATGGTTAGAAACCTTGGGGGACATGAAATGCAACTGGAAATTACAGAAAATTCAGTTCGAACAGGGAGGTAAGAAAGTCAACTTGCAAGGAGATCCTAGCTTGTGCTGTTCTGCTTTGTCTCTTAAGGCGTTATGGAAGGGATTGGCTGATCAGGGAGAAGGGGTTATAGTAGAATATGGGGGCCTTCAATTGGCTAGTATGGATCAGTACCAGGATTTACCAATTGCAATGAAGCAGGTTCTCAGAGAATTCTCAGAGGTGTTTGAGGAACCGCATCAACTGCCACCATCTAGAGGAAGGGAACACGCCATTCACTTGGAACCAGGGGCCAAACCAGTAAGTGTGAGACCCTTTAGGTATCCACAGACCCAAAGGGAAGAAATTGAGAGGCAGGTTGCAACAATGCTAGCCGCGGGTATCATCAGGGAAAGCACAAGTCCCTTTTCTAGCCCTATCCTCTTAGTAAAGAAGAAGGATGGCAGTTGGCGTTTTTGTGTGGACTATAGGTCACTCAATAAGGTGACAGTAGGTGATAGCTACCCTATTCCCATGATCGATCAGTTGCTAGATGAGTTAAATGGGGCAGTGATCTTCTCTAAACTGGACCTTAGGTCAGGCTATCACCAGATAAGAGTAAAGGCAGCTGACATCCCAAAAACTGCATTTAGGACTCATGATGGTCACTATGAGTTCCTAGTGATGCCCTTTGGGCTCACGAATGCACCAGCCATCTTCCAAGCAGTGATGAATGATATATTCAGAAGGTATCTGAGGAGGTTTGTGTTGGTTTTTTTTGATGATATCCTAGTCTATAGCAAGACTGAAGCTGAGCACCAGGGCCACCTCAGGACAGTGTTCCAACTGCTGAAAGATAACCAATTGTATGCAAACAAGAAGAAGTGCCAGTTTGGGAACAGGAACATAGAATATCTGGGACATATCATCACAGCAGAAGGGGTCTCAGCCGATCCCTCTAAAATACAAGCTATGGTGGATTGGCCACAGCCTAAGAATATCAAGGCATTGAGAGGGTTTTTGGGGCTAACCGGTTATTACAGGAAATTTGTCAAAGGATATGGAGAGAAAGCCAGACCCTTGACGGCTCTCTTGAAGAAAAACCAGTTTGAGTGGGGGGTTGAGTCTTCGGAAGCTTTCAATCAACTGAAACAAGCAATGACAACTGTTCCTGTGTTAGCTCTACCAAATTTCCATAGCCTTTTCATTGTAGAATCTGATGCATCCGGCATGGGGTTAGGGGCTGTCCTAATGCAGAATCAGAAACCTTTGGCTTTTTTCAGCCAAGCCTTGACAGAAAGGTAGAGGATGAAGTCTGTGTATGAGAGAGAGCTTATGGCTGTGGTGTTTGCTCTTCAGAAATGGCGCCATTACTTACTGGGGAAGAAATTTGTGGTGCGAACCGACCAAAAAAGTCTCAAGTTTTTGTTGGAACAAAGGGAGATCAATATGGAGTATCAGAGGTGGTTATCTAAACTGCTGGGATTTGACTTTGAGATACAGTACAAGCCAGGATTGGAAAATAAGGCGGCTGACGCCTTATCAAGAAAGGAATTTAACACTCTGATGACTGCATTATCAGTCCCCACCGCTGTACAACTACACGAGGTGGAAGCAGAAATAGAAAGGGACCAAGAATTGAGCAAGCTGAAACGAGAGGTGATGCAGAATCCAGGGTGTCATCCTGACTTTACAGTGGTGCAGGGCAGATTGTTGAGACAGGGAAAGCTGGTCATACCTCAAAAATCCCATTTGGTACAGGTTATCCTCAAGGAATTCCATGACAGTTTGATAGGGGGTCATGGGGGAGTACTAAAGACACAGAAGAGAATTGGTTCTACCTTTTTCTGGAAGGGGATGATGACTGAAATCAGACGTTACGTAGCTGAATGCCAGGTTTGCCAGAAGCACAAATACTCCACTTTATCCCCAGCAGGCCTAATACAACCCTTGCCCATTCCAGCACGAGTTTGGGAGGATATTTCCATGGATTTTGTGGAGGGACTGCCTAAATCAGAGGGATATGAAGTGATTATGGTAGTGGTAGACAGGCTGACCAAATACAGCCATTTCATTGGGCTTAAACACCCTTGTGACGCTGCAACAGTTTCTCACTCCTTCTTACAAGAGGTCATTAGGCTCCATGGGTTTCCAAGAACAATTGTCTCAGACAGAGATAAGGTATTCACAAGGAAATTCTGGACTGAGCTGTTCAAACTGGCGGGTACCAAGTTGTGCTTCAGCACCGCCTACCATCCTCAGAGTGATGGCCAGACTGAGGTAACAAACAGGGGCATGGAGACATTTCTGCGGTGTTATGCAAGTGACAAGCCAAGAACGTGGCACAAATACTTGGCCTGGGCAGAGTTGAGCTACAACACTTCGCATCATTCATCAATAAAGATGACTCCTTTCCAGGCTCTCTATGGAAGGGAACCTCCAACCCTTCTGAAGTATGAGAACGGGTCTACAACTAATGCGGATTTGGAGCAGAAACTGTTGGAAAGAGATGCAATGCTGGAGGTTATTAAGCAACACCTGTTGAGGGCGCAGCAGGTGATGAAGCAAAGGGCAGATGGACATAGGAGGGATGTAGAGTTCCAGGTTGGGGATTTGGTATTTGTGAAGCTGAAACCATATAAGCAGCAGTCCCTGGCCCGGCGGATAAATGAAAAACTGGCAGCTCGTTTTTATGGGCCGTTTGCAGTGACAGAGAGAATTGGAGCAGTGGCATACAAGCTGGCACTACCAGAGGCAGCCAAGATACACCCTACGTTCCATGTATCACGACTGAAAGCAGCTTTAGGGAGCTCCCTACAAGAAGCTGCCTTGCTGGAACAGTTAACAGAAGAGGGGATGTTGGTGACAGAACTAGAACTTATCCTAGGAGAAAGGCAGAACAAGGTCTCAGGACAGGAGGAAGTGTTAGTCAAGTGGAAGTCTCTGCCGGTCTATGATAGCACGTGGGAGTGGAGAGCAGTGATCAAGGGCCAATTCCCTTGGTTTGACCTTGAGGACAAGGTCAATTTTGCAGAAGGGGTATTGATACGTGTGAGATGCGACCACCCATCATTTATCAATACAGCAGGAGGGGTAAAAAGACTCAAGGTGAAAACAGTAAACAAGCCGAGGAGAAGACAAGAAAGCAGTAAACCAGGGAGGCATCAATCCGTACAAGGGTACAAGGGTTTTGGGAACTTTGTCTTTTTGTATATATAACAAGAGGGATGTAAACCCTTTCTTTTTATGCAATTATTTGGCATCTTTTTTGGTGAGAGAGAGAAGGAGAGTAGAGGACTCCATAATATCCTCTTGGTTCTAGTATTTTGAGTGATTTCGGCTTGTAACAAACAAGTTCATCTTTTTATTCGAGAAAGGTTCTGTTTACCGAGTTTGGTTGATTAAACTTATCAGATTTCTTCCAAGGAGATGTGGATATCATTATCAAGTATAAAAGTATTGTTGATCAAAATGATTACTGGATATAGAAATTCAGTAAGAGTGGAGAGTATACTGTTAAGGGAGGATATTGGCTTGCTAATCAAAAGAAGAATCAGATACTCATTCAAGAGGCCACAGCTTTACCTTCAATAAACTGTCGAAAGGAAGAGATTTGGGCCTTTCAAGCTCCTACAAGTTAAAAATTTCTTATGGAGAGCTATAAGTGGTGCAATTCCAGTAGTGGATCAGATCACAGTTAGAGGTATGAGGGTTGATAGTCGTTGCCAGGCTTGTGGCCTTGAAGAGGAATCTATAAACCATGTCCTTTTTTAGTGTACTGCAGCTATACAAATATGGGCACTTTCAGATGTGCCTCTTCCTCAATCAGGTTTCCATCCAAGCTCTGTTTATACTAACTTTTCATATATTATAGCTTCAAGGAAGAATGGGGTTATTCGTTTAGAAATCACAAGGAGAATCCCATGGGGTTTATGGTTAGTTTGCAAAAACAGAAACAAGTTGTTCTTTGAAGGGAAACAATTTCTGGCTATTGATACGGTGGTGAACATCAGGCAAGACTCCTTGGATTGGTTTCTGGCTCAGAGCGTTGAGCAGGAGAGAGCTCAGTTGCAGGGAGAAGGATTGGAGAATCAGGTTAGAAATTGAAAACCCCCTCCTATTGGCTGGCTTAAGTGTGGTGTTGCGACTTCTTGGAGTAGTGAGACAGGTATATGAGGTGGTGTTTCGGTTCTGAGCGATCATCTAGGTAAAGTCTTGTTGCAAAGTAGGAAAGCTTTTGAAGTTATGAGCAACAAAGAGGAGTATAAACTAGAAGGGTTATTGTGGGCTATGAGAAGCATGAATGAGCATAATATACTTAAGGTAGTCTTTGGTTCCAGAGATTCAGATTTGGTTGAGGGAGACCAAAAAACTTAAATGTGGGATAGGAGTGTTTATGCATACACCAATCTAATCAAGTTTAGTAAAATCGATTAGAATGTTGTTATACTGCAATCTGAGTTCGATTGTTTATTGCCTCAGTGTTGAGTTTTGATAACAATTAGTAGTATATTTGGGTGTCGCAATGGCTCTATTAATATGCACAGACAATATGTTTGTCACTGAACCTGTGACCTGTCTAAAGTACCTGTCTAAAGTAGTGAATTTAAGGTTCGTTCATAGATCAGTAAAGCTACAAAGTAGTTACTTACATGATTTCGCCTAAATATGTTAGATTTGGTAGTCACTTCTTCAAGTCTGAAAAGTGATCATCTATGGATGCTTAGAATAAACCCATAGAAGTATGACCTGGTGAACTGAGTTACTGTCTTAGCTAAATATGTTTCTCGTATATGTATCTATTGAAAAACTATGTTCTCCTATGCAGCAGGTTCATGTGCCACCATAGTGCAGTCTTGATGGTGTACATTCACAACATTTCTTTGGGACTGGCATCATTATATAGCATTCTTCAAGCATGGGACTTGCTGTGGTGGATAAAAACACTGTTGCGATTTCGCCATCTGATTTTATGTTTTTCTGTGCTGCTTTCCCAGTCGAGATTCCTGGAGAGGTTAGGTTTCCCTCAGAATCTTATAGTTTATGGAAGGAAGGAAGCTTTATAACTAATCTTTCGTAACTGAACTGCAGGTGGTATTTCTGCATCCTGTTCACAACTATGCTCTTATTGCCTATAATCCCTTAGCAATGGGTTCTGCTAGTGATTCAGTCATTCGTGCAGCTGAGCTACTTCCTGGTATGTCGATACAACTCTGTACCAAAGCACCTTTGGGGTCAAATGATATGCTTGTTGAATGGTGGAGTAGCATACTACTTTTGCTTCGTTTTTGTTAACTATTTGAAAGTTCCACCATTGCTTTGCATCTAACAGATGATTGCGCTTTTGTGAAAAGCTATTGTATTAGATTCACGTATATATTGTATTGCTTTCAATTGCCTGTCGTTTTAAATTTCCTTTTTCTAGTCAAATCAGCGGGATGAGTTCACGTTGCGATATCTTGTCTGAACAGAACCTGCGCTGCAACGTGGAGTGTCAGTTTATCTTGTCGGATTGAGTAGGAACCTTCAAGCTACATCAAGAAAATCTATTGTAACCTATCCATGTGCAGCGTTAGACATTGGATCTGCTGATTCCCCCCGCTATAGAGCTTGACACAGGTAAGAAATTCAGAGCCTTTGACATTAAATTTAGTTACTGTTGTGTCGCCTGAATAAACCATTTTCCATCCCGGGATTCGTTCTCCAATACTATTAAACCTTTTCGTTGCTTTCACAACGACACCAAAGGCCTCAGGACAATGAACAACAGGAAAACTGATCAAATCCTCCACACCGATTTCACCAAGAACCTTTTTCAGATTTTTTAAGCATGGCAAAGAATCTGAAGAATCCCAATAACTTGTTGTGGTGCTTCTACAATCAAGAAATTCCATATCTAAATCCTCCAGCCTTTGATATGCATCGAGAATGCCTTCAAAGGGCCTTGGTCCCACCACAATCGCTGGCTCGTGAGTCACTCCTCTCAAAAGCTCACGTCTATGTGCTAGAACTCTGGCAAGGCCCGAATGGTGATTGATGTGGATGTGAGATATCCATATACATCTCAATTTTCTAACCGCCTCGTCCGCACCATCTAATCCATATCTATACCGTGGAACACATGAACAAAACAACACCAACATCAGCGACAAGATTGGGAAATAACTAGGTGACAAGAGAAGCAAAAGCTAATTACCTTCTTCTAAGCTGGCCTACTGTTCCTTCCCCACAATCTAGAAGAAGACTACTTTTAGAGAATAGGTCGACATAAAGTGCACTGACGTTTCGGTATTTTGAAGGCCGGGATGAACCCGTGCCTAAAAAAACATGCAGTCTCCATGTCGTCTCGTCTAATTTTTTCAAGACAGCTTGGAAGGACAGTGTTGCTCTCGGTGAGCCACAATTGCTTGATTTCTTCGGTTTTATCTTTTAGCTCAGGAATTTCTGAGAGGAGCTCATTCACTACTTGTGAGGATGTCACTTGAGCAAGGATACAACTTCGGTCTATCCCGAGATTAGTATGAGGTCGCAAAGTGAACTGCCCACAATAAATAAATTGTTAACAGACAATGGGAATTTAACTATTTAAGATGTTAGAAAAATATTCCAATTTCTAACTTGTTTGATGATCACGAAAAGAAGGATGATACCTTGAGGAGAATTTCAGCATTAATACTTTCACCAAGATTAGAAGTGGAGGACTGTAGGAAGAGAAAAGAAACCATAAATTTGCTTAACTAATTTCGACCAACCAAAGTTATTTCAACTTGCTACAATATAATGCATGGAGAAAAGCATTTAGCAACCTTGCTCAAAGGAGTGGAATCAATTATTGACTGGTTAACATGTCGAAGAGGCCAAACAGCTGCGGGGCAGCGATTCTTGAACTTGCTTTCAGAATTGGGAACTCCGTGGATAAATACACCAAGCAAATCCAATTAACAGTTTCTGATGGAAAGTACCAACCTTCGATGCCCAGCAAGAATGTGCTGAGCCGAACGGAATCTCTTCATCAAGGATTGGTAAGTAAGGCTAGTTGTAACAGAAGTGGGCTTAAATGTATAACACAAATTCCAAACTGGCCAGGGTATGAATAATAATAACTCTCTAAAGATGTGTAGCTGATGACAGTTGTTGGGCGTGCGACAGTCCACAAGGAGAACAACGGGACCAGGAACTGAAGGTCCAATCACATCACTCGGATTATTAACCTAAGATCAAAGCACGAACAGCCAGTTAATATTGTATCTACCCTACTTTTAATAACCTCTTTCAAATCTTTAAGATTTATTATTCAAATTCAAAGTCTTTTAACACAAAGCCTCAACCATTTTTAATTATTACCTTTCCTGAATATTTAAAAAAAAATAATCTTTTGATCGTTCTGTTCCAGAATTGTACCGCGTCCATCTACATTCCGTCGGCGGTATCCTCTTCTTGATCGCGGCTCAATTCAGTTTTCATAAGTTTTTTTCTCCCCTTCGTCCTCTTTGTTCGTCTGCTTTCGCTCCGGCCGACCCATTTCTGATTTCTTTGCTCCTTTTTCTTCTTATTGATTATCTTCTCCTCGAGGTGCTTGCTTCTTTCCCCTATTAAAATTTTGTCTTGTTTTAGAAATTTCCTCCATAATCTCCTGTAGTGGTTCCTGGTAACGATGAGTCAGGTGTTCAATGGATATGAACGACAATACTGTGAGCTTTCTGCAAATCTCTCTAACAAGTGTACTTCTGCTATTTCTCTTGATGGTGGAGGTAATTTGATTATCCCAACATATTCTCCAACTTTGCTTACTCTACTTAGAGAATTAGCAGAACCTTTCCCTATATATTTGATGCATTACTGCTTCTTGTACAACAAGTCTCTGTCTCCTTCTTGCTTTGTAATGAAACAATATGGTGATTGTGACGAGTTTAATATAAATTAATCGGAGCTTAGTAATTTGCAGAACAAAAGAAGCAGAAGTTATCTGAAATAAAATCTGGTGTTGAGGATGCACAAGCATTGGTATGTGATTTGCGTAGCTCCAATTGAATATGGATATTTCACCATTGTTCTCTATGCGATTGATGAATCGCTCTACGTCTACCTTTTATTTATTTATTTCCAGATTAAGAAAATGGACCTCGAGGCGAGAAGCCTTCCTCCCAATGCTAAGTCAAGCAAGCCTCCTTGTCAAACTAAGAGAATACAAATCCGATCTCAGTGCCTCTATATACTTGTTCAATGCATCAATCTTGATCTTGTTATGAAGAAAGCTTTTGATCTCTCTGATTGATGCAAATGGGTTAGGCTTCAGCTGATCAAAGATCAAGATTGATGATGTCAACAGACCGTTTAGGCCGAACAACAGACAGAATCAAGGACAGTAGGAAAACAATGCTGGAGACTGAAGAGCTTGGTGTTTCAATCCTCCAGGATCTGCACGGCCAGAGACAGTCTCTCCTACGCGCCCACGAGACAGGTATTACTTTCTGCAAGACTCTTTGTGTTGACTGGATAGCCAGTCAAATTATAAGATCAACAAAACTTATCACTCACGCGATTATAAGATAGGTCAACTAGGGTCTTTTTTGAAGACTACAGTAGCATTCAGATTTCTTGATGTCCATTTCTTTCACTACCCCGATTCTTGTCACATTGACCAATATCTAATTCCTCTACAGCTTCATGGAGTCGATGACAATGTGGGAAAGAGCAAGAAAATTTTGACAGCAATGACGAGGAGGATGAATAGAAACAAATGGACAATCGGGGTGATCATCACAGTCCTTGTCCTCGCCATTATCTTGATCTTGTACTTCAAGCTCACCAGGTGAAAACATCTTCACCTTACGGGCCAAAATTTATGTTACTGAACAAAATGCTGTGTTCTCTTGTGTCTCTTCTTCTCTCGAGGAGTGTAATTTTGACTATGCTAAGCAAGTTACTCTGGTCACAAAATTGTTAGTCTCGAATGTTAGCATCAGCACGACCTTATCTAGAAGCGAGGGCGACATCAACAAACTTGTGGATAATTTCTTGTTCAACCTCGGAAATGGGAACAAAATCATTGGTCTGGATACAGAACGATCGGTTATTGATGCCTACTTCAGTGCCCCTTTGACAAGCAAACTAGCTGTTCTCCAGTGACGGCTAATATTGCTTAATAATCCCACTTCCTATAGACCGCGGTTATATGCTTCCCAGATTTCACCTTCGTGGGCATTGGTATACACAAGACTCTGGAAATGCTGCAGAGCGCGTGTGGCTTGACCTGCAAGAATGCCGTAGAGATCGGATGTAACGGGAAAGCTAAGATAGGATAAATCCCAGTCTAGAAACTCACCGAGAGTTCCAAGATAGGGTAAATCCATGTCTAGAAGTTGATCGTATAACCAGAAAGACTAACTCGAAGATCAAAGATTCAATGGTGGATTGATGATGATGATGAACAGAGATAGAGATTGAACAAGATATTTGTTTATGTTTTTGATTAACTTTCCCAAAAGCGTCTAACGCATTACATATAATGTGATCTCAAATACCATAACTGAACCGGACAATTGAACCAAGGAGATTAAACCGGTTAAGGGATAGATATTCCTGTAACATCGGACCTTCGTCGTGGGACCTGTTCAGCCAATTTGACCGATGAGAAACGTAATATTATCAGTCAATTTGTCACGACTGAACAACCAACAACTGCCATCTTCGAGGATTGGTACAACTTCTTAGCAAGAATCAGATCGAGCTTGCAGCTGCAAATGCGTACTTTGCTTTCAAAATTGGGATTTTGCTTATGTCTAGGTCTTAAGTCAAGACGTCTGTATGCTTATAATTCCCTTTTAAGTCTATGTCAAGACTATCATATCTTTACTTTTTCCGTCACTTAAATTATTGGGGTTTTTTTATTTATCACAAATATATATCTATATAATATGGTTAGTAGTAATCAAAATGTGTGCTTAAGTCAAATATATGTAAAGATATGTGATATTTCGAGTTTATATATATATATATATACACATTTTCTTATTTCACTTCTAACTTTGAATTCATGTGTTTTTACTATTGTATTGTATCAAAGTAGTTACAACTATGTCACGTTTTGTTTGTGACCAAGCGCAACAATCATTAAAACAATATTGATTGTGACATAGTAGTTACAAAACATTTGTACAATCATTAAAACAATATTGATTGTGACATAGTAGTTACAAAACATTTGTAACTATGAGTGACATAAATTTAGTCACAAAACTGTATAATTTATATACTAAATTTGGTTACAAATCTGCAACACTATTTGTGACTCCATATGAAAGTCTGTTACCTTCAACTCTCTCACAATATTATGATCGAATACTAACGATTATGAGTAAATGAGTTTTTCACAATTTTTTTTGTCACAATAGCGCCATATCTTTTGTTAGTGAGTTATGAACTTGTAATAAATAATTTTGTAGATTAACGATCATTGCAATATGGGTATAACCTCTAAATAAAAACCACAAAAAGAAGCTGCATGGATGGTAATTTCGGAATAATTACTACAAGGGCAAAGTGTATTATTAACTACGATTGACTGAATTTAAAAGGGCAAAAGGCGATTGACTGAATTTAAAAGGGCAAAAATATGTATATTACCACTCGGTGAATTTTTCATCATTGGCATAGTTGAGCCATTTCCTGAAAAAACTACATTCGAAAGCTTACTCGGCTTGTGTCTTAATTTTTTTTTGTCAACCGCTACGTTGTACTTGCTCCAATCATCATAGCCGTGTACGTGGGATACTTGGTTGGGTTCGTAACACCATTGCTCTTCGTTGCTATCTCGCTAAGGTTTGTTCTTCCCGTGCTTTCATGTGATTCAAAATAGGAAATGATCCAAGCCATAGTCCCTATATATATATATATATATATATATTATATTTCAGTATGTTTTGATGTAGATAAAGAAAGATGATCTATATTGTCATCCTTATTTCATTTTGGGTGTTTTTTTGTAAAAAGAAATTAATGTAATGATCATCTTATAGGATGATGATGATGATAATGCACTGATGCAGCATATGTAACTATGCTTGATGAATTAATGAAAAATTATATTTCTACTATCTTAAGAATCCATGGCTACATGAAGAGACCTAAGCAAATGATGATTTAAAAGGAAACGATGTGAAAAATTTGTTCAAAAAAATATAGTATAACCAAACTCATAACATCAAATCTCTGATGCATGATGATGAATAAGAGTATCAAAGGAAAGTCCTTTCAAACAAAAAAAAAATAGTATGTTTTGTTTGAAATTTATGTCTACTGGTTAACTTGATATATGAGTTTTATGCAGATTTGAAATGATTAGTAACTCAACAATACGACAATTACTGTTTACATGAGATGATAAAATACGACAATTACTATTAATTTATATCTAATCTGTTGTAATGATAAAATACGACAATTACGAAATCGAAAAAATTTATGTCAAATCTGTTAATTCATGTTAGAGATGTTTACATGAATCTCAACAGATTTGAAATGATTAGTAAACCAAAATTACAAAATCGAAATTAGTTTTTTTTTATGCATTGACCCGAACGAGTTATTTTTATTACATATATTATCTCTAGATCGCTACATCAAACTAAGGCTCCTTTGCTGTCTCTTTCTCTGTGAAGTTCTGTCTAGGGGTAGAAACCCAAGGGGGACCTAGACAACACCTCCATCATCCTGTTCCTCGTAACGTAGATCCCAAAAACCACAACTTGGTAGCACCAACCAACTATTGGAGATACTCTCGCCAGCAGCAAGAGAAATTACAGAAAAATCTGTGTTGTAAGCGCCAAAGCCTCGTCATCTATGCCTTTAATGGGCTTACCGAGATTGGTTGGTGCCACAATCTCTGATTTTGAAAGAAAAAGGAACAAAACGACAGAAAAAAACATATTAAAAATACATAAAGAGAACACATAATTGGATCAACATTTTTTTTTTGTTTTTTCCCCCACAACACATAACAAATTGGATTCTTACCTGTTTGGTTGCTACATAATCCTTCATCTCCTATGTCATAAGCATAAGCCTAAGATAATCGAAAGAGTTAATACGTTTAATCTATTTGATTATATACGTTTAATTAAAGAATTTATACAAAAATTACCTTCATTGGCTTGGTAATCCATCAATTTAACTGCCCGTATAAGGCCCTGAGTAAAAGAGTAATTTTCTTTTACAACCTGAAGAATGGAACAAACGTTGAAGAAGGGGTTGAAAAACATTGAACAAACGTTCTAAAAGCCATTTCAATCAATTATCCAAACAACCAACCGTAGTAAGATGTGACATATTGGAGAGAGACAAATTTATCGTTTTGCCCATAGCCGTCACCGCCACCTAGAAATCAGAATTATTCAATCGACGACGTAACACATTATGACATTATAATAAGATTCCATATTAAATTAGACTAGATTCTTCTTTTAATCACTGTTACTTGTTATTAATTTACTTGAATTGATTTCTTCGTTATACAGTGACATCACTCTTGAACAATACAACTAAACATTCAGAAAACCAAACCGGTGTTGCATCTTCGTCGTGTATTCGCGCATTTGATGATTAAAAACGATCTAAAGTTTTCAAGAAAATCCGGTTTAAGTAGATTATAACCGCATAAATCTCAAATCTTATTTGGGACCAACTCGGTTTGGTCATAACCAAAATAAAGATTGATTTATTTTGATGGGTTTACCAAGAAAAATTAAAGAAACCGGTTAGAATCGATGAACATATTTGGAGTGTTTTCATATGTAACAAAGAAAAATACTCTTTACTAATCAGAGGTATTTTCTCATTTGATAATCTTGTCATCTCACCAAACATTTATTATGCATCAACCTCTGAACCACATCACCCATAAGCACTAATCAACGTGTTGAATGTGTCTCTATCAGGTTCAAATCCGCACCTCTTCATTTCACGGAACACTCAGTTCACATACTTATCCATATCTTTATTCCCACAAAGAGCAAGCATTGTGGTCCAAGTGACCCCGATTTGGGGAACATCCACTTGATTTCATATCACATAACATCTTAATCATATCATTGGACCTCGATTTTTCCCCCAACATCTTCATCATACTAAGCACTGCATTGTAGGTGCAAGTATTCAGAACACAACCGGCTTTCCTCATATTGTAAAACAATTTCAAAGCCTCTTCCTCCTTTCTCGACTTTCCATATGCATCTATAACTGTAGTGTAGGTGATTGCATTCGGCATTACACCCTTTTGTGTCATCAAATTGTCAAAAACCCTATGAAGTTGTAAAGAGGTTTCTTGTGTTATTAAGATCAAAGACATTGCCTTTATATAAAGGCACAATGTTAACCTACTATCAACTCAATACAAACGGTTTGACTCGGCCCATAGGAGCCCAACACCCCCCCCCCCCAAGGTGGAGTGTGGAGGTTACAAACACCCAGTTTGAGAAGAAATCTTTCAAACTCTCAGTGACCCAAAGCTTTAGTCATGATTTCGGCAAGCTCAGACTTCGTCGAAACATGCTTAGGAGAGATAGTACCACGGCTGATCTCATCGCGAATGAAATGACAGTCCTCTATGTGTTTTGTTCGGGCATGATAAACATGATTGGCGGCAAGGTTTATAGCAAATAGGCTGTCAGAATGAATGACAGTTGGAGCCATACACTGAATACCGAGACAAGGTAGTAGTTCTCGTAACCAAAGTATCTCACAAATGGTTTCGGTCATGGCACGATATTCAGCTTATGCGGATGATAAAGAGACAACATCCTGTTTTCTTGGTTTCCAAGACAAAAGAAATTCTCCAAGTTGAATAAATCAACGACGAGTGAGAGGACAATGCGAGCTTTATGTCTCTCACGATTACCATCAGCTTTGATGAGCTTTCCTCTAATTTTGAAAAATCTAATATCAATACGTCACTATTTCTCCACGAACCCATCAATATCTGTACTAACAAATCATGAACAAACTAAAGTTTCATAGTTGGGTGCAAAAATGAAGTGAGAAAAGGTAAGGTGGGGGCATTCCGAGAATTGAACTCGGGACCTCTCGCACCCTAAGCGAGAATCATACCACTAGACCAAATGCCCATTTTGACTGATACTTAATTATACAAGATAATAATCGGAAATTATTTGTTGAACATATCTTTTACCAATGCTTAACAAGAATCTATATGAGATCAATAATATTCTTTGAAAGAAATTTCCATTTTTTTTTTTGCACTTATTCTGTTGGACAAAGAGAATCTCAAGGTCGGATACATGGTTTACAGTAGGTTTTCCAGGAACCTTTTCTTATTCAACGTGTCTTTTGTCAGTATCCTACGCCGAATATGGTACTTTCATTCCCATTCTCGGACATAACCAAGGCCGGTCCTGATCTGGATCCACAAAACTATGATGCAGAAACTGTCCAGCTTCTTCGTCCATCAGCTCTCTTGCCCACGTTACCCGTGCAGATGAACAGCTACCTGGACCAAAGCACCTGCGGTTTTACATCAAAAAGTCGTATCAAAACTTAACCCTTTGTTTCTCGATTACAACTTTTAACAGTTAAGAGATCTCAGATGATATACCTGTACTCATAAAAGCAAGCGCTTCTTTCATTCTCTGGGTTTCCCCAATTATGCCAACCGACATGTCTGATACATGCATCCATGTAAGTGTATGCAAGGACCACCCTCCCAAATGGTCCCCATGGCCTTCCGAGATACATATACGCACTCTGGCCATTGCCTGTGATCACACATCTGCAACAAGTACGTAGAAGCTAAGTTTACTTTGAAGCTGTAACAGATGTTAAGTAATCCTTCTGAAGAGATATCTATTAAAAAAGAAGCTAACAGATGTTAAGTAATCCTTGTTAAGAGATATCTACAAAAAACAAAACAAAAAAAGCAGACCTTAAGAATACATAACCAGTAGACTCCTGAGATGATTTTCGGCTTTGTGCAGTCATAAAACCCTGAGATTTGCAGTGGATATGGCAGTGTTCCAAGAGTGCGGTACTGTTTCCAAATATGAAATCCACGCTTCCCTCGACATAGCAGTCCTTCAAATATTGTTTCCCATGATGTAGGTACAATGTATCCTGTATTTCATGGTTTGCACTTTAGCTAGAAACAATTATACCAAGTTATAAAACTAATTGCAGGATAACTAGAGAATGGTGCTAACAAGAGTTTTCAACCAAGTCATCTAAGCCATTTGTGTGGTACGATACGAGTGAAAACAAACCACAAGAATACATTAAAGAGACCAAAACACGAAAAATTTATTGAGAAACACAAAGATTTGAAGTAATGTCAAGTAAAAAGACTTGTTGAAACGAAACGAACCTGCCAGCCGAGAAACCGACAATTATAAAAGGCACAACGGTCTGCAGTGACTCTTATCGCAACCGCTTGCCCTGATCCCTATATAGCAAGTAAAAGGGTAAAGAACATAACTATTATACAAATCAAAAACATTAGCAAGTATACTCCAAAATCAAGCTTAGTGATTCAGTAGTAAAGACAAGCCTACTTTAAGTATAGTATCAACATTACAGTCCTAAACCAGAACAACTTCTAAACCTGAGAGATTCCCAAAAAGAACATACTTTAAACATTATTACTACCTCAGGAGCAGAATTCTCAAAAGTGATGTTCTCTGCAATAAAATCTTCTCCTTCGACAATAACAGACCCACACCCAAATGTCCCCGTTCCGATGACTCTAGACGCCTGCAAAACCAAAACAATCAAACCAATCAGAGTTATAACTCAATCGGCCACAAACACCAAGAACAGAAAGTTGTTTCCCACAGAACCTGGTGATGGTCAATCTTGGTAGCCGTATTGTTCCAAGTGAGAATGGTGATTTCCGGGGAGATTCCGGCGAAGGTGATGAAGTTTTTCCTCTTGGGCACGTAAACGGGTTGGCGGTAAATCCCCGGCGAGAGACGGATTACAGTCCGACAAGTGTTTCCAAGAGGCACCGAGTCAATTGCGTCCTGAACGGAACAGTAATCGCCTGAACCATCTTGCGCAACCCTCACCATTCGACTCGTCGACGCCATACTCATACTTCACCAATCGATGCTTCAAAACCCTAGTAACAGTCTTTTAGAAATCGAAAGAGAAAATAAGAGATTTTGTGTGATGAGTTTGCGTCGATTTGTTTGGTGAGAGAAGAAATGGTTTAACACGGTTTGGAGGTGTCGCCTTGTCGGCTCACCAGCTGTGTCAAAATGTCATATGACTCTTTGTTATAATTGAATTTACAAAAGCCCTTGTCATAAAAGGATTTCTTTTTGATTTTCTTTTTTACACGAAAATGTAGTAAATGACAAAATAACTAGACCAAACTAATTTAATTTTGACAAAATAACTATTTACGATCCAACCCAAAATCCAATTAAATTAAGTTAACAAATTTAATTTTTAACTTACGCAAACAAAAAAAAAAATCCCTAAATCAGTTGTTCTTCTCTTTTTCATTCTTTCTTCGTTTTTTTTGTTCTTTTTTTTTTCTTTCCTCTTCCTCTCACCACTACCAGCGTTGGTCTTTTCATTGCCACCTCCAATCTATTCTCCACCACCACCACCATTGGTCTACTCATCGCCACCATCCGTCCACTCACCGCCACCACCACATGTTCACTCGGCACAATCCTTTTAAGAGACAATTGCTCTTTGCAAGTGTTGACTTTGTTTGGGAACAATTTGTTTTTTGTAGAATTTCTAGGCCAAGTATCAAATTTCATGAATATGAAAATTGAAGAAGATGAAGAAGAAAAATTGCTAGAAGAGAAAAGAGATTAATGACGAATAGAACTTGCTAGGTGATTAAGCATCAACTTCAATTATCGTGAGCCAAGTTAACAAATCTCATGCCCTTCAAATTTGATTATGTTGATGTGTTTTGTTCTAATGTCATCAAATGTTGATTGTTGTTTAATGTAGTATAAAAAAAAAACATGAATATTGCTTTGATATATTGTAAATTTGGCACAATGATTTATTGCTATGTTGTATGATTTAAATACGTACTCGATTTTTGTGTGCAACTCACATGAATAGATACAACTGAACTTTTTAGGTACAACTGAGGTACAACTAGAACTACTGGGTACAGCTAGAACTACTATGTACAACTACACTAACAAAATAAATTAAAAATAAATAAATTTATATTGGGTAAAGTTAACAAAAATGAATTAATAAACAAATTATACAAAAAATGAATTAATAAAAATTTATATGTCCGAAAGAATATAAGAAAAAGTAATTCATTCAAATTGAATTCGAAAAAAAAAATCAATCTCAAAATAAGTTAATAAATAAAATTGGGCCAACTCCAATCAAATTAGGACATTCGGCGTTGTTTCTTATACATATTTAACATATGTGTGTCGTTATATGAGCATATTTAACACATGTGCGACGTTATTTAACACATAGTTGTCTCTAGTATTTCAGTGTTACAAATATAACACATAGTTGTCCTTTTGACGTTTTACCTATTTACGCAGTCATACCATGTGATGAAAAAAAAAATTTCAGTTGTCCAATTTATTTTTGAAATTTGTAACACATTTCCTATGATTCTTTACCATCATATTTGCAAAAATACATTTTTCTCAAATTTTGTTTCATAAGGCATATGACATTACCAAACTCTAATCTTGTGAACCAAAAAAGAAAAATCCAAACGTGGGACAAACCCAATCAAAGTAAGCCATGTAAATAAGACAGGTGTGCCGTTATGTGTCATGTTTTAAGACATGTGCACCGTTATGTAACACATAGTTGTCCCAAGTATTTCAGTGTTACAAATATAACACATGGTTGTCCTTTTGACGATTTACCTATTTACATAGTTATACCATGTTATGAAAAATAAATGATCGTAGATTACACGGTTGATTGTTTGGGTTCTTTAAGATTGGTAAAAATCTGGAATTCAGTCGCCTAACTTTTATTGCATAAGACTTTAACACCTTAATGTAAGCCAAGTCTATTTTAATATATTTTTTGGATAATTTTTTTTGTTTGGTTGTTTATAATTATAACTAGATTAAGCACCCGCATATATGCAGGTTCTATAATTTGATCTTTTATAAATTTGTGGAAAAAAATATTTAGTTGTACAAAAAAAATTGGAACACCCATGAAAAAAAAAGAAAAATAAGTGACAACGTTATTGAAAAACTACTCATTGAGAAGCATAAAATTTATTTATTAATTCTAATGCTTTTTTTATTTGTTTAGAATTAAATTTTATCACACCTTATCAAATTATTTGTTATTCATATTTAAATTAGGTGTACATTTTTTTTTCCTATTTTACTACGTAAATATCTATTTTTCAAAATGTTAATAAATTTATTCCCATATTTGTATTTGAACTATTTTTACCACAAATTAAACACGAAAAACATGGAAGAAAAAATTAAGTCATCTCCATAAAGTGATAAAATAAAATTGAGAATGTCAACAAAGCTACTTATAGAGAAACATATCAAACATTTGCCTATTTTATTGTCATATTTATTTCTTATATTATTTGATATTAAATTAATTATTTCATATAAATTCAAATAACTAATTTTTCTTATCCTATTTAAATTACGTTTAGATTTTTTAATCCTATTTAAATTAGATTTACTTTTCATGATCTCAATTGTGTTACACCACATATTTCCAAATAATTAGATTTTACTAAATCTATTTAAATTAAGTTTAGATTTTCTTAATTCTATTTAAATTAAGTTTACTTTTCACTATTTTAGAAATAGAGATAAATAGATAAATCTTTTGACATATGGTTAAATCTAATTAAAAAAATTTACACTTATATACATGTGTCAAAATCTAATTAATCAACTTGACACATGTTATGATTATGTTAATTACAATGTTTGACACATCAAGCTTTATATAATAAGATATGTATGTTTTGGCAAACTTGTGACAAGTATGTTGGTCCGGAACTTGGACTATCTATGAAAAAATCTTGCTCTGAATGTTTTGAAAATAAAAATGAAAGCAATTAAGCAATAAAAAATTAGTGTTTGTTTGTTTGCTTGCTTGAAAAGAATAATGCCTCAAATCTTCGATTAGTGATTTTTGTCTTGGCGAGTTCAAACCATATACCATAATTGTGTTTGGGTTTCAACATACATTGTTTTCTAATTTACAAACTTCATGATTTTGTTCGTCCTAATTATGATAGTTTTGATACTTTTATATGGTTGTTTTGAAGATGTATAGCTTATCGTGCTCATATAAAAGTATCGTGCTCATGATCGTGTATAAATATTTCTCATGTTAAAATGGCAGAATTGATAGTGTACAAATAACTGTACTGCTTCGGGATTGGTGGAACCAAATAACATTTTAAATACATTGTGTTCCCAACCCAATTATTTTTTTCAAATTAATTGAGCTCTACAATTTATTGTATTCTGTGAAGATTTTAGGCAGATTTTACCAGTAATTCTGGATGGTGGTAGAGTCAAGACGGTTCTATCCGCGTTAAATTCTTCAGTCATATGGTCTAACTGTAAGGTTTTAAAGCTAACGAAAAACATGCGTTTACTCGCTTGCGTTTACTCGCTAGCGGTTTAAGTGAAACTGATGCGAGTGAGATGCGTGCGTTTTCTAAGTGGATTTTGGATATTGGTGATGGATTGATTAATTCACCTAATGATGGTGAGACCGAGATTGCTATATGCGAAGATCTCTTAATTACCGAATGTGTAGATTGGGTCGAGGTGATCGTAAATGTCGTTTATGGTGATAATTATTCTGAGGAGACATGTCCAAAATTTTATCAGAGTAAAGCAATATTAAGTCCACGGAATCACGATGTTGATATTGTCAATAGCCATATGCTTGATAGAATCAAAGGTAATAATATTATCTTTTAAGTTGTGGAATTATATATTTCGTTGATTATTTAGTTTGCTAATTCTATGATATTTTTTCTTTCTTTAATATTAGGTGAAGAGAAAAGGTATTTTAGTTCTGATAGTATAGAACCATCGGAAAAGGGTTCAATAGATGACATGTTGTATCTCAAATTCTTGAACGGAATAAATGTTTCTGGATTACCTAATCACGAGCTTCGTTTAAGAGTTAGTACGACTGTGATGTTGCTTTGGAATGTTGACCCCAAGCGTGGTTTGTGAAATGGTACATGGTTCATTATAACTCGGATGGCTCAGCATGTTATTGAGGGTCGTATGATAACTGGCAGTATAGTGGGAAAGTTGATATTGATCCCTCGGATGTTCGTATCTCCACCAGATGCAAAATTTTATTTCCGGATGAGACTAGGCAATTTTCTATCACAGTGGCATTCGCAATGAACATTAATAAAAGTCAAGTGCAAACATTGGAGAAAGTTGGTTTATATCTACCGAAAACTGTTTTTACTCACGGACAATTATACGTTGCCATCTCTACAGTTACATCCAGAAAAGGTCTCAAAATACTCATTACTGATAAAGATGGTAAACCGATAAAGCGGACAACAAATGTTGTTTACAACGAGGTTTTTCAGAATTTGTAGGTTTTGTTAGATTTTTTCTTTTGGGATTTATTTTGTTTTATTTTTTGGTGATGCGTATCTTTGGTTTAACTCTCAGACCATTCTTTCATGTACGATTTTATGAATTTCGTATTATTTCATTTGCTATATATTATAGGGTTAATACAACGACCACTTCGATTAGCTTATATCTATGTTGAGCTAAAGTTTAGAGATGATCCAAACTTTTGGATATTGGTGATGGATTGATTAGTTCTTTTTGGATATAAAATAACTTATATAAATAAATTATGATTTGTATATAATGATGATTTCTATATTTTTCACTTGATTGAAACATGAATCTTAACATTGACATTGCTTAGTAAATCATATATAACGAATCTAACAAAAAATATATTTCTATTTTTTTTTTGGTAACCAAAGTTATATTTGTAGTTGACATATTAGTCATATAATATAATAGTGACCTTTTACTTTGTTTCCTTAGCAACCATATTGTATTGTTTCCGTATAAACAACATACGAATTAAATTTGAATTTACTTATTCTTTATAGCAGTTACATTCTCTTTATTTAAATTCTAGATATATGTATCGGTATATACTTATCTTTTTAGAAAATATACTTATCTCTTAAAAAGTATAAATAAGGCCGTTTGTTTATGGAAGATCAAATATACTTATCCTTTTATTATTCCTATCAATCTAGGGTCTATAAAGTTTGTGTTTTTCTTCTACGAAACAAGCTCCTTTTCCTCTTCTCCGAAACAGATCGGTTTCTTTGTGTTTTTATGAAAAATCCTCACAAATCATAGTAAGTATTTTTTTTTTAATCAATATGCGATGTTCTGATTATTTGTTTGAATGATTTGGGATTCAGATAATGTCATCGACCAACAACATCAGCCATTCTCTTTCGCGGCATTCACATTAGCCACCTGTTTTGGATAATATGTGCTCCCCAGATGATATCTATGGTACGCTTTTATTTTTTTTCTGACAATAAAGCATATATTGTTTAACTATTGTAGTTAGCTTTACGTTTAAACTATTATGAAATTATCTAATATGCATGTTAGTTAAAATAAGTATATATCGGTTTTTTTTTTATGTTACTCTATGTGTTCATTGTATAGGTGATTTGGTTTATATGGGTAGTTTACACGATCGACTGAAATTGTCCTTACCTTTCATCTACCCATTCTTCCACTAATTGTTTATGGTGATGGTGGTCTCATTCATGATACAATTTCATGTGCAGCAGTTAAACAAACTCAGTTTATGAGCTGGTTAGATTACAATCGCTTGTGTTCTTCGACTAGAGATTTCACATATGTGGAATTCTCTTCTAGGTATAAATGGGATCCTATTATTGCAAAGTGGATTCCTCTTAATGTGATTACCGATGTTGCAAGATTGGTTCATGTTCCACCTTCTAATACCGATGAATATTATATTTGGTTATTGCTTCGGGTTGTTAGGGGTCCAACCACTTTTGAAGATATTCGAACTGTCCGTGGAATAGTATATTCTTCGTTTATAGATGCGTGTTGTGCTTTTGGTTTGCTCAATGATGATGATGAGTATGTTCATGCAATCGTTCAAGCCGTTGGATGGTCTACTGAAGATGTGATCCATGGATTCATGGCTATGATTTCAACTTTTTTTTATGAGAGTCGATGCAACAACATTGTTCTTGCTGCTCAACATATCTTACGACGTCATGGTTTGGCATATAATTAGGTTATTTTGACATGTGGTTTCTACAACCATCTTCTTCCATCTATTTATTTTAATAATTTGGTTTTTCATTTCTATTAATGTTGTGTTTTTCAAAATTTGATTCGCTTTTTACATAACTCCTTTTTATTTTTATGTCTTTGTGTTTGTATGATAAAAGTTATGGATTCCAAAATAATACATTCACTCCAAGAACAACGAAAACAATTATATATCGTTTGTAAAAAATCAAACAAAGTACATGAAAGTTTGAACCTTTAGTCAATCCCAAATTCTCATCGATTACTTCCATCATCTTGCTTGATAGCTTCCTCACTTCTTCTCTGTATTCTCCCATTGTCTCTCTGTTTTTTTTTCACAAATAGTAAAACAAAAAAATGTTATGACCTTTTGAACTCTGAATTGAATGGAATGGTTTGATTTTGTAATATGAGAGATTGTTTACTTGAGGCCATAGGTGTTGGATGGCCATTCGTTTTGGTTATGGTCTAATAGAAGGAAAACGTCTTCCCAATCGACGTGTTCGAGTTCTTCCCCGGAGTTTCTTTTAACCAATTCGTCGAGTAACTTCATTGGATTTGAGGTCTTGAATGCTTCTTCTCTCTCGGTTTTGTAGCAATCTGAGTTTAGCTTCTTCACTTTGTCAAGAATGTCCAATGAGATCCCATGGTTCACCAGCTAAACACACACACATACATAATAAGTATATAAGAAACAGAGAGAGTTTTAGTGTTCTGTTTTTTTTTAGTTATGACAGATTCAAGCCTCCGAAAATCCCCATTCTTTGCAAACTTTAGCGATTTCATGCAATGTCTTCTCTCTTTCTTCATCATTGATCTTGGAGAAATCAATAACAGGAATCGTCATTTCAGACTTGCAAAGATAGAGATGTTTAGAGAGAAAACTTTGTTTTTGGTAAGTAAAAGAAGACTCTGTTTTTTTTTTGTAATTAGAGATTTTGTGTTGTGAAGATAATGGCAGGCTTATGTTATGTCTCCTTAATTCTCTTTTAGACTCATCATGAGATACCATCTCCTTATTTCTCCTTTGTACCAAAGTCAATGACTATTATTCATTATATGATAATATAGATATAACTGATCTCTCGTTCTTTATATATCATAATTATTGACTACTTAATCTATGTACATGATGATAATGAATGTTTCCCTTTATATTTTTAGTTTGTTATGGTTTGTGTTTGTTACATTTGAAAATTACCTTTCCTATCTTTTTTAAATCATTATCTAAAGTTCGAATCCCGCGCTGGGCGCGGGTAATACACTAGTAATCTAATATAATACTAGTTCAATACCGCGCCCTACGCGAGATAGTAATATTGAAAAAAGAACATTTTAAACACTTAAAAAAAGAAGCAACAAGTACCCAAAAATAGAGTAATAATCAAAAGATAACCTAATGTAACCAAATACGATTCAAAGAAAAGAAAGTGAGCTTCTGTTGCGTGACATAATTGAGAGTAGACGGTCCAATGATAGTTGTTAAAAGGCAGTGAGATAGCGGTGAAGATCCAACTTTTCTTTCATGCCAAATGGAGTAAACAGTTGCTTAGAGAATGAGCTTGATAATAGCAGTAATATGTAATTCGGTTCAGTTAAAGAAAAAGTTGGTTCATATGTAACGTTGCAAAAAAAAAATTTTTTTAATTCGATTTGGTTTTAGATGAAAATTAAAATAACAATCATGCTATGGTTACTACAACAGCAAAAGAAAAATTTATGATCGAATACTCGACAATAGATTAGAACATGCATGATATGGATTTGAGTGGTATAGAATAGAACATGAGAATTATGATAAATTGACTTCTACTGATTTTAGGATACACGTTAATTAGTATTTTAATATTCAACGGGTTACTAATTGAAATTAAAATATTTATTTCATTAATTTTTATTGTATTTACCCGCGTTAATATTAATTTTTATTGTATTTACTCGCGTATTAACGCAGGTCCTATTCTAGTTACCTAAAAACATGGTAACAACAATATACTCAATCTTCATTCTCGGCGTTAATGACCATAATATTACTATCTTTACCAATCTGATTCTAAGAGTATATTAAAAAAAAAAAATTCAAAAAATCCACTTTCCATGTGCCACTTTTCAAAAATGTCACATTTTCAAAATATTTACAAAATGCCACTTTTTCAAAATTATCTTTTCATTATATAATTCATGTTTGGGTTAACTATGTTGTATTAGGGTTTAGTTTTGAGTGTTTAGGGGTTTTAGGGGTCAAAACATTTTTTAGGATTTAGAATTTTAAGATATAGGTTTTATAAATCTATAATTAGTAACGTTTTTGCAAATGGACACTCTTAAGTGGCATTCTTGCAAATGTGCACACAAAAATGGTGTTTTTGAAATTGCCTCTAAAAAAAATGCAGAGAAAAAGAAACTTGCACGTTGACAGAAAAAGAAAGAAAGGTATATTGTTCATATACTAACACCGTTAATCTTTGTTTTTTGTACATATGCAAAATAGCAAAAGAATTCACACAATGTTACATTGTTTTGTTTCAAATTAGATGATTAGCTAAAGTACAAATGATGTTTTCTCCATTCTCTAATCTTGACCAAATTCTTCTTCAGCATAATACATGACTATAGATATTTCATCACTTTCCTTCTCATTGGATATATACGTTTTTCTATCTTCATGCACCAAACACTGTTTTTTTGGTTTCTTCATCAACCACAACTTTCTTCTCTGCATTGATCCCCATAGTAATATATATGAATTCTACGTAATTTATATATGTGACTCACCGAGAGGCCAAGGCGTTCCAAGGCAGCTGCAAACTTTCCGTGAAGCTCCTCCTCCGACACCACTCGCCTTTTCTTAGAGGCGGAAACACAATCACGATCATCATACTCTTTAATTCCTCTTTTTCTCTTGTTAGGTTTTTTATGGTGCATAATCTCCCATAGAGGATGACTCGGCTGCTACCGCCTTCCCATATTCTTCTCTTTGCCAAAAATCATAGTAGTTTTAAAATCTAAACAAAACACATAATAATAATCAGACACTAAATTGGAATCTAAGACGAAGAAAACAACAAATTTTAGATGATAACCTGCTGATTTTCTTATGCGAATCAGCGAATAAAAATAAACATAAGGTCACGAACCCGGTAAGGCAATAAATATGTCATTCCTATAGAGATGATAAATCTGGAGAAGCCATAGCCACTACCTGCAACTAAGAATAATTCACATATGTGCATACAACTCACGTATATGAATAATTAAAGTGAATTATTTAGAAAAAAGTTAATGATGAAATTGAATCAAAACGTGGTAAGAGATTAACATGAATTTTGGTGGAGAAAATAGAAGAAACAGAACAATCATATTGATTTAGTAACCTAATCCTTTTCCTCAAGATCCAAAACCTAATCCTTTCCCTCAAGATCCAATCTCATCGTCACTCGAGTGAGTGGCAAATCTTCATATAATGGTGATGAGACGACTCTATAAAACACAAGATCATAAATTAAAACATAAAGGCAAAAGAAAAAAATAAAAAATCCAAAAAATAAATTGGTGATTGAATAAAAATAATCACAACCAATTGAATACAACGGATTCAAGACTCCATGGATTTCTATAGAAACGAATCATAAGAGCACCAACCAAGAGGAACAAAATTAAACTTTTCTGAAACAGCGAGTACATTTAAAAAATCACACCTATTGGTGAAGAATTTACCGAAGTAGAAACTCTGTAAGCATGCCATACATATGAACACCTTCTTTTAATCTTTGTGACGAATAACAAATCGATTAAACTTTTTTCTGGTATTGATCAGAAAAAGGAATCAAAAATCTTAACCATATGTTGATCAACAAATGATACAAAAAAACATAATAAACCATTGTCTGTTCGTTTTTACCGAATTAAAACTTTCCTAAAACAACAATCACAAACCTATTTATTTGCAAGCCAAATTCCAAATTTCAATCGCAAAACTTGTCGCCCTAACCTATAGGGAAAGAATAATCAGCCAAGGTCAATAAAAAATCCTCATAAACCTCAAAACGTAACCAAAGCAAAATCAGAAACGAAATTTGGATTTACTTAAGAAAAGCACAGAACAAATATCAGGTATTACACGGAGATTATGTTTCTTCATCGGAAGTGGATCATTGTTTCCTGTTGATGAAAAACTTGCATTGTCGGAAAGCACACAAATGAGTCATCTAATCAACCTGTATGCACAAAACAAAGAAACTAAGTCGACACAACGCGCGACTTTCCCCCTCACATATTTGATACAAAAAACTAATCGCATCTCAATCTAGGATTATTTATTACTGCTGTTAGAACATTCTTGTAAAAACCATGAAGTAATCGATGTAAGATAGAAGGCTTAAAAACACGTTAACAAAAAAAAGAGTATACTATTAATTAAAACGATAATAAAACGAATAATTAAGAGGAGCTAAATCCTAAGATTGGGTCTTAACCTTCACCCACTGAATAAAATTATGATTTGATTTCTTAAGAGGAGCTAGACCCTATAAAGGGAGCTTTAACCCATCACACATTGAACAAAACTGAAGTTTGAGATCGGTTTTAGAAAAATTGTTTCGTATGTAACATTGTAAAAAGAAATAAAAGTTTAATTTGATCTGGTTTTTAGTGGAGGAATCCGCGCCTAGCGTGGACATTAAAATTTAAAATTTTGAAAATTAGATTGTATATAAAATACCATTGATTTGTTTTTGGAAAATTAAAGGGCCCAACCCCTAATATATATAAGCATAAACCCTTAAAAATGCACGTTAAAATTGTAGAAACCTTTATATTTCTTACAAATTAAAAAGTATTAAATCCTAATAGGTGAGCCTCAATCCTCAAAAATGCACGTAAAATAATGAATAATTTATATTTCTTGCAAAGTTAGGAGTACTAAATCATAATAGGTGAGCCTAAACCGTCACAAATGTTCTAAAATACAGAAAAATATATTTCTTGCAAATTAAGGGGTATTACATCCTAATAGACAAATCTAAACACTCACAAATGGATGTTAAAGTGTAAAAAATTATATTTTTTGCAAATGATGGGGTATTCCTTATTAGGTAAAACTCAATCCTCACAAATTTGTTTCAAAATACTGAACAAACTTATATTTCTTGCAAGTTGCAACTTGACGTAAATTTCTATTTGGAAGGGAAACTTTTAATAGTTGAAAACAATGTCTTGTCCTAAAGGTAAAAATACTTATATACAACTTTACGAAAATTAAAAAACTACATTTAAAAATAAAATAAACACAATTTCTTTTGTTTCGATCTCTTATATATATTTTTTTTTGAAATAGAGGAAGCAGACCTCGTTTCTCTACGTTTTATATATATAAAAAAAGAGAGTTTAAATGCTAACACCATTAAACCTTGTTTCTTATAAGTTCTCTACATATGCAAAAAAAAAAAAAATCCAAAAGAAATTACACCAAAAGATTGACATGCGTGACATTTATTGTTGTTTTGTTCCGAGATCCTAAGCATAAACTTCATATTTGATGTGATTTCCTCTTATTTTCCATTTTGGCATTTTCTAATATTGCCAAACTCTTCTCCACCTTGCAAATACATGCCTCCAGTTTCAGTCATATTTCTACTATTGCAAGTTGTTTTCGTTTCAATCTTTTCATCAATATATATCTTTCATTAGCTATTTACCTTTAGCCTCTCAATTTCGTTGCTCAAAGAATCAATCTTCTTTGTATCGTCAACAACATGTTCCTTATCAACTTGATTTGCTTTTCAATTGCTATTAAAGTCAGTTATTCATTACGACCATTGCATTAACTTTTTTCAATTGCGACCGCACGGTATGCAAAGCCTCTTGAAACTTTTTGCACCTTTGCCTTCTCAAAATCAGTGTGTTTACCAGTAAAAAAATAAAAAAGTAAATAGAAATATAGCAACTAACTTTGCATACCACACCCTACAAATTAGTTTAACCTAAAGATATCTCCAAAAGAAAAATTGACATTGAAGTTACCCTTAATTACTTCTCCCGTTGCAAATGCAAGGTAAGCTATTAATCTACCAGCAGCTTACCGTAAACAATTGAATGAGGATATTCCTGCACATTGTGTTAGAAAGCAATGGAATGTTATATAAAACAAAGAATCCAACCATGTTAAATATTTTAAGCAATTTCCTCCAGAAAATCTGCACCTCCATGCACACTAAATTAGAAAACAAAAAGCAAGAACATATTGCGTGACAAAAAAAAAAACGACAACATATGACCAAACCCTAAAACACAGATATATATATATACAAAGTTATAAAGCGACTACCTAGAGTTTTACATAAAATATGGGCTATGATAGAAAAAGCTCAACCCAATAAATATTGTAATAAACAAATCGATGGCATATAAAATAATTAAGCAATTTCATTAAGGATAATATTAGCAAATCAACTCTTAAACTCATCGTAGAGCTGCAACGTAGGAAAAGTGACTTCTCAAATATAAGTATAGATTTCAAGGTTTCTTCTAAGTGAAACTTTGAGAGGTTGCCACGTGTCACTTTTGGTATTAATAATTTCTCATTTTTAGTATCTTATTTTTAATTAATTTTTAAAATTTGTGCCTCTAAATTTTAGAATTTTGCATTGAATCTTTAAAATAAAAATGTGATATCAATATATTAACTTAAAGTAAATATTTAATTAACATCAAATTATCTTCATAAATTAATTACAAATATGTAAAACCATATTCTAATAGATAAAAAAAAATTTCAATATCTCTTTTCAAATTCTTTAAATTTTTATTAATTTATATTTAAAAAATATATATTCATAATTTTTTTTTTGTTGATTTATCTTTTTGTGATCAAGTATATTAAGAGTATATCCTATATTAAAATTAAATTATTTTATAATAAACTAATTGAAAAAGTATATAAAATGTTCTGATGTTTTTATTTTTATAATCGCGACATACCATAATGTTATTATATAATTTTCTATCATGTTTGGTACATCAATATTTTGATAACATGAGAAAATTTTATATACTTTAAAATAATTCACATAAAATAGTTTGAAATTATTTTTTACTTCTGAATCTCTACTTTTATTATATTGTAAGATCAAATTAACTCTGTAATTAAAAAAAAAAATCCAATAAATACTTTTTTTAAAACCTAAGAAAACATCTTGAGGGTTTGACAAAAAAAACATCTTGAGGAAAAGAAAACTTTATATATGAACGTTTTGTAACGTATGGTATTAAATATCAATAATTGATATAACAATTTTGTAAGTTTAAACAAAACTTAACTCATCTTGACACACCAATACACAATTGACAATTTTGTACTAGATTTTTTCTCTATGCAACTAATATTAGAAAATGCATTTTTTAAAAAAATGTTATGAAATTCATTTATTGATAAGATAAAAAATAGTTCTGAAAAAACTAAATTTTTTTTATGTCACATACGATCATGATTTTTACATGAGTATTTTATGCAAATACTTATAAAGTCATGAATAAAAAATAAATTTATATAAAAAACTATTATTTTGTAAAAAAATTGTAGAAGCTATATAACTTTAGATAATATAAGAATCAAATTCGGTAAACCAAATATGTGATCAACCAATTTCAAAAACATTTAAATTTTACTAATTTTTTTTACATGTTTTTATTTATAAATTATTGCATATTTTACTTTTTAAGTTTTATATTTTCGGTCGCGTGTGGACTCAATATTTTTTTTTAATAATAGTAGACACGGAGTATAACGAAAAGATTCTAAAGAATATGATGAATTCTAGAGCAAAATTAAAAATATAGTATTCAAATGAAAATATTTATATATATCATGATATGGTTGATATTTAAATTTGTATAAATAGAAATTGTGAACATAAATATCATTTAAGTATATCAATATTAATATATATATATATTATTAAAATAATTTTAAAAATTATCTAAATATTTATTCCGCAACAACGTGTACATACGTTTCACTTTGACAACAAAGATAAAAGAGCCACGTGGAACCATTGACTTTCCTGCGTAGTGGTCGCCATGTAAACAGGGGGAAACAAACTCAGCTATAGTGTGTGTGAGATCTTACAATTTCCCTTTCATTTCGAGAGAGAAAGAAGAAGAAGAAGAAGAAGAAGACGACTCTGTAAAAAAACGATGCCGTATTACACCAAAGACGACGATGACGTGGATGATTTCAACGAGTACGATCCGACGCCGTATAGCGGAGGCTACGACATCACCGTGACGTACGGCCGATCAATCCCACCGTCCGACGAGACTTGTTACCCTCTCTCGTCTCGCTCTGGTGACGCCTTCGAGTACCAGCGACCCGTCTTCTCTACCAACCATGACCCTTCTGCTTACGGCGACCAGGCTCTCAAGACCGAGTACAGTAGCTACTCCAAACCCAAACCCCGTCCCGTGGGTGCTCACGTCGATGGTGGTCGGAAACCGGACTATGGAGGATCTGGATCTGATTTTGGTCGGAACCCTAATTCCGGTTATGGCGGAAGAACGGAGGTCGAGTACGGACGGAAACCTGAATCTGGGTACGGTGGAAGAACGGAGGTCGAGTATGGCCGGAAACCTGAGTCGGAGCACGGATCTGGCTATGGCGGGAGAAATGAGTCCGATTACAGTAAAACCAGCTATGGCCAAGATGATGATGATGACGATGATAAGAAAGAGAGCCATGGCTACAAAAAACACGTAAGTTTGATAAATTTTACTAAGTAGATTTTGTGGAAGCTACTATGTTCTTGTTTCATTCATTGATCTTGAAGTTGGGGAATCAAATTGAATTGCTTTTTACCTGAACCCTTGAGGAGATTTGAAATTGTGTGTGATAAAGGTTTTGGATGAATTTTGGGCTCTAAATGTTGTAGAGTGGAAAGGACTATGATGATGAGAAGAACAAGAAGGAGAAGAAGAAAGATAAGAAGAAAGATGGCTACAACTCTGGAGATGATGACAAGAAGAAGAAGGATAAGAAGAAAGATGGCTACAACTCTGGAGATGATGACAAGAAGAAGAAGAAGGACAGCTACAAGCACCATGATGATGATTATGATGAGAAGAAGAAGAAGAAAGATCATCATGATTATGATGATGACAAGAAGAAGAAGAAAGACCACCATGATAATGACGATGAGAAGAAGAAGAAGAAGGATCATAATGATTATGATGATGACAAGAAGAAGAAGAAAGACCACCATGATTATGATGAGAAGAAGAAAAAGAAAGATCATCATAGTGACGATGATGAGAAAAAGAAGAAAAAGGATCACTACAAGGGACATCGCAAAGACGATGACTAGAAACCTTGTATTCTCCGCGATTGCATCACAAGCTTCTTCCATCGCTAAATAAGTAATTCCCTCCACGTTCTGTCAATTGCTGTTTTGTTTTTACTGATTCTCGTTAGTGCTAATCTTTGATAAGACCTCCACAAGTTATATGACATTATTCATAATGAGTTTTCTAGTGGTGTCTTTTGGTTTATCCAATCCGCCTATTACTTTGTAAATGACCAACTAGCCATCATATTTTATTCAACCAGTCTGATTTTGGGCGTTACGGTATCTACAGGACGAGCTCATTTCCCTCGGAGACCGGTTTTTCAAAGCCTAAACAGGCTGACCTGCGCCGCAGAGATTTTAGCCTACCATAACATTCCGGAGAGATACTAAAAGTTCTCTTTTGTGTTCCATTAAAGTTCTCTTTTGGTTTCATTTATTGGAACACAAAGTTCTCTTGCTTGTTTTGTGTCTTGACAAAGAATTTTTCTAAGATTTTAGTTCGGCACTACAAAAAGGAGAAATAAACCACAAGTAGAGTTGGTCTAAGCAGAACATAAAAAATTATAATTTCTCAAAATCCAAGATCAAGAAAATGATTCGTTCAGCAAAAGAAACTAAACCGAAAACACCAAAATCTGATAAAAGTAAAAGAAACAACTTGTTTAATTAGAGAAGCTTCTTCCTCTCCAAGAATGACTTGAGATGCCATAGCTGTAAACTGGCGACCGACAATGTGACCACCAACGACAATAAACTTAAAGCCGCCATTCTCGAGTTCGTCGACCGGTTTAACTCATACATTTCGCGTTCCCTGTCACAATTCACATTACCCATTACAAACCCCAATTCGCATTACCCATTACAAACCCATCAAAATGTTTTTACTTGTTTTGCTAACAGGATCATGTAAATCGAAACTCTGAACTTTTTCATTGCCTACATCAAACAGACGGCAAGCTCACAGTTAAAATTTGGTGCCAACCTAAAAAGTGAAATCATGTATTCAAAACCTATAAAGTTATATATCATTCATCAACAAAATACTTACTACAATATAAATCATCAATTCTACTAAATATCTTTTATTATTATGAATATATTATTAGTCTATATGACATCGAAAACTATCATCGTAAATATAATTTCACAGAGTACTAGCTACTTTGCTAAATAATTATGTGGTAGTAAGAAAAAGTAGAGAAGTTAAATTTTCTTATTATAAAAGACGACGGCTAAAGTATACCTCTCCCGAAGTTGAAACATTTCGTCGTGTATAGTATCCGTCACGTCGAGTAGTTTCCTCACCTCCACCTCCAACATCTAAGCATAAACATATTAATCACATTATTAAAAATCATGTTATACATATGACAATTGGTTTAGATCATCGATACGGGTTTTAAATACAAAATTGTACGTTGATATGGCCTCTCTTGGCAATGTTGGCCCAATCTTTAGCTTCTACGCCACTTTTCCACTCGAAATCAACCGCGAATTTTGCCGGAGGTCTATAACCGGGAGCCACAAAACACGTCATGTAATCGCCGGTTTCGTCCGCCGTAAACACGAATTTCCCGGATTCCACATTTTCAGCATGATGATGGCTGTGTCCTTTAGGTGACGTTACCTAATATACATAAAAATGTGATTATGCATCAAATGAATCATAGATCACAATGACTATTCTCAATTTATATAACGGAAAGCTTACAGTGACAGATAATTTGTGTGAAGGAGGAAGATGAATGGTTTCGTTGGGATTGACGATGTGGTAAGTTCCAACAGTCATAGAATTTAATTTGATTTCATCGGAGATACATTTGCTGACTCCTGATTCCAGATCCAATCTCATTGATTCTCCTATTTTCATCATCATCATTATCATCATCGTTATCATCCATCTTGATGTTGTCATTTGAACCTTATATCTTGATGATAGCACATTCATGTGTACACAACAACAATAAAAGAAAAAAGGAAAAATGGAACTAAAAGAGAGGAAAATGTTATTTAGTGATCTTGTTTTGGTTTTGTCAAATAGTTTTTAGATCAGCTTCCGTATAACAAGGAACTGATGAGTTTAAGTTTAGTTTGAAGTAGACAAACCAGCCGGTTAGAAAACAAAAATATCAAAGGTACTTGCATACACACACTTGTGGTTACAAAATGCTAAAAAAACTTTAAATCCAAAAATAGAAGAAACCCTTCCAAATATCACCAACAAATTTTTTGGTAATTTGAAATGATTAATGCGAAGATTTATATTTTCTTCTCGAATTTAGAAATGGTAACCATTTTAAAATAAAATAAGATAGGCAAATCCATATTTAAAATGAAACTAAAGATGAATAACCACTGGATAATACGACAGTTAATACTTTGTGTGCAAACTTTCTCTCAGTAATTTAAAATTTGGACATACACTTGTTCATACAAACAGACTTGAAAGCATTATAAGATAAAACAAGGATAAACTCATAATTAAACGAGAACGAATCCGAAGATAGGCATGGATGCGTCGCTATAACAATTGTAGAAAAGCCGAAAATGAGTAGCTTGGTCCTCTTGAATTGTGACGTTAAAAAACACTCTTTTGTTTTTTAGGCAAACCACTTGATTCATTCGATTAAATAAAATCCTTACACAAAGGGAAGTCTAAGCACAACGAGAAACATAAAAAACATTTTGCATCTCGAATCTCGGACTTTGAAGCTGCAATAATGGCGGCTTTAAGTGCAAGGCCTTCAACAACCGATGCCGAAGAGGCCAATCGGTGCGAAGTGGAACCGTGATGCAGAGTGATAATACTCTTGCTTGGTAATATCCACTCAACTCCACAATCCAAAGATGCTACATTCCAAGTTGCATCCATGAAGTAAATGGTGGCGCTGAGCACACGTCGATGAAGATGAGTCATGCATAATGCAGTAAGAGGACAAGGCGACCTGCATAATGCAATAAGTAAACAAGACCTGCATAATGCAGTAAATGAATGTGACCTGCATAATGCAGTAAGTGAAAATGAATGTGACCTGCATACTGCAGTAACGTTAACGCGTCGCACACATGCGATAATTTTGCCAACAAAGGGCACAATTGAAGCAACAAAAGAGCTCGATATACTCAGATCTAAATAAGGCACAGCTCGAACTAACAAGATCATCACTTCCTCCCACTCAATCAACATCCCAAATCTTTCCAAACAAGGAGAAGTAGTAGATGAGGAGGGGAAGCATACCTTGTTTACAGCAAGGCCCATGAAGGATGTTCCTCCGGAGAGAGCAAAATCAGAAGTCTCGTAAACAGACATAGATTCATCAGGTGGATCTGGAGGCTCCGGTGGATGACGAACTTCCTACGTCGCCGCATCTACCCGAAGCGAGGAAGACGACCTTCGATCTTGTGGTTTTCGCGGAGGTGAGACCAAAGCGAAAGACATCGTTTTCACCAGAGACATGCGGTTAAAAAACATACTCTATTTTCGAATCTCGTCGACGCAAAATCATTTGCATCTTCTGGTTTCGTAGAGACCGTTACACAAATATACAAATTGGTTAGAGATATATGAAACATTTCCATGATAGTTTTTTTTTTTTTCTTTTTGAAAATTAAGGGATGATAGTTAATTCGTTAAATACAACTAATTGGACCACGTTGCTGAAAAATGATACGAATTCTGCGATTGGAAATTTCGAACTGTCTTACCACCGTCACCTTAGGCTATACAATATAATATAATTTGTGTGTCATTTTCCTAAATATCATTTTCCTTTATCAGACAGTTCATACTAGCATGCAACTTCCTTCTATTTTCAATAATAAGGCTTTAATATCTAACATTCTAACGCGCTATTAGGATTTAAATTGATTTTTTTTTAGTTATATTCGGTTCATAGTTCAAATGTGTTTATTAATAATATGAATTATGAAAATTCTGTTTGCAAATTAGAGTTTCGATAACTAGTATTATAGTTAGTTAGCAAACGTTAATGGGATCATATCATGAATTTTTAACACTCTAGAGTTATGGATTTCACATGTGCTATGGATTTACAATCCGTTATAAACTGTTAGATTTTTTTGCTTTAGATTATTTCTAAATATAAGTAGTTTTGACTAAAATTTTCTCAAACATTTTGGAATTAATAATTGAATACCCAAAGAAAAAAAAAAAAAAAAAGTCGTATCGCCCTAAATTCATGAACTGTGCATAGATAAAAAAAAAAAAAAAGACAGACAGATTCGAATGTGACGTTAGTGATTTTTTCCCCATTTATAGTTTGTTTATCAGTTGCAAGAGATTTGTATATTTTGAAAGAAGATGCACAAAATAGCTCTGCTTTTATTTTGTCCCATTTTTGTTTCCTTTCAATTCTTGTTATAATTTTCTTTCTACCAAATAAAACAATCCTTGTATAGTAGTGTTCGTTACCAGAAAAAGAAACTCCATAACCATCTTTTTAAAGAGATTACGTAGGAGAATGAAAGGTTAAAAGAACAAAAAACAAAAAAACAGAGGATTTGTTTTGGTCTTGCTAGATTTTCCCGGGAAAAAATCCAATCTTTCCTGGGAAAAAAGAAAAAAAGATGAAGTTTGGAAGAGAATTGGAAGCGCAGATGATCCAAGAATGGCGAGAAGCCTACATGGATTATCGTTCTCTCAAATCCATTGTTAAACAGATCCTTCGTTATCGCCTTCAAAAACAACAACGTCCTCTTCCTCATCATCATCCTCCTTCTTCCTCCGCCGAAGAAACGACTCCGCTCGGGTCTAACGACGGCGGAGAAAGCGGAGGAGGAACCGGCGCCGCCGGATTATCGAGAAGAATCTCGCTTTACCGCGCATTTAGCGGTCTAACAAACAGAGCAAAAGGATCACCAAAGAAATCACATAAACATAACAATCCTCTAAGCAGCAAGCGTCATCATTACCATCTCTTCGACGACGATGAGGAACAAATCCTTTTGATCAACGAAGACGAAACTGGGAGCTACACGACGACGTTTCTCGACTCGGCCGAGGAAGGAGGAGAGATGGAGGTTCAGTTTTTCAGGAGACTCGACGGTGAATTCAATAAAGTTTTGAGATTTTATAAGCAGAAAGTGGAGAGTGTAATGGAAGAAGCAGATGAGCTAAGTAGACAATTAAACGTTTTGATTGCTCTTAGAATTAAAGTTGAGAATCCAAATGTTCATCTTCCTCCTAACTTTAATGGCGTCTCTAGTGCTCCTTCTTCTCCGCATGCAACCGCCAGAACGGCAGGTTTTTAACTCCATTTCATTCAAATCCAAGTGTTTTTATTTATTTATTTGTTAATCTCCTCGGTACCCGGAAGCAGATGCCATTGTTTAGTCTGCTTGGAGATAGCTCTGATAAAATTTATGTGAATGTTTGATATTGTAGCAACTTCACCAATGGATGTGATTAGAGAAATGGAAACGACAGAAGATAAAAAAGTGTTTAAACCTGCTTCAGTGGACGTGTTGGATCATATAAAGCTCAAAATCGAGCCCGAAACTCCATTGTCGACTCTTAAATGCATGATCCTTGGTCTCTCAAATGAGCAAACATTCAGCAAAGTCGAGCTTAAGAGAGCCGAGGAGCTTATGAGCCGCGCTTTTGTTGAGTTCTACCAGAAACTAAGGTTCTTAAAGAGTTATTGGTAAGAAATGTTTTTCTATGGATCCTCTCTTCTTCTCTGCTTTCTCTAAAACTCTGTTTCTCATCATCTCTCTTTTTGCAGTTTCTTGAATCAGTTGGCATTTGCAAAGATACTAAAGAAGTATGACAAGGTTTGTTAGCTTCTTCTAATGAAGAATCTTGTTTGTTCTTGCTGTGATTTGATATTGATATTTGTGTAATTTTTCGCAGACTACTTTGAGGAATGCATCAAAGCCATATCTAAATACAGTCGATCACTCTTATTTGGGCAGCTGCGATGAGGTTATTACTAATCTTATTCACATCCACTTTTCATTAATGTTAAAACCAGGCTGATCTTTACATTTACAGGTCTCGAGGCTCATGTCGAGAGTGGAAGCAACGTTTATTAAGCATTTCGCCAATGGAAATCACCGAGAAGGAATGAAGTGTTTAAGGCCTAAACTTAAAAGGGAGAAACACAGAATCACATACTTCCTCGGTATACATTGTGATGACTAAAACTAAAAAAAGAATGGCTTTTGTTTTCTTTCTCGTAGACTAAAATCTCATCTTCGTCTACAGGCTTCTTGTCAGGTTGCGCCGTGGCTCTCGCCATTGCAATAACTGTTCTTGTACATATAAGAGGCATAACACAAAGCGAGGGTCGGCATCAGTACATGGAGAACATTTTCCCTCTTTACAGGTTCATTATCTATTCATCATTTTCAAACAACGAGGAATTAAATTCTGCGGTTTTCTAAAGCTTTTTGTTCCGCAGCTTGTTCGGGTTTGTTGCGGTGCATTTGTTTATGTATGCAGCAGACATATATTTCTGGAGTCGATATCGAGTAAATTACCCGTTTATCTTCGGGTTTGAGCAAGGGAATGATCTTGGTTACAGAGAAGTTCTTATGATAGGCTCTGGTCTAGCTGTATTAACGTTTGCAGGAGTCATCTCAAATCTAGACATGGAAATGGATCCGAGAACCAAAAGTTTCAGTGTCATCACCGAGCTCGTCCCTTTAGCTCTTCTCCTTGTAAGTTTTAGAAATTAGACTATTGAAACTGATCAGCTCTAACAATAACATCCGTATTGTTAGCTCTGAAGAAATGTGTTTTTACTTATGATCACAGTGCTTGATGATGGTGCTTTTCTGTCCATTCAATATAATATATCGCTCAAGCCGATATTTCTTTATCGGATCCGTCTTCCGATGTCTTTTAAGCCCTCTCTACAAAGTAACGTTCAATCCAAGTAAATTTTATAGTTTATGTTCTTCTTGCTGAACCTGAAAAGATGTTACATATTGTTTGTGAGTGTGTTTTCTTTTGCCAGGTTATTCTACCGGATTTCTTCCTCGCAGATCAATTGACAAGTCAGGTAACGAGTTGCTCGGCATAGCATCGGATTATCAGTCTGTTTTCCACTTTACAAATCATTTGGTTTCTGGTTTTGTAGGTGCAAACATTCAGAAACTTATTGTTTTATGTTTGCTACTATGGATGGGGAGGAGATTTTAAGAAACGAACACACACATGTTATGAGAGTGAGATTTACCAAGAACTATACCTCGTCGTTGCCATCATTCCCTACTGGTTCCGCTTCGCTCAGGTACTTACATCCACCACTCTCTCTGCTTCAAAACGTTAAAAATCTTTTACTTTACATTAAACCCAAAAGTTCCCTTTCTGCTTTAAAACTTTAAAAACCTCTACTTTACATCAAACTCACGACACTTAAACCTGTTTGTTTGCTCCTTTGTCATTTCCATCCAAATGGTCTAGTTTTGGCACTAAACGAACATGCCCTTACTATTTCGAAACATTAAAATTCCGTTGTTTACATCAAATCCGCGGCTCTTGCTGCTTCAAAACGTTAAACTAATGTTTAAAAAATTTTGTTTTTAATTGCAGAGTATAAGGAGGCTGGTTGAGGAGAAAGACAAAATGCACGGCCTAAACGCGTTGAAGTATATGTCAACTATATTGGCAGTTGCGGCTAGAACAATATTCGAGGTGAAGAGAGGGACATACTGGCTCACGGTGGCTGTAACCACGTCGAGCATTGCCACCTTGTTCAATACTTATTGGGACATTTTCAAGGATTGGGGTCTCATGAACCGCAACTCTAAAAACCCATGGCTTCGTGACAAACTCTTAATCCCACACAAAAGCATCTACTTCATTGTCATGGTAAAACAAAAATAAAACAACCAAAAGAAGCTCTTTTTTTTTTTATATATTTCTAGTTTGATTGTAGCGTTTTGGGGCGGCTTTTAACGCTTTGATTGGGATTGTGAAACGAAGGTGGTGAATGTGGTGTTGAGACTGGCGTGGATGCAGACGGTTCTTGGGATTAAAGAAGGTCCATTTTTGCATAAAAGAGCTTTGGTTGCTGTTGTTAGCAGTTTAGAGATTGTTCGTCGTGGCATTTGGAATTTCTTCAGGTTCAAATATTAACTAAAACCCCGATTTTGTTTATGTTGAAAGATCGTAAAAGATGAATGTTTTATGATATTTTTGTTTGCAAAATCAGGTTGGAGAATGAGCATTTGAACAATGTGGGGAAATACAGAGCCTTCAAGTCTGTACCTTTGCCTTTTCAAGAACTTGGAGGAAGTAAGAGCATGTAAATTATACCTTTAATTTCCCCCATATCCAAAACAAAAGCAGTAAACTTGGATTTTTGATTTACATCCTATGGAATTTGTTTCTTTCCGATATTCTAACCAATATAAATTACTCTCTTAGTCTTTTAATCTTTGTGAATGTGCCAAGACCGAGTTATACACAAAAATGTATAAAATCATTTAATAATTTAAGGGCTTTTTGTAGTAACTAAATTGTGTGCCATAATTGGCCAAAACAAAAAAATGCGGTTGCAAAGTCGTATAGAAGTGATTTTTGTGTGGGTGTTATTTAACAAATGGGAAATTGGCATGGGAAGCCTACTAAAGAAACTAGTATATCTAATAATCTAATTAAAAATTTTTTATGTGGCTAAATTTTACCTACTAAATCTATAAGATTTGAAATGATTTGTAGTAAAGTGGTCATATGTTATTCAAATATGAATTTTAAATTCTACTTTTAAATCCAGTGTTATTGAACATTAGATTTTTGATTCCATCAAACGTGGGATTAAAAAATTTGAAAATAAAATATCATCATTTTTATAATATATGGGAAAAATTAGAAACAACAAATACCAAATGGTATATCTCCCATATAGATAAATCCATAAATATTTTATCTTGGAAAATTTAATATGCACGACGAATGTAAACGTTTTTAATGTAAATCGAATACGTTTGAGAGTATGTGTTCTCGCAAATTTATTTGAGCTCACCAAACCCAAAAAAATATCGAGGTAGTATGTAAATCTTCTTAAATAAAAAATCAAATAAATAATAAAAAGTAAAAATGATGATTTTTAAAATTCAATCATTAATGTTTGATTTGTAAAGTTGGATGTTTATAACAAAAGTGCAACTTTAATTAAAATAATATGAATACCATTAAACGATATAAAAGAAAATAATTATATGATTCAATCTCATATGATATCCAAATGGACATAAATATAATTTTTATAAAGTAATTGACATTAGTAAACGATTCATCGTTAAAACATTATGTTATAAAACATTTAAAATATTAAAATGTTCTTAGTTGGATTTAAAGTAGTAACATATGTATTTGTGAGTTCATGTTAAAAAATTAATGTAAATATGTAGAGATATCAAATATATTTAATTGGAATGTTTTGATTGGTTAATTTAATTAATTTGTCATTTAAAATCTTCATTGAATGATAAATATGATTTTTTTCACTTAGTGTCTCCTCAATTAATATATAGAGGATGTGATTTTTAAATTTTAAAATCCATTTTAAAATCCACTGTTATTGAAAAGATTTTAAAGTATTTTGGTGAAATTTCTTAGTTTCAAATATAAAAAGACAAATCTCATGGTTTTAACCAGAGCATTTTAACTAAAATCATATTAACTTCCCTAGATCAGCCAAAACCATCTCAAAACTCATTTAAAATCAAAATAATTTCAAATCATTTTAGTTTAGTTTATTAAATATATATATTTTTGTGAAGAAGTTGTTGAGAAGTCTACCAGCCAAGTTCGAAACTAAGAAAACGGCAATGTGTATGTCTCTCAATAAAAATTGGTGGTCACTTTAAAGCGTATGAGATGAAGATCTCTACCAATAAGAGCAATAGGACTCGTGGGATAGCTTGTGTCGCTGATGACAAAGAAGATATTCGTGAACTGAAAGAAATAGTGGGTGTAATGGCAAAAAATTTCAGCCGTGTTATGAGAATATTTGAGCGTGGTACAAGAAGGAATTTTAACAAAGTTTAACACAGAGAAAGAGATTGTGATCGTGGGTCAAGGAAAAACGAGCCACAATGTCATGGATGCCAAAATTACATGCACTTCAAAGCTGATTGCTTATCTGCTAAACGAAAAGAAATGGAGTGTCTCAAATGCAAAGGGATGGATCATACTAAGACAGAATGTGTGAATGAACAAGCTAAGAAGGAGAAATCTTACATTAGAATCAGGGAAAGTGATTCCGATGACAGTTCAAATGAGGGTAATGATGTCACTAGATATTGTAGTTTTACTGTGAAAATTGAGGAAATTCAAGAGGATGAAACCAAGGACGACGACGACAAAGAAAAGACAAACTTATCGGAAAATGAATATGACAATGACGTAGGCGGAATGGAACATGAAGATTGAATTCCGCATGCTTTATGACAGTTGGTTGAAACTGAGTAGAGAGAAAATATCATGGGCATAAGAGAAATTGTCACTACATGTGTTGAACAAGAGGTTAAATGACCAGCTTAACTCAAAAATTGAGAAAAACGAGACTTTAATTCAAGAACTTTCAGAAACAAAAAAAAAAATTCATATGTTGAACAATGGTACCAAAGATCTAAACAAGATTCTCTTAGTTGGAAGAGTGGAGAATTCCAATTTCGGTATGGATTACAATAGTGAACAAACAAGGTTTGCAGAAATCCGACACAGTCTGTTCCAACAGACATGAGCAAAATCAGAAACAACAATGTGAAAAAGTCATGATGTTGGTTTTATGGTAAATTTGGACACATCAAACAGTACTATTATCGATTTGCTGAGAAAATTGAAAAGTTGCTGAGTCGTGGAAGATTCTACCCGAATATGAGGAAACAGTCCCATGTTTGGATCATTAAATCAGACCTATATCCGAGTATGAGAGGACAATCACAAGTTTGTCATGTTGCTTACACCTCAACAGTCAAGTCACTAAATCAACAATGGTACTTCGATTGTGGCGCATCAAGAAATATGACCGCGAATCAGAACTATCTTGATAACTATGATGCTGTAAAAGAAAGTAGAGTTACAGTTGGAGGGGAAGCACATGGTAAGATGAAGGGAAAAGGAGAATTGAATGATGTAGGACTTCCAAAGTTAACGAATATGTTCTGTGCAAGAGCAAACTGTAAATTTGATTAGTGTGACTCAGTTGTGTGACGAAGGTTTGAAAGTAACGTTCAACAAGGTAAAATAGTGGGCATTAGATGAGCATAATAACGTTGCTCTTTCAGAGATAAGGTTAGGCATGTAACGCCCGTGATCCAAAAATTAATTTTTTGGATGGCTGTCGATCGACACAAGGTTGGTGTGTCGATCGACACGGTTGTTTTGGACTCAAGAAGAGTCGAGCAGTGAGCGTTGTGTCGATCGACACAGTTGGGGTGTGTCGATCGACAGGGATTTCGATTGCCGTCAGAATGACGTATTATTCGGTCATGTGTCGATCGATACAAGTGGGTGTGTCGATCGACAGAGTATCGGCTGGACTGGCTATTTAAGTCAAAAATCGGATTTTTGGGCAAAAACTTCAAGTTTTTTAGAGAGAAAGTGAGAGGATTGAGAGGAGAGGTTGTTGTTGTTGCTTCCTTCGTGTTTCTCAATCTTATTAGGCTTGTGGGAGTGTTTGTGAGGTTGTGGAAGCGTGGGAGGACCGTACGGTGAAGGATCTCGGATTTGTTCTTCTTGTTCTTCGTGTTCTTCGTGTTCTTCGTCAGATTCTTCTCCTTTTCTATCCGAATTCGAGGTGAGTGCGTGACCATAGGCTTATCTGGGTAAAGGAATTGATAAGATGCGATTGTGTGTTGTTTGGATCGATTCTTGTATGGATTTTTGGTGGACTTTTGTGTAGGAAATCGGTTTGGTTAATTTCTGGGTTGGTTGTGTCGATCGACACGGGGAGGTGTGTCGATCGACACAATGTCGGCAGGTTGTGTCGATCGACACAAGGAGGTGTGTCGATCGACACGGGGCTGATGTGTGTCGATCGACACGGGGCTGATGTGTGTCGATCGACACAAGGAGGTGTGTCGATCGACAGGGGTTTTTGATTACCGTCAGTTTGACATATTGAACGTGCTGTTCTCGTTTGGTTGTTGTGTGATGCATTATTGTTTGTTCATCCTGGTATTGTATCTTTTGCTTATGCCTGTGTGTATAGCCTGTAGATGGGATGACCGTCTCACTGAGTATTTATGATAATACTCACGCATCTCTTATAACCATGTGATGCAGGTAAAGACAGTCAGTGATCGTGGAATCATGGCCGGGACGAGGGGAATGATCTAGTGGCTCGTTTTCGTGTAATAAGTTAGAATTGCTAGGGTGTTAGCAATTGCAGAACTAAGTGTATTACCGAATTGAACTAGAATTAATAAGTATGGGCTTGTTAAACGATAAATTGTATTTGATTGTTTGAATCATTGTTTCCACGCTGTTTGTTTATTGGACCGTTGAGGATCATTATTTATGATAATAGTGGTCCGGGTTGAATTTTTTTTTATTTTGACGGGTTGGGTCGTCACAGTTTGGTATCAGAGCCCTAGCGGTTCTAGGGCTAGTTAATTAATTGATTATGCGAGTTAGTCAATTGATTGTTGTGTGGGTATGGAGTCCTAGATCATCCCTTCCGAGCCTTCAATGAGATTCCACGGTATGTGTTTATGTGATTTCTGTTTTTCTAGTACTTAGTATTCTGCGGGTTAGTGCAGAGTGATGACTAGGGGGACTAGAGGCAGAGGTCGCGCGGGCCGTAGAGGTCGTGGTAGTCGTGCTGGGCGTGGGCGTGGGCGGGGACTTGGGAGTGAGTCTGCTGCCACGTGGGTGTCCCAGGAGACTACACAGGAGCGGGTAGCTGACTCGCAGGCGTTTCAGGAGGGGTCCGTGGGTGTGACAGCTACGGGTTCCAGTGAGAGGGCTGGAGGGGCTGGTGCGGGTCCTGATGTAGCTGGCGGTGCGGTGGGCCCTGGTGGGGGTGCTGCCGTAGGCGTTACCCCGGATCGAGATGATCGTCTGGCGGGTCTACTACAGATGATTCTGGAGAGGTTACAGGGAGGGGTGCCTGCTCCGGGTCATGCTCGTGGGGTGCAGCCGGGTTTGGCTGGGGTGCAGCCGGGTATGGCTGGGGTGCAGCCGGGTTTGGCTGGGGTGCAGCCGGGTATGGCTGGGGTGCAGCCGGGTTTGGCTGGGGTGCAGCCGGGTATGGCTGGGGTGCAGCCGGGTTTGGCTGGGGTGCAGCCGGGTATGGCTGGGGTGCAGCCGGGTTTGGCTGGGGTACAGCCGGGTATGGCTGGGGTTGAGGAGCTTCCATCTTATCTGCGGATGATGGAGCAGATGCAGCGGATTGGTACTGCATTTTTCTCGGGCGGTGCTAAGCCTGAGGAGGCTGATGGGTGGCGGATGAGGTTAGAGCGTAACTTTCGCTCCATCAGGTGTCCAGAGGGATACATAGTGGATCTGGCGGTACATTACCTAGAGGGTGATGCGCATCTCTGGTGGAGAGGTGTTGAGACCAGGAGGGTGCAGGCCGAGATGGTCTGGGACGATTTCTTGGCGGAGTTCAACGCCAAGTATTTCCCGCAGGAGGCGGTGGACCGTTTGGAGTCTAGGTTTCTGGACCTAACTCAGGGAGATCGGTCAGTGAGGGAGTTCGATGTTGAGTTCAGTCGACTCCTGGTACATGCAGGGAGAGGCATGGAGGGCGAGGATGCCCAGGTTAGGAGGTTCTTGCGAGGACTTCGTCCAGATTTGAGGACTCGCTGCAGGGCGAGTAGGTTCGCCACGAGGGCGGAGCTGGTTGAGATGGCTGCTGCGATCGAGGAGGATCTCGGGGAGCAGGTTATGGTGGTTAGTCCACCGGTGCAGCAGCAGCAGCCGAGGAGATCTCAGCAGCAGATGAGTTTAGGCAGGGGCGGCAAGCCTGCTCAGGGACAGAAGAGGAAGTGGGAGAGCACTTCAGGGGCCAGTCAGGGTGGTTCAGGATGCTTCGGGTGTGGGAGTATGTCCCATCGTGTGGCGAGCTGTCTGAGGAGGACCGGGACCGGGACTCGAGATGTGCGGGTCGGGGTTCAGGATACGCGGGTGTGTTATCACTGCAGAGAGACGGGGCATATTAAGCCCAAGTGTCCGAAGCTGCAGTAGTTGGCGGTGGCCGCAGTGCAGCCATTGGCAGTGCAGCCGTTGTCTCAGATTGCAGCAGCACCGCGTGTGTTCACGTCTGCGGAGGCGGGTGGATCTAGCACCAGACCGATCACAGGTATTTCCGAACTTGACTTTTAAATTCATGGTTGTTTGAGTTTTTGTCTGTTGGGAATTTGTGAGTCTGTGCTAGAATGGTAGGGTTCTGAGGCACATGGGATTGTGCAGGGACCTTAGTTGTGGGCGGTTATGAGTCCCACGTGTTGTTTGATTCGGGAGCTACGAATAGCTTTATTACGCCGGAGTGTGCGGAGAGCAGCGGAATCCAGAGTGATTCCGGGGAACAGGCGGGAGTAGTCAAGGTTGCTGGTGGTAGGACGTTGGCTACTTTCGGGCGGGCTCGTGGTGTGGATGTTCTGGTGGCAGGAGAGTTGATGCCAGCAGATCTGATCATCAGTCCGGTAGAGCTGTACGATGTTATCCTGGGTATGGATTGGTTGGATCGTTACAGGGTCCATCTGGATTGCCACCGAGGGCGAGTTGTGTTTGAGCGAGAGGCGGGGAGGTTGGTTTATCAGGGTGTGAGACCGACTTCCGGGAGTCTCGTGATTTCCACGATACAGGCCGAGCAGTTGCTTCTCAAGGGCTGCGAGGCGTATCTGGTGACGATAGTGATGCCTGAGTCTGTTGGAGGGGTTGCAGTTGTGGATATTCGAGTTGTTCGGGATTTCCAGGATGTGTTCCAGTCGTTGGAGGGATTACCGCCATCGCGGTCGGATCCGTTTGTTATTGAATTGGAACCCGGGACTACTCCGATATCTAAGGCACCTTACCGTATGGCTCCAGCAGAGATGGCAGAGCTGAAGAAGCAGCTGGATGATTTGCTGGATAAGGGTTTTATTCGGCCTAGTGTTTCACCGTGGGGAGCGCCGGTGTTGTTTGTGAAGAAGAAAGATGGTAGTTTCCGGTTGTGCATCGATTATCGGGGACTTAACCGAGTCACCGTGAAGAACATGTACCCTCTGCCGTGCATTGATGAGTTGTTGGATCAGTTGCGAGGGGCTACTTGGTTCTCCAAGATCGACTTGGCTTCGGGGTACCATCAGATTCCGATTGAGGAGGCAGATGTGAGGAAGACTGCTTTCAGGACGAGATATGGGCATTTTGAGTTCGTGGTGATGCCTTTTGGTTTGACGAATGCACCAGCAGCGTTCATGCGGTTGATGAACGGGGTATTCCAGGAGTATCTGGATGTGTTTGTGATCATCTTTATCGATGATATTTTGGTGTATTCGAAGAGTCCTGAGGAGCATGAGTTGCATCTGAGAGTAGTTTTGGGGAAGCTGCGGGAGCAGAAGTTGTTTGCGAAGTTGAGCAAGTGCAGTTTCTAGCAGCAAGAGATGAGTTTCCTTGGCCATGTGGTGTCTGCAGAGGGAGTTTCTGTGGATCCGGCTAAGATCGAGGCTATCAGAGGGTGGCCTAGACCGAGGAATGCCACTGAGATCAGGAGTTTTCTTGGGTTGGCAGGTTATTATCGGAGATTCATCGCGGGATTTGCGAGTTTGGCTAAGTCGATGACCAAGTTGACAGGGAAGGATGTTCCTTTTGTGTGGTCTTCTACTTGCGAGGAGAGTTTCGGGACGCTGAAGGAGATGTTGACGAGTACACCGGTGTTGGCGTTACCCGAGCCGGGTGAGCCTTACGTGGTGTATACCGATGTTTCGGGGGTTGGTTTGGGTTGTGTCCTGATGCAGCAGGGAAAGGTTATTGCGTATGCTTCGAGGCAGTTGAGGAAGCATGAGTGCAATTACCCTACCCATGATTTGGAGTTGGCTGCGGTAATTTTCGCTCTAAAGATTTGGAGATCTTATCTTTATGGCGGAAAGGTTCAGGTGTTCACAGACCATAAGAGTTTGAAGTATTTCTTCACTCAGCCGGAGTTGAACCAGAGACAGAGGCGCTGGATGGAGTTGGTAGCGGATTACGATTTGGAGATCGGGTACCATCCGGGTAAGGCTAATCTGGTTGCAGATGCATTGAGTCGGATGAGGGTTGCTTCGGCTCAGGAGCGTGATATGGAAGCTCTGGTGAGCGAGATTAGTACGTTGAGGTTGTGTGTGATCTCACAGGAGCCGTTGGGGTTAGAGGTAGCTAACCAGGCAGATTTGCTGAGTCGTATTCAAGCAGCTCAGGAGTTGGATCCGATGTTGATTGATGCTGCTAGGGTTGCAGGTTCAGAGTATATGGTCTCGGCAAATGGGACGATACTGGTGAACGGACGGGTTTGTGTACCCAAGGATGAGGATCTGAGGCAAGAGATCTTGCGTGAGGCTCATGCGAGCATGTTATCGATTCATCCGGGAGCGACCAAGATGTATCGTGATCTGAAACGGTATTATCACTGGGTCGGGATGAAGAGGGATGTAGCTAATTGGGTTGCAGCGTGCAACGTGTGTCAGCTGGTGAAGGCTGAGCATCAGGTACCGAGTGGTATGTTGCAGAGTTTGCCCATTCCGGAGTGGAAGTGGGATATGATTACCATGGACTTCGTGACGGGGTTACCGTTGTCACGGACGTATGATGCGATATGGGTGATTGTGGATCGTCTGACCAAGTCAGCACATTTTCTTGCCATCAAGAAGACCGATGGGACGGTGGTGTTGGCTAAGAAGTATGTGCGTGAGATAGTGAGGCTGCACGGGGTGGCAGCGAGTATTGTGTCAGACAGGGATCCGAGGTTTACGTCTGAGTTCTGGAGGGCGTTTCAGGCAGAGATGGGCACTAAGGTGCACGTGAGCACGGCTTATCATCCTCAGACAGATGGGCATTCGGAGAGGACTATTCAGACTTTAGAGGACCTGTTGAGGATGTGCGTGCTGGATTATGGTGGTCATTGGGCGGATCATCTGAACCTGGTTGAGTTTGCTTACAACAACTCATACCAGGCGAGTATTGGGATGGCTCCATATGAGGCTCTGTATGGGAGGCCGTGTAGGACACCATTGTGCTGGACTCAAGTGGGGGAGAGGAGCATGTTTGGTGCGGATTTTGTTCAGGAGACGACGGAGAAGATCCGTGTCTTGAGGATGAACATGAGAGAGGCTCAGGATCGGCAGAAGAGTTATGCTGATAAGAGACGGAAAGAGCTGGAATTTGAGCTGGGAGATCTGGTGTATCTCAAGGCAGCGATGTTGAGGGGTCCTAACAGATTCATTTCGGAGAATAAGCTAAGTCCAAGGTTTATGGGTCCGTTCCGGGTGGTGGAGCGGGTTGGACCAGTGGCTTATCGGTTGGAGTTACCTCAGAGTATGAGAGTGTTTCATAAGGTATTTCATGTATCGATGCTGCGAAAGTGTCTACATGAGTCTGAGGAGGTGTTGGCTAGGATTCCAGAGGATCTTCAGCCCAACATGACGTTGGCGGCGAGACCTGTGAGGATTCTCGAGAGGAGAGTCAAGGTTCTGCGCCGGAAGAGGATACCATTGGTGAGAGTCGTGTGGGACTGTGATGGTATTGAGGAGGAGACTTGGGAACCAGAGGCAAGTATGAAGGCAAGGTTCTCGAAGTGGTTCGAGAAGCAAGCGGAGGCTTGAGTGTCTTCTGGTTTTCAGTGGTTGTATTAGCTTGTGGCTATGAGTTGTATGTATTTTCGTTTTGGTTTGTAACGATATACATTGTTGAGATTTAATAAGATGGAGTTTTCCTTATTATCTTGGGTTATAAGACGGATGTTCTTATGGTATGACTGGGAGGTCATGGGTTTGATGACTGGGTTAGGTCATGTGTGTGATGACGGGGAGGTCATTTGAGGGGCTAGGATAGAAGCTCTATGAGATTAGGGCTTGGCTAGGTATCTAGGGATGGGGATCCTAAGGGGTTAGGACGGGTAGATCCCTAGATGGCGCTGGAAAATAGAGGTTTTATGTGAGTTAGAACCTGTCTATTTTCTAGGGGGAGTCTGGAACAGAAGTCTTATGTGAGTTAGGACTGTCTTTTCCAGAGACTCCGATGGAAACACCCTGGTGATTGGGTTGTTTCAGATGACCTGGGGACTGGTCATGAGTGATATTCTAGGTTAGGGAATATCGGGGTAGGAAACACCCTGGTGATTGGGTTGTTTCCGATGACCTGGGGATTGGTCATGAGTGATATTCCGGGTTAGGGAATATCAGGATGGGAACCACGGAAGTAAATCGGTCGACAGGTGCTTATGATGCACGTTACAGTGTTACTGCTCCAGGGGATGGTGATATTCTCCTGCATATACTTTGAGAGATTGCGATTTCTCCAGAGGATGTGTGATTCCTCTGCAGCCGAGAGCTGATGGACTGTGTGTCCTGAAGCGGAGGGGCTGGGGCATACCGAGAGCCGGTATGGTATACATCGAGAGCTCGATGGGTGACGACCCTGCGAGTGGGAGTGGTGTATAGAGATATGAGTTTGAGCAATAGTACCTGTAGTGTGATTATAAGTATGAGATTGGATGAACTTCAGGGATCGGGAATGATCTCAGGTGGTTTGTGGATGTCTAATCTAGGGTTGTTACTCGAGTTTGGAACCTTAGTTCAGACGACCCTGGTAAACATATGTAGCCTATTTGGTCGTACATATTCTTGTTTGATTGTTGTGCGACCAATTGATCCAAGGTTTGGGTCTACGGTGGGTCGGGCATGTTCTTGTTTGATTGTTGCGCGATCTATCAGACAACCCTGATCCGGATCAGCGAGTGCTGCATCGTGGATGTTTCCTGGGGGAATTTGGGCGGGTTATGGATGAGAGTGTCAACCTTAGTGAGACAGGGTTAGGTGATTGAGATCGGGTGGTGATCTTTGATCTTGGACTGACTGGGTTTGGTCAGGATTGTATCCATAGATATGGTGCAATGAGGCTAGTGTGAGCCTAGTAGAACTCGGGGATCAGGTGTGATCGCGAGTGGTGCTGGCTGAGGGCCAGGGGTTTTGTGTTGTGAACATCGAGTCTAGGGTTATTATTGGAGTCTGGAATTCGGGTCGGACAATCTTGGTAGCATATGTTACGCTAATGATCGTACATGTTCTTGTTTGATTGTTGTACGATCATTTGGTCCAGTGCGGGGTCAACGGTTGATCGGACATGTTCTTGTTTGATTGTTGGACGGTCAATCGGGCAGCTCTAATCCGGACCATGGGGCGTGCATCGTGGGTGCTCCGGGGGAATCTGGGCGAATTTTGGGCGAGAGTGTAGCCTTAGCAGGACGGGTTAGAGGATTCGAGTGTTATCTCGAAGGTTGATGGCCGCGTTTGGGTCAGGTAGTGGAGACCGTAGTGAGACGGTGTTGCGTGATTCGAGGTCGAATCCGTGTTAGTGGGGGAGAATTGTAACGCTCGTGATCCAAAAATTAATTTTTTGGATGGCTGTCGATCGACACAAGGTTGGTGTGTCGATCGACACGGTTGTTTTGGACTCAAGAAGAGTCGAGCAGTGAGCGTTGTGTCGATCGACACAGTTGGGGTGTGTCGATCGACAGGGATTTCGATTGCCGTCAGAATGACGTATTATTCGGTCATGTGTCGATCGACACAAGTGGGTGTGTCGATCGACAGAGTGTCGGCTGGACTGGCTATTTAAGTCAAAAATCGGATTTTTGGGCAAAAACTTCAAGTTTTTGAGAGAGAAAGTGAGAGGATTGAGAGAAGAGGTGGTTGTTGTTGCTTCCTTCGTGTTTCTCAATCTTATTAGGCTTGTGGGAGTGTTTGTGAGGTTGTGGAAGCGTGGGAGGACCGTACGGTGAAGGATCTCAGATTTGTTCTTCGTGTTCTTCGTGTTCTTCGTCAGATTCTTCTCCTTTTCTATCCGAATTCGAGGTAACTGCGTGACCATAGGCTTATCTGGGTAAAGGAATTGATAAGATGCGATTGTGTGTTGTTTGGATCGATTCTTGTATGGATTTTTGGTGGACTTTTGTGTAGGAAATCGGTTTGGTTAATTTCTGGGTTGGTTGTGTCAATCGACACGGGGAGGTGTGTCGATCGACACAGTGTCGGCAGGTTGTGTCGATCGACACAAGGAAGTGTGTCGATCGACACGGGGCTGATGTGTGTCGATCGACACAAGGAGGTGTGTCGATCGACAGGGGTTTTTGATTACCGTCAGTTTGACATATTGAACGTGCTGTTCTCGTTTGGTTGTTGTGTGATGCATTATTGTTTGTTCATCCTGGTATTGTATCTTTTGCTTATGCATGTGTGTATAGCCTGTAGATGGGATGACCGTCTCACTGAGTATTTATGATAATACTCACGCATCTCTTATAACCATGTGATGCAGGTAAAGACAGTCAGTGATCGTGGAATCATGGCCGGGACGAGGGGAATGATCTAGTGGCTCGTTTTCGTGTAATAAGTTAGAATTGCTAGGGTATTAGCAATTGCAGAACTAAGTGTATTACCGAATTGAACTAGAATTAATAAGTATGGGCTTGTTAAACGATAAATTGTATTTGATTGTTTGAATCATTGTTTCCGCGCTGTTTGTTTATTGGACCGTTGAGGATCATTATTTATGATAATAGTGGTCCGGGTTTAAATTTTTTTTATTTTGACGGGTTGGGTCGTCACAAGGCAACCATTGCTACATGTGGGAACAAGCAGATGCATGTTCTACATCCAAAAGAGATGATCCCGCAGTGTGGCCCCCGAAACTTTGGAACACGAATGCTTAGAGTATATCTAAGTTGTTTCAATTCTCATTCATATCAGCGTAGAAGAAAAGATACTCACGTGGATAAAAATGTCTTGGTAAAAATATCCAAGTACTTGTGTTGGATTTCTCCAAATCCATGAATTTTTTTGAGATCCAATCGATTGCTCGGCCATCGAGACGCTAATAGTCTTGAAGTTACAATGGTGAAAGTTCAAAATACCGAATAATCTCTGGTAAGACTTAACATGTTTTCTTTCTTTTGTTTTAATTAACGTGTCACACGAAATTACTTTTTTCTACTAATTAAGAAATACTAGTGTGGTACGTGCGCCCTGCGCGGGGAGAATAAATTTTAAAACCTTGATATAATTGCTCTTTGTTTGGAAAAGAGGGATAAAGAGAATATAGCTCGAATGCATGAAAATCAAAAGATCTACCAGTCTATTTGATTAATTTGAGTGGTTTGTATCAAATTGAAGTGATAGGTTATGTGATTAGTATATATTTTAAGAAATAGTATTATATCCAAACAACTTTCATGCCATGTACTGTTTTTGGTAAGGTTTATTATAATATATAATAAAAATTATAGAAAATAATACACTAAAATGTAAAAATGCTTATTATCCGTTTCATATCAAAAGCATGATAATATGTTGATTGAGAAGAAGAAGAAAAATCAAATAAATATTTATTAGCCCTGATCAATCATAATCTAGATGTAATTTGAGACACATAAGTCTTTCATCAAAATTCAATTCATTGTTTTGAAACCTTAAAAAATGAATAACTAATTTTAAAAATATGAAGTATAATTCACTTATTATTGTAGTTTCTACTTTAGTTTTAAATGCACCCATTGCATATCGTCCAGCGAGAGAATTACAATGTATAATAAACGATTTAAGAATAAATTGTTTGTTTTATAGAAATTTTTACTTTTTGGTTGTATATATGTCTACGGTTTACATTTATATCAAGTTAAAGGGAACAAAAATAATGGGTACTAAATATTAATATGTTGAGCAAATTATATTGTATATAAATCTATCATTTATTATGAAGATTAAAGAGTTATTCCCATTAGTAATATGAAAATTTCAAATTAATGGAGATTTGACTATATTAGACGGTAGGACTTTGTCCATTAATTTTCATCACAAATGTATATAATATATTAAATAATTTAATACAATAGATTTGACTTAATTGGATGATTTTAAGGAGTATTAAACGCTAATATGGGAGCGTAAACCTTCACTAATGTATATAAAATATTGACTAAATTAAAAACATTGATTTTGTTTAGTATGTCTATTTTAAGGGGTATTAAACCCTAATACAGGAGTTTAAACCCTCATAAATGTATATAATTGATATATCATGGTTTTTACCCATTTTCAACCATGATATAAGTCCTTTTTATAGAGTCTTTTTGGTGTTTCTCGAGTCTTTTAGAGTCTTTGTAGGTTGAAGATTGATTGGAGCTTAATGGAAGCTTTTGGAGTGTTTTGAAGCATCGAGGAAAGAAGAGCTGAAGAGATCAAGTCGGAATCGAGCAGAGAGGTCTCTGTCGATCGACACTACCTACTCCTGTCGATCGACAGGGGGCTTCCTGACACAAGTAGAAATTCCAGAGAGGTCTCTGTCGATCGACAGTGACTAAGCCTGTCGATCGACACGTGTCTGACGAGAAGAACAGTTCCAAACAGTCAGAAGTTTGGCACTCGTTGAAGCCCTTCCCACCGACGGATCGAGCTGATATTTTGACACAAGCTATAGCAGCGAGTTAGCTTTCATTTGAAAGAAATTTGACGCAATTCCAACGGTGCGATCGAAAGTTATGAACGTTTTAGTGAAGACGTATCGGTCTGGCTAGAAGATGTCAAGCTTGAAGAATTTCCTTTTTTGCCCAAAAAGCCCAGAAGTTTACTGAAAAGCCCAATCCGATTTTTACACATTATATATAGTTTTCCCTTAGGTTTTTATGATTATCTTGTTTTTCATTGAGACTTTGAGAGAGAGAGCTTTGAGGGAGATTTCTACAGGGTTTTCAAACCCTTTTTTCTGTATCTCTAACTCTATCTTTTATGCAATCTTATTCTCTCATTATGATTTCATCATCTATGTCTGAGTAGTTTGTTTGTTAGGTTGTGGGGAATTCTAGGGTTTTGATGAGAAATTGTTAGGATTGAAAATCTGTTAGGGTTTATCTTCTGGTTCTTCATCTAGATTGTTTTCAACGCTAGATCTAGCCTGTACACCTAGAATCTAGATCTTAGGTTGTTTAATAGATGCGGAAGTGTTATTATCAACTGGAACTAATCTTAGATGAGCAAAATCACCTATTCGCAAAGGAATTTGGCTTAGGGATTTTGTGAACAATTGAACCTGAACGTTAAGGCTTGCTTGGATTCACTCGATTTGCAAAGGAATTTGGAATTTAGGGATCTAAGGATAGATAGTCTCTGCAACGGAAGTTGATTGGCTTTACCTTCGTGTTTGAGTTCTAGAACGGTGCCTAATCAAACCCTGACAGTATTTTATCCTTGATTTCGATTCATACTCGAAGAATTACCCATCACCTAGCTTTTTTGTCTCATTGATTTACTTGAATTTTGAACCATCTCTTACTTTGTTTTATTTCTTTGCTTTACATTTACTCATTTTGACTTAGCATAATTTGAATTCACTAATTGATTGTGTGAATCTTTTCTCTGTGGATTCGATCCCTAAGTACTACATCGATCTCTTAATTTGAGAGAGTAGCTCAAGGGTAAATTTGAGCATATCAAATTTTGGCGCCGTTGCCGGGGAATTGAATCACCATTCGATTTTTGTTAGTAGAATTTTGTCTAAGTTTTTTTTATTATTCTTGTTTACTTACTTTCTTTTTCTGTTATTTTTGTGTGTTTCAGGATGGTCAACAACAGACTCGTTTTGTTTGCACACGAAGATGGCGGTTTTAGGGACCTTCAGGGTCGGAAGTACAACGCTGAGGGTCAATGTCTGGATGAACATGGAGCTGTAGTAGCAGAGGAGCAGCAGGGTCAGATAGTGCAGCAGCAGCCAGCTGGGCGTGGGCGTACTCTGGGAGAGTACAATAGGCCTGACGAGTTCTATGCTAACAGGACAGCAATCCGACCACCTGCGTTCCAGAGGAGCGATTTTGAGCTAAAGCTTGCTTTCTTCTCACTTGTCGCCCAGCACCCTTTTCATGGCCTGTCATCTGAGCACCCCATGGACCACATAGAGAGGTTCGAGGACCTAGCATCTAGCATCAAGGCTAATGGAGTGTCCAGCGACTATCTTTACTGCAAGTTGTTCCCATACTCCCTTAGTGGAGAAGCATCCTACTGGCTGAAGCAGTTGGAACCGGGATCGCTGACCACTTGGGAGGACACCAAGAATGCTTTCCTCAACAACTTCTTCGATGAGGCGAGATCAGAGGATCTGAGGACCAAGATCTCCACCTTCAAACAAGGACCGACTGAAGCATTCAAGGCTTCTTGGGTGCGATTCAAAGCCTATCAGAGGGATTGTCCACATCACGGCTTTAGTGATGTTCAGTTATTGGGTATCTTCTTCAGAGGAGTAGATTAGCGCTATCAGATGGCGTTGGATGCTGCATCAAATGGGAATTTCAACACTAGATATCCAGAGGATGCAATTGTGCTCATCGAGAACTTGGCTTCTAGCAATAGTACCAAGAATGCAGACTTCGAAAGGAAGAAGCTGGGTGGCAACATGGATGGAAGCCAGATTGCTGAAGTGAACGCTAAGTTAGATTCAGTGCATCACCTTCTAGTGGGGAAGAAGACAGTGCAGTTTGCTCAAGAAGTGGAGACTTTCGAGCCAGAGGAAAGGGATGTTAACTACATCAATGGAGCTGGTTATCAGGGTCAGAGGTTTGGTAGTCAGCAAGGGTATCAGAGGAATGATTTCCAGAAGCCGTTTCAGAGCAACAACTACCAAAGGAATTACAGTTCTTCTTCTTACCAGACGCCTCCTGTTCAATCTACGAATAGCGAGATGAAGTCTATGCTAGAACAAATCTTGGAGGGTCAACAGAGGATGACAGTGAGCTTCAATGGGAAGATGGATGCCATGTACACTGATCTGAATGGGAAGATTGAGGCAATCAATATCCACATGAAGAAGCTGGACACTCAGGTAGCTCAAACGGCGGAGTCGGTGAGAAGGCAGGAAGGATTTCTACCGGCTAAGACTGAGATGAACCCAAGGTTGCATATCAATGCAACCACTGTGGGGAATGAGGAAGAACGCGCTGATTTGGAGACAGCAGAGGTCGTGTCGATCGACACAGGAGCCTGTCGATCGACAGGAAGTTACGAAATCGTTGATGCTTCGGACAGAAAGTCTCCTGTCGATCGACACAATGCTCATGTCGATCGACACGTTGCCCAGAACAGCCCACTTTCTTCAGAATCATCGAATAGCTCAGAAGAGAGGGTCTACAAGCCTAAGCTTCCATTCCCACGGGCTATTAACATCAGATCACCAGAGGAAAAAGGGAGACATGCTCAACCACAGCTGAGGAAGTTGCAAAAGATAACACATCCAGGGATGTTCATGGTTCCTTGCTCAATCAAAGGTATGGAATTTAAAAATTCTCTTTGTGACACTGGAGCTAATGTGAATGTCATGTCTGAGTCTGTGGCAAGGAAGCTAGGGATTAAGGATCTGCAACCTTCGAAGATGTCTATCACACTGCCTGATTCTTCTTCACCGTGTTCGAAAGGATTCATTCCTGACTTGATGCTTCAAGTAGGAGATTGTCTGGTTCCGGTAGATTTTCACCTTATGGAGACGAAGAATGACAGGGAAAGACCATTGATTCTTGGGTCATCATTCCTTGCCACGGTGGGTGCAATTGTAGATTTTCCCAATCAGAGAATCTCTTTCTCCAAGATCAACAAGGATGTCTTCTACCCCTCAGCTCGGTTTGAGAAGAACTCTTGTCTGACTGTTACAAATGAAGAAGAGTCGAGTTCAAACCTTGGAGATGACACGAAGGAGATCCCGTATGCACCACCCTTGACTTCACCACCCAGCCCAGCTAAGGCCAAACGCAAGAAGACTTCCAAGCCATTCTCCAAGTTCAGAATTATCATTCCTATGGAGTTAAGTGAGAAAGGAGAGGAAGTGATCCAGGAGATGATGTTAAACACCATGAAGCTGCTTCCCGGTGTTGTACCCTTCACCGACCCACCCGAGACCTGAGCCTGACACAGTCGAGCTAATGACTGAAAACAAGCGCTTAGTGGGAGGCAACCCACTTATTTAGAACTTGATGCAAAATTTGCGATCTGGGACAGCAAGGTCCATGTCGATCGACATGGCCTCTCTGTGTCGATCGACAGGGCTTATTTCTGTCGATCGACAGGATCCCCACGATGGTAAATCTTGTCCCTTTCAATCAAGTTCAATTTTCTTTTGATTTCTTTTGCCAACTTCAGGCTTGACAACACTGGGGACAGTGTTGGTTAAGTCTGGGGGAGGAAACTACTAACGTGTTTCTTTTTGTTTTGGTTTATTTTGAGTCAAATTTTTGTTTTATCGAGTCAAAACTAGTTAGGAACAACCCTTCTTTTGGTTCAGTGGATTGTCTTAGCCAGCATGTGACCATTCTTCCAGGAACGATTTCAGAGTCAGACTAATGGGAAATCTTAGGATTGACCAGTTGACTAGAGAAGTCTGCTATTTCCAGTATAATCCGCCAAGTCAGAGCTACTGCACGGTTCTCTTTGGGATCGATGTCCATAGAGCTTGACTCCTCATTCATACCTGACAAGTTCAACCCCTTTTTGAAAGTGATGGTACTCCTCTCCCTCTATTCCCTTAGAAAAAAAAATATATCAGTTATGTTAGGATTGGGGTGAAATGATAGCTCCTGAGTATAAGACGAGGAATAAAATCCGATGAGTCTGTACTCAAGAGGTGATCACCCAGCTCAAAAGCAGCAGTCTGAGTCCCGTAAAACGGATGAAGAAGACGAGCAATCTCATGAGCCTGTCTCCTCACAAGGAACAATAGTAGTGAGTCACGACCCTGTCTCCTCACAAGGAACAACATTAGTGAAATATGCACTGCTTTGAGTTTAGCAATCATGAAACAATACGAATAGAGAACAAAATAAGTCTGGGGGAGAGGAGTAATACCAAGTGTTGTATAGGTTGATTTGTCATGGTATAGTCTGGGAATGAGTCTAGAAGGTTCTTAGCATTGAGAACATTGAGACCAAGCGATGAAGACTAACGGATTATGCTGTGAAGTTGTGGATGAATTTGGAAGGCTGCGAAAGTCTGCAGAGAAGTACATGGTGGTCTGATTCTGGTTGGTTCTGGATTATGTGGTTCACTAGGTGGAAGGGTCAATTCGCTGCATCAAGGGAAGGTATGTTCTGTGTTTTCAAACCTCTTTCACATTCTTGGTTTTAGTTTTGCTTGAGGGCAAGCAAAGGCTAAGTCTGGGGGAGTTGATATATCATGGTTTTTACCCATTTTCAACCATGATATAAGTCCTTTTTATAGAGTCTTTTTGGTGTTTCTCGAGTCTTTTAGAGTCTTTGTAGGTTGAAGATTGATTGGAGCTTAATGGAAGCTTTTGGAGTGTTTTGAAGCATCGAGGAAAGAAGAGCTGAAGAGATCAAGTCGGAATCGAGCAGAGAGGTCTCTGTCGATCGACACTACCTACTCCTGTCGATCGACAGGGGGCTTCCTGACACAAGTAGAAATTCCAGAGAGGTCTCTGTCGATCGACAGTGACTAAGCCTGTCGATCGACACGTGTCTGACGAGAAGAACAGTTCCAAACAGTCAGAAGTTTGGCACTCGTTGAAGCCCTTCCCACCGACGGATCGAGCTGATATTTTGACACAAGCTATAGCAGCGAGTTAGCTTTCATTTGAAAGAAATTTGACGCAATTCCAACGGTGCGATCGAAAGTTATGAACGTTTTAGTGAAGACGTATCGGTCTGGCTAGAAGATGTCAAGCTTGAAGAATTTCCTTTTTTGCCCAAAAAGCCCAGAAGTTTACTGAAAAGCCCAATCCGATTTTTACACATTATATATAGTTTTCCCTTAGGTTTTTATGATTATCTTGTTTTTCATTGAGACTTTGAGAGAGAGAGCTTTGAGGGAGATTTCTACAGGGTTTTCAAACCCTTTTTTCTGTATCTCTAACTCTATCTTTTATGCAATCTTATTCTCTCATTATGATTTCATCATCTATGTCTGAGTAGTTTGTTTGTTAGGTTGTGGGGAATTCTAGGGTTTTGATGAGAAATTGTTAGGATTGAAAATCTGTTAGGGTTTATCTTCTGGTTCTTCATCTAGATTGTTTTCAACGCTAGATCTAGCCTGTACACCTAGAATCTAGATCTTAGGTTGTTTAATAGATGCGGAAGTGTTATTATCAACTGGAACTAATCTTAGATGAGCAAAATCACCTATTCGCAAAGGAATTTGGCTTAGGGATTTTGTGAACAATTGAACCTGAACGTTAAGGCTTGCTTGGATTCACTCGATTTGCAAAGGAATTTGGAATTTAGGGATCTAAGGATAGATAGTCTCTGCAACGGAAGTTGATTGGCTTTACCTTCGTGTTTGAGTTCTAGAACGGTGCCTAATCAAACCCTGACAGTATTTTATCCTTGATTTCGATTCATACTCGAAGAATTACCCATCACCTAGCTTTTTTGTCTCATTGATTTACTTGAATTTTGAACCATCTCTTACTTTGTTTTATTTCTTTGCTTTACATTTACTCATTTTGACTTAGCATAATTTGAATTCACTAATTGATTGTGTGAATCTTTTCTCTGTGGATTCGATCCCTAAGTACTACATCGATCTCTTAATTTGAGAGAGTAGCTCAAGGGTAAATTTGAGCATATCAAATTTTGGCGCCGTTGCCGGGGAATTGAATCACCATTCGATTTTTGTTAGTAGAATTTTGTCTAAGTTTTTTTTATTATTCTTGTTTACTTACTTTCTTTTTCTGTTATTTTTGTGTGTTTCAGGATGGTCAACAACAGACTCGTTTTGTTTGCACACGAAGATGGCGGTTTTAGGGACCTTCAGGGTCGGAAGTACAACGCTGAGGGTCAATGTCTGGATGAACATGGAGCTGTAGTAGCAGAGGAGCAGCAGGGTCAGATAGTGCAGCAGCAGCCAGCTGGGCGTGGGCGTACTCTGGGAGAGTACAATAGGCCTGACGAGTTCTATGCTAACAGGACAGCAATCCGACCACCTGCGTTCCAGAGGAGCGATTTTGAGCTAAAGCTTGCTTTCTTCTCACTTGTCGCCCAGCACCCTTTTCATGGCCTGTCATCTGAGCACCCCATGGACCACATAGAGAGGTTCGAGGACCTAGCATCTAGCATCAAGGCTAATGGAGTGTCCAGCGACTATCTTTACTGCAAGTTGTTCCCATACTCCCTTAGTGGAGAAGCATCCTACTGGCTGAAGCAGTTGGAACCGGGATCGCTGACCACTTGGGAGGACACCAAGAATGCTTTCCTCAACAACTTCTTCGATGAGGCGAGATCAGAGGATCTGAGGACCAAGATCTCCACCTTCAAACAAGGACCGACTGAAGCATTCAAGGCTTCTTGGGTGCGATTCAAAGCCTATCAGAGGGATTGTCCACATCACGGCTTTAGTGATGTTCAGTTATTGGGTATCTTCTTCAGAGGAGTAGATTAGCGCTATCAGATGGCGTTGGATGCTGCATCAAATGGGAATTTCAACACTAGATATCCAGAGGATGCAATTGTGCTCATCGAGAACTTGGCTTCTAGCAATAGTACCAAGAATGCAGACTTCGAAAGGAAGAAGCTGGGTGGCAACATGGATGGAAGCCAGATTGCTGAAGTGAACGCTAAGTTAGATTCAGTGCATCACCTTCTAGTGGGGAAGAAGACAGTGCAGTTTGCTCAAGAAGTGGAGACTTTCGAGCCAGAGGAAAGGGATGTTAACTACATCAATGGAGCTGGTTATCAGGGTCAGAGGTTTGGTAGTCAGCAAGGGTATCAGAGGAATGATTTCCAGAAGCCGTTTCAGAGCAACAACTACCAAAGGAATTACAGTTCTTCTTCTTACCAGACGCCTCCTGTTCAATCTACGAATAGCGAGATGAAGTCTATGCTAGAACAAATCTTGGAGGGTCAACAGAGGATGACAGTGAGCTTCAATGGGAAGATGGATGCCATGTACACTGATCTGAATGGGAAGATTGAGGCAATCAATATCCACATGAAGAAGCTGGACACTCAGGTAGCTCAAACGGCGGAGTCGGTGAGAAGGCAGGAAGGATTTCTACCGGCTAAGACTGAGATGAACCCAAGGTTGCATATCAATGCAACCACTGTGGGGAATGAGGAAGAACGCGCTGATTTGGAGACAGCAGAGGTCGTGTCGATCGACACAGGAGCCTGTCGATCGACAGGAAGTTACGAAATCGTTGATGCTTCGGACAGAAAGTCTCCTGTCGATCGACACAATGCTCATGTCGATCGACACGTTGCCCAGAACAGCCCACTTTCTTCAGAATCATCGAATAGCTCAGAAGAGAGGGTCTACAAGCCTAAGCTTCCATTCCCACGGGCTATTAACATCAGATCACCAGAGGAAAAAGGGAGACATGCTCAACCACAGCTGAGGAAGTTGCAAAAGATAACACATCCAGGGATGTTCATGGTTCCTTGCTCAATCAAAGGTATGGAATTTAAAAATTCTCTTTGTGACACTGGAGCTAATGTGAATGTCATGTCTGAGTCTGTGGCAAGGAAGCTAGGGATTAAGGATCTGCAACCTTCGAAGATGTCTATCACACTGCCTGATTCTTCTTCACCGTGTTCGAAAGGATTCATTCCTGACTTGATGCTTCAAGTAGGAGATTGTCTGGTTCCGGTAGATTTTCACCTTATGGAGACGAAGAATGACAGGGAAAGACCATTGATTCTTGGGTCATCATTCCTTGCCACGGTGGGTGCAATTGTAGATTTTCCCAATCAGAGAATCTCTTTCTCCAAGATCAACAAGGATGTCTTCTACCCCTCAGCTCGGTTTGAGAAGAACTCTTGTCTGACTGTTACAAATGAAGAAGAGTCGAGTTCAAACCTTGGAGATGACACGAAGGAGATCCCGTATGCACCACCCTTGACTTCACCACCCAGCCCAGCTAAGGCCAAACGCAAGAAGACTTCCAAGCCATTCTCCAAGTTCAGAATTATCATTCCTATGGAGTTAAGTGAGAAAGGAGAGGAAGTGATCCAGGAGATGATGTTAAACACCATGAAGCTGCTTCCCGGTGTTGTACCCTTCACCGACCCACCCGAGACCTGAGCCTGACACAGTCGAGCTAATGACTGAAAACAAGCGCTTAGTGGGAGGCAACCCACTTATTTAGAACTTGATGCAAAATTTGCGATCTGGGACAGCAAGGTCCATGTCGATCGACATGGCCTCTCTGTGTCGATCGACAGGGCTTATTTCTGTCGATCGACAGGATCCCCACGATGGTAAATCTTGTCCCTTTCAATCAAGTTCAATTTTCTTTTGATTTCTTTTGCCAACTTCAGGCTTGACAACACTGGGGACAGTGTTGGTTAAGTCTGGGGGAGGAAACTACTAACGTGTTTCTTTTTGTTTTGGTTTATTTTGAGTCAAATTTTTGTTTTATCGAGTCAAAACTAGTTAGGAACAACCCTTCTTTTGGTTCAGTGGATTGTCTTAGCCAGCATGTGACCATTCTTCCAGGAACGATTTCAGAGTCAGACTAATGGGAAATCTTAGGATTGACCAGTTGACTAGAGAAGTCTGCTATTTCCAGTATAATCCGCCAAGTCAGAGCTACTGCACGGTTCTCTTTGGGATCGATGTCCATAGAGCTTGACTCCTCATTCATACCTGACAAGTTCAACCCCTTTTTGAAAGTGATGGTACTCCTCTCCCTCTATTCCCTTAGAAAAAAAAATATATCAGTTATGTTAGGATTGGGGTGAAATGATAGCTCCTGAGTATAAGACGAGGAATAAAATCCGATGAGTCTGTACTCAAGAGGTGATCACCCAGCTCAAAAGCAGCAGTCTGAGTCCCGTAAAACGGATGAAGAAGACGAGCAATCTCATGAGCCTGTCTCCTCACAAGGAACAATAGTAGTGAGTCACGACCCTGTCTCCTCACAAGGAACAACATTAGTGAAATATGCACTGCTTTGAGTTTAGCAATCATGAAACAATACGAATAGAGAACAAAATAAGTCTGGGGGAGAGGAGTAATACCAAGTGTTGTATAGGTTGATTTGTCATGGTATAGTCTGGGAATGAGTCTAGAAGGTTCTTAGCATTGAGAACATTGAGACCAAGCGATGAAGACTAACGGATTATGCTGTGAAGTTGTGGATGAATTTGGAAGGCTGCGAAAGTCTGCAGAGAAGTACATGGTGGTCTGATTCTGGTTGGTTCTGGATTATGTGGTTCACTAGGTGGAAGGGTCAATTCGCTGCATCAAGGGAAGGTATGTTCTGTGTTTTCAAACCTCTTTCACATTCTTGGTTTTAGTTTTGCTTGAGGGCAAGCAAAGGCTAAGTCTGGGGGAGTTGATATATCATGGTTTTTACCCATTTTCAACCATGATATAAGTCCTTTTTATAGAGTCTTTTTGGTGTTTCTCGAGTCTTTTAGAGTCTTTGTAGGTTGAAGATTGATTGGAGCTTAATGGAAGCTTTTGGAGTGTTTTGAAGCATCGAGGAAAGAAGAGCTGAAGAGATCAAGTCGGAATCGAGCAGAGAGGTCTCTGTCGATCGACACTACCTACTCCTGTCGATCGACAGGGGGCTTCCTGACACAAGTAGAAATTCCAGAGAGGTCTCTGTCGATCGACAGTGACTAAGCCTGTCGATCGACACGTGTCTGACGAGAAGAACAGTTCCAAACAGTCAGAAGTTTGGCACTCGTTGAAGCCCTTCCCACCGACGGATCGAGCTGATATTTTGACACAAGCTATAGCAGCGAGTTAGCTTTCATTTGAAAGAAATTTGACGCAATTCCAACGGTGCGATCGAAAGTTATGAACGTTTTAGTGAAGACGTATCGGTCTGGCTAGAAGATGTCAAGCTTGAAGAATTTCCTTTTTTGCCCAAAAAGCCCAGAAGTTTACTGAAAAGCCCAATCCGATTTTTACACATTATATATAGTTTTCCCTTAGGTTTTTATGATTATCTTGTTTTTCATTGAGACTTTGAGAGAGAGAGCTTTGAGGGAGATTTCTACAGGGTTTTCAAACCCTTTTTTCTGTATCTCTAACTCTATCTTTTATGCAATCTTATTCTCTCATTATGATTTCATCATCTATGTCTGAGTAGTTTGTTTGTTAGGTTGTGGGGAATTCTAGGGTTTTGATGAGAAATTGTTAGGATTGAAAATCTGTTAGGGTTTATCTTCTGGTTCTTCATCTAGATTGTTTTCAACGCTAGATCTAGCCTGTACACCTAGAATCTAGATCTTAGGTTGTTTAATAGATGCGGAAGTGTTATTATCAACTGGAACTAATCTTAGATGAGCAAAATCACCTATTCGCAAAGGAATTTGGCTTAGGGATTTTGTGAACAATTGAACCTGAACGTTAAGGCTTGCTTGGATTCACTCGATTTGCAAAGGAATTTGGAATTTAGGGATCTAAGGATAGATAGTCTCTGCAACGGAAGTTGATTGGCTTTACCTTCGTGTTTGAGTTCTAGAACGGTGCCTAATCAAACCCTGACAGTATTTTATCCTTGATTTCGATTCATACTCGAAGAATTACCCATCACCTAGCTTTTTTGTCTCATTGATTTACTTGAATTTTGAACCATCTCTTACTTTGTTTTATTTCTTTGCTTTACATTTACTCATTTTGACTTAGCATAATTTGAATTCACTAATTGATTGTGTGAATCTTTTCTCTGTGGATTCGATCCCTAAGTACTACATCGATCTCTTAATTTGAGAGAGTAGCTCAAGGGTAAATTTGAGCATATCAATAATATATTGAATGAATTAAAATGATTGATTTGACTAAAATTTTATCGATTTTAAGGGTATTAAACCCTAATATGGAAGTTTAAAACCTCAAAAAATATATAACGATAGATTTTGACTATATTTATCGATTTTAAGGGGTACTTAACCCTAATATGAGAGTCTTAACTATCACAACTGTACATAAAATACTGAAGATCTAAAATGATAGATTTGATTAAATTTATCAATTTTAAGGGGTATTAAACTCTAATATGGGAGTTGCAACTCTCAGAAGTGTATATAAAATACCGAATGATATAAAACAATAGATTTTCGTCAAATTGTCTATTTTAATGGGTATTAAAACCTAACATGTGATCCTAGGCCCTAAAAAATGTATTTAAAATATTGAATGAATTAATATAATCGATTTATCTAAATTTATCAACTTTTAGGGGTACTAAACCATAATATGAGAGTGTAAATTCTCACAAATGTACATAAAATATTGTATGATTTAAAACAATAGATTTGACTATATTCGTCGAGTTTAAGAGGTACTAAACCCTAATATGGGAGTTTAAACACTCACAAATGTACATAAAATATTAAATGATTTAATATGATATAATTGAGTAAATTGGTTGATTTTAAGGGATACTAAAACCTAAGATGAGTCTTCAAAGACCTAACTCAATTGTCACATGTAAATAAGATCTCGAGCACGGACATCAATTTTTTTAAATTACATAAACGATGAATACAAAATCGATGAAAAAACTTTTAGATAAAAAAACATCTCATAAATATTTTGGTTTACTAATAAACTAATGAATATTTTCCGCTTCATGCCAAAACCGAATATCAACAACTCTCTTAGTTTTTGGTACATCTTTAGACTTTATTAACTAAATTTATGGGGCTAATTGGCATTGCTAATGTAAAGGATGTAACGTTGAACTGTCTTCACAGTTTTTTTACCTAATCAAATGTTTACTCCATTTTTTAATTTTAAAATCAATACATTCACTTTATTTTTTCCTTTTTTCCTCGTTTTTTTAATAAAATCTATGTATTATGACTTTTAAAACCCCGAACATAACATCCCCAAGATGATTGAAATCCATACATAAATCTATGGGCAACTAATCACTAAAAAATTTTGATGGATTAATTCATAACTTTTCCCCCCTTTTTATCCATTTTCATCCCATTTTTTTACATTGATTTTTCGTTCCATCGATTAAATTGCATGTTTTTTTGGTTTTTGGTTCATTAATATGTAATGCTTTCATTCATTAAACAAAAAAATCATCCAACCAATCGTTAGCTTACAGAATATATTTGCATTTTAGCGTCTCATATAACTCTAACACTGTGACCAAAAAAAAAAAAACTTTAACACTAAATAGAAGTGGATAATGAATCTATAAAACTAACGAATTTTAGCTTCTCACCATTCTCTTTTGTTTTTGTTTTTGTTTTCTGAAATCAAGCATACTTTTATAGATCATATAAGAGAACAAAGTTTTGGTTTATCCATCTCAGTCATTGGACTCATCGATTGAGGAAACTCACAAAAAAATTGCATAATAATTTGGATACATAAGGGCTTCCTTATCTATAAGATCATCGCATTAATTGGTTTAGCCCGTCTCTTCTTGTAAGCGATGACCCTAAGGAATCTTCTTTTTGTCTCTCAGTTCCTTGTATGTTATCATCAAAACATGTGCACTGTATATTCTGACAACTGGTGATTCAAACACCAATTAATAAACAATAATTTACCAATGTTGTTTATAATCGGCAAACTGAACCTTTGTCACAACTTACAATAAAAACTTTTCATTGTTTTCTACCGGAAGGCGTTTCTATATATCATAAAATATATTGGAGTAATTGCATTATATTTTCGTGGTCATCTGAACATACGAACATAATAGAAAATAACTGCATCGATAAAACAATGAAGTAAAAGAAAATTGTTACAAAGCTTTGTGGTATGCTTGATAAGACGTAATCTAGTTTGGAGTGTGGTGGTAACAACATCTTCTCTTCGTATATGTCTAAGATGCATTATAAACTTTAAAACAAAGAGAAGTTAGTATGTGAAAATGAAATCATATAAATAATAAAGTGTTTTTGTATTTTCTTTACTTGATTGTAAGTTTGAATATGATTTGAGCATTCTGCATTACTCGGGATCTACATTGAAGAATTTAACTTGTTTCAAATGACTTAAAAAATTAGTGAAAAAAGCTTGAATAAACCAAATGTCTCAACAATCATGTGTGACTAAAAAAAAAATTACGTTAAAGAGCTCATATGGAATAAGTACCATCCCATGAGCAAATAAAGCATATGATTTGATTCAGTGTTTAGATCAACCGAAGGGGTTTCCAAGAACATAGCCCTGCTCAACTAAGAAGGTATTGTCAAATTATCGGTATTCAACATAAAGGAAATAATAGATTACTAATACCTGAATAACTATGATTGGCATCAAAAAAAAATTCAGGTATACGAATCTCCACCAATGTATAATGGACTCGATATAAACTTCGGGATCCACTAACCACTGCAAGAAGTCTGAATAAAACCACTTATAAGAATAAAAAAAAACAAAATAAAAAAAATCATCAAAACTTGCAACAAAGCAAAGAAAACACTTCCACTCCTAAGAAGTTGGTCAATTTAGTGAACTTGTTCGGACGCCTCAAAAGGAATTAGAGTTTATGCCTCAAAAGATGTTACCTCCAAAGGAGACACTGTCCCATTATAATTATCCCCTATAAAAACTAAATGACCTTGATCAAACAAAAAATCAGGAGACCAACCAAACAAAAAAAATATAATTGAATACTTTGTCTTAATCCTCCAAATGTAAATTCAAAGTAGGACTAATCAAGAAACATTTTTCAAACTTTCACTAAATCACAAAAAAATGCATCAGTTAAACGATTACTTAGACTAATTTACATATGAATCCAAAAAGAGAGATAATTTTGTTACCGCTTGCAAAAAGCAATCCACAAAAGATTTGCATCTAGGTCCACCAGTGAGCCAAATCATGAGAGGATCTTTTTAGGATATTTAGCTGATCTCACAAAGTAGTAAAGGAGCTCAACATCTACAGGTTTATCAAGACTCACAAATCTTATTTAAACACATGCAAAAGAAGAAAAACACACCTGAAATTTGCAAGGCAATTAGGAAATAGAAAAGAGAAAGTCAGAGAAGCAATTGAATCATGGAGACACAAACCTCATCAATATTCAATATTTTCTTTGGATGCTAAGTTTGACCTTCTGCATCATTATTTTATTCGCATTTTACTGCCTAAAACCCAATTTATAGCATTCATCTGTGCATATAAGTTCAATATGGACGATTATACGAATCATTAACTGTATGAGCAAATCACAAAAAAAAATAAAAATCATATAGAATTGAAGACATTAGTTGTTTGATTAGATAACAGAGGCACCTAAAATTAGAACTGAAAACCGGATTCTTCCTTTCTTCATGTCATCGCGGTACCACAACATTACAAATTACAAAGAAAAAAGAAATTAAATTAGTAAACAATGTGAGAAGAGACGCGTTCATCTCCAGTAAAGATAACTACTTAGGAGACAAAATTTGTCTCAAACAATTAGAAATACATGTTACCCTATTAATTGCAAAATTCAGCAAACGATGTAAATAAATCATTGGGAACTATAATACAGAGACATATAATATAATTAAAAACATGCAAAAAATCAATTTTTTATATACATGCAAAAACAGATTAAACAAAAGTCAATATATCATAGATCTCGATTATAAACAGTGAATGATATGATGTATTGTCGATTAAAGCACGGTCAAATAAATAAATACAAAGAGCTAAAAAGTAAAAACCTATAAACATCAAAAGCATACGCAAGAGACGATCACACCTCAATGACCACGTTTAAATCTGAAATAGGGGAAAGAATGCTGTGAGAAGAACACAATTATATCGTAGAAGAACCCGAACGATGAAACATGCAGGAAAAAAAAACACATCGTTTATACTATATAGAATAATGAACCATATAATGTAAAACCCATACCTGAATAGCGAACGATAAACCTACAATCAAATAAATATTTACTAAGAACTAAAAACAAAAAACTATAAACAACCAAACAAACATCAAAGATGATGATACATAAAAAATTACATGGATTCATTAAGGATATCACTGTAAATCAATTCTGAAATTCGTTGTGAGGCTGCCACGTAGGAAAAGTGACTTCTCATAGATATATATACTAGATTTAAACGTACTTAACAAATTTTTTTTCATCGTATGCTTCTAGCCCATACGATAACAAAATTAATTCAAATATAAATAAAGTTTTAATTGTTTAAAAGTTTTTACTTTTGATTCGACAGGGAGGCAAATTAACCAAACCGACCCGATTCGAACTGAACCAACCGAACTCGAACCAAACCTAACCAAACCAAAATATATAAACAAACCATTGGTTGATTTTATTCCCAATCCGAATGGTTTGGTTCGGTTCGATTCAAAACCAAACCAAACCGATAAACCAATGTGCTTTCGTATTTGATATATATAATATTATATGTTTTTCTAAAATCTAAATCTAATAACCGCTAGATCACGTAGGTAGGTTTAATTCTTTTTTATAAAATTTTTTACTATACAAAAATTGGCGGTAGTGGTGGGGGCACTAGTGACCGTGATGGACATATTTTTTGTACTTGGGATATACTAAACTATGAAACGTGTTACTATGATGATCAGTTACATAATCATGGATTAGGTTGCTTTGATAGAATGGTGAAGGCTTTTTTTTACCAACAATTTATAAAACCTTGAAGTGTAAACGCAAAGATTTGATAATTTTCTTCTCAATTGTGTAAGGTTATCACTGTTATCATTCGCCTGCATATGTGATTACAATCTCTTATTCCTCTATGCTGCATAAAACCAGTGTTGGTAAAAATTGACTTGTCTGAGTATTCCTCTATATATAACTTCGATTGGGTACTGTGCAGTGAGGTTTTAATCACATGTGTGGACAGCCTAACACATAAGGATATTTTAATCTCCACCTTAGAATTATGATTCAAGGTAAATAAACACCATTTGCTTCATTTGTTCTCAAATGTGAAGATAATGTCCCACATCTAAAGTGAAAAAGGATTTGTACTAATATATAAGGGACATGGGCCAATCCACTAATTGCCAATTGGTTTTGAGTTGGAAACCCATGAAACTTAACATAATTGTTCTTATTACGCTTCTGTTCGTCAAATAATGATGTTCTCATCAATCTCAGGTAAACGTATCAATACCAAGATTTATGTTTGCGTATTCTTTTTGGTTCCTGGTTTGGGAATTGTAATAACGTGCCTAATAATAGAAACTGTTGGTTACTACAGATCATGGTTTGTAGAATGACGAATTTAATCCGGATTTAGTAGGGTCCACTTTGGATATATATAAAAATACTTTTTCCGTATCATATTGAATGATTTTTTAGAAGATTTTTTTGCCTTAAATTAAATGATGTTTTAAGTTTTCAAAATAAAATTAATTATGTTTTGTTGTTTTTGACTTTTTAAATTCTGCAGATTAATTTTCTATTAATAGTTTTATGTTGAAAAATAAAAAATTAAATAGTTTCTTAATTTACGTGTAAAAACTTTAAAAATGAAATATAATTTTAATATAGCTCAACCAGAAAATTTAAAAACATTTTAAAGATTAATGTGTCTGATTAGTTATGTATAGTTGTATTTTAATTAACAAAACATTTACCAACAAATCAAATTCTCCTTTATAGTAAATGCAAAAACGTGATTCAATCCGAAAGAGAAGTAAAGAATAAACCACAGTTAATACTGAACAAGACATTGTGGGATTTCTCTTCCATTGTTTCTAGGCGTAAACTAATTCTTGCTACAACTAACATAAATTACTAAAGTATACATATGAATAATATAATCTACAAAGAAAAATAATAGATAGTATAAGATTAGAGAAGAGGTCGATTTTAATTTGAAAAGAAAGGCTTTCCGGAGCAAAGAGAATTTCAGGAGAATACTGGCTGCAGAGACACGGGAACACGAATCGAATCGAATCGGGTCGGGTCATAAGCAGCAAAGCGGATCCCTAATTTTGATATATGCACATTAAATTAATTAGACAGATCCCGATTTTTGATATTTCACGGGGATGTCCCAGTACTTGTGCAATCATACATAAATAAAAGCCTTCAATAGTTTAAAAACAAAGAACAAAACAATTGGAGGTAAAAAACAAGAAAACCAGAACCAGAAACAGACGGTGAGTGAAGAAAAAACAAAACGGCGGAAGAAAATTCGGATTCAAAGTGTGTCTGGTACTTTGAGAAAGAAACGATACACAAGTTTGTTTATATACAAACTCACAGTAAAACCCTACTTTTATGTATATGTGTATTTTCGGGGTTTGACCTAAATTTATGGGCTTCTTATGTAATCTTTCTTTCGGCCTTTCTTCTTAAGCTATTGGTTTCACTAAAAGAACATAAAGCCCATCGTTTTATCCTTTTTGTTTTATTATCATATTATTTTTCATTTGATAGAAAATTCTAGCAATAATTACAAAATACCACTTTTTCTATATATGTTAATTAAAAATACAGGCAAATTTTTTTTTATGTGTTGATCAATAGGAATTTAAGAGACACATCAACTAAATTAACTAATCAAAACATTTTATATGTCATGATGAAAATTTTTACATATTTCCATTAATTTTTTAACATAAACTAACAAAAACACGTGTTACAAATTTAAATAAAACTAAATCATAGCATTTAGATACTTTAAAATGTTATAAAACATAATGTTTTGAAGATAAATCATTTAATGATGTCAGTTACTTTTGAAAAATTGTATTAATATTCATCTTGATATATATATATTTTTTTTCACAAACACACTACAATCCTAGTTTACCTAAATATAGAAGTATCAGAGAACCAATATGGGACTGAGGTGCTAATGTGGAAAAATATTACATTCCGTTGCGAGCATGCCGGGCCAGTAGGTCTGCTCGCGCATTCATCTCCCTTGGACAGTACCGTAAGGTAAATTCTGGGAAATACGCTCTTAGTTCTGCTAGTTCTTCCAGCTCTGACTTAAAACGCGGCCACTTGTCTGGATTTTTTACCATGGTAGTTAACTCCTGGAAATCTGTGGCGAACATGGCAAAGTACCGCTTTTTTGCCATAAGCTTTTCAAAGCCCACATCAGACTATAGAGCTCTGTATGGAGGGAGGACGAACGTCAGCGGAGGGCCCAGAGCCCTAAAAGATCGATTTCGCCATCCTGCAGTTGTAAAGTCCATCTGATCCCACTCATGGCATCCTCATTCTTCCACGATCCATCAATAAACCATGTGAACGTGTCTGGCGCATGTACCGTGTCTGTGGACGGCATGTGGCTCGACGCATCTATTTCTGTTGCAGTGTTGGCTAAAAACCAGGCCGCAGCCTCTTTGCTTGCTAAATCAAGAATATCATGCAACGAGTATTAAACACTTTGTCATTGCGGGCCTTCCATAAGTACCAGAGTATCCACGGATAGCATCTGATAGACTCCTCATAGTCACTCCTATTGGGTATCCGTGACAGTAGAAAATCCATATTGCACCATAAATTTATACATATACACTAAAGTATATTATATATGCTTTTACTGTTGTTTGTTCTTTTCTTGAAAGTTGAAACTGATTTTTTTTATAGCTCAATCATTACTGGATGTAATAAACACAAATAATGCAAAAAAATCAATTAAAAATATAATTTCATATAAAATAAAATAATTCAAGTAGAAAAGAAATTTAGTTTATTATGGAAACTTTCCTTTTTTGATAAATTAATTACTCTATAAATTAGTAAAATATCATGGTTCCAATATTATTAATTTATAGAATTTCTACTGTATTTTGGTATTAATTAACATTAGAAAACATTGGGGATAAAAAGAAAATTAACCTCATAAAAAGTTGGGAATCTGTTTCATATTATTGGGTTGCACATTGATCTCATCCCATTGTCTTTTCAAAGTTTCTTCTCGTATAATAATTTATATATATACCATTTATATTTGTAGGAAACTAAAAATTTATCAAATAAATATGTGAGGCCAAACAATCAAAATTATATCAAAAGATCTTTTTTTTTTGCAAATTAAATGAAACTAAACTCGAAGTGTGGAGAGCCTTAACCCAAGGAAAACTTTAACCCTAACAAACCAAATAAACCTATGGTTCGATTCAGCTAAGGTACAGTGAAATATACCTAGCATATGTAGTGTTCGCTTGGTTTTGGCGGGTGATTTTATACTCACGTCGCACGTATCCTCCTCATATAATTTTCTACCAACATTTATATTATATGGTCGCTCATTACTATTTTAAATTGATTTTGAATAATATTTAGTTTTCATAGAAAATAAGTTTTGAGTCATATTTTTTAATAATTGATACATACACCATTTATATTTGTAGGAAACTAAAAATTCAGCAAATAAATATTTGAGACCAAACAATTAAAACTATACTGAAAAATAAAATAGCAAAAGATCAATATTTTTTTTTTGCAAATTAAAATGAACTAAACCCTAAATGTAGGGAGTCTTAACCCAAGGGAGGCCTTAATCCTAACAAACCAAACAAACATATGGTTCGATTCAGCTAAGTTACAGTGAAATCTAGCTTGTATATGTAGTGTTCGGTTAGTTTTGGCGGGTGTTTTTATACTCATGTCACACTTATATTATTCGAAATTAATTTAAAATAGTGATAACCAATCATATGATACGTATGCTACGAAATAAATAGGGATTAAGACATTTTCTCTGACGTTATCACCATTTATAACCCTAGCCTCAATTAAATGTTGTGCCATTGAGTTATTAGAAGCCTTATACCATTGCATAAACTAATTTTAAGATCCACATTTCTTAGTAACATGGCATGGGTACCAATTTTTGACCGAATATTGTGGTTACTCAACTGAGAGAACGTAATGGTTTCCAAAAAATCCTCAGTGTAAATTATATCTTCAACAAATGTCTCTATACTATCAAAGATGATATAAATTGTTTTTCCTCACATGGTAGACACAAAATCATGGGTGGTAAGTGTTCCCGCATTGAACAACCTAGTCCGCCACGAGTGTAAACAATTATTGTTTGCTTAATTTAAATAATGACTGTTTAATGTCAACTCATGATTCATAAATAATTTTAGTAGTTATCAATTTATCACCGAAAAGAATTATTACAACATGTTTTGCCATAAACATATATTAGAATGATTTGTAAAACAATTTACTTATAGCACTTGAATGTCCAATGCAATATAAAATTTACAGATTTGTAAAACAATTTACTTATAGCACTTGAATGTCCAATGCAATATAAAATTTACAATTTGTTGTTTCCATGCATATATCATTGTTCTTGGGGTTTTGGAAATATCTTGAATTTTTTTTTTTAAATTGGTATGAATAAGAAAATTTCGTGTATTTTAGTTGTAGAGCTGGGCATTCGGGTTTGGTTCGGGCTTTTTGGGTTTTCAGGTTTAGAATTACAAGACGCAGTCATGTTTTTATAAATTTTGGGTCGGATTCGGTTAGGTTTCTTTGGAATTTGGATTTAGTATATATTCGAAACCCGTTAAAACCTGATTGTTTTTTCATGTTCAGATTTTTTTATCCAAATATTCTAAGATTATCGAAAAATACCCAAAAGTTATAAAATAAATTATAAAATTTAAATCATATATCCAATAAGGTTATTTTTAACCGGATTAACCCCAAAAACAAGAAGAACAAAAATTGTATAATTTACCGAAACCTATTCATGCACACTTGTTATTGTCTTCTTAATAAGATATTCAATATTTAATGCAAAAACTATAGTCAATAATGGTTTTGTTGGCAGCATCTGAAAACCGAAAGAGAACCAATTTTATTCAAAAAAAAAAACATTAATAGTATAAAACTATAGATATATACATATTCAATCTCATGATATAATATACATCAATTCGGCTTTAAAGAAAAGCAAGTCAATTAATTGGTTCAACAAAATATCAAAATACGAACTAACTAATTCAGGTATATAGAAAAGAGTGGCCCACGATTAAGATCATCTCTGTCTTTTTCTTTTATATACAATCGGATCATCTATGTCACCAAGACTCAAGTGAGGATCTTCGGACGTTGTTTGACTTTAAAAGAGAAGTAAATTAATGAGAATCTAGTAAATATTATGTAAATTATTTGAGAAGATAAATATGAAAGAATACAATCGAAAATATAGAAATTGTCTAAAACAATGGACATTATATAATTGAATATGTGAGATAAGAATATCATAGAAATATAAAAATAAAAATAATTAGTAAATCTATACAACTATCTATATTCGAGATTAAGTAATCTTTGATAAATATAGAAGCTATCTACTACGCGGGTCTTATATAATATGAGAATATCCTAAAAATTAAGTAATATTTAACAAATTAAATATTGAAGTCCGTTTTATGATAATAATGCCCATATTGCGTTTTTTTCCTTTTAAAATCGCTCTCATTGCGACACATAAGCAAAGTGACTTCTCTTTTTGATAAATATAGAAGCTATCTACTACGCGGGTCTTATATAATATGAGAATATCCTAAAAATTAAGTAATATTTAACAAATTAAATATTGAAGTCCGTTTTATGATAATAATGCCCATATTGCGTTTTTTTCCGTTTAAAATCGCTCTCATTGCGACACATAAGCAAAGTGACTTCTCTTTTATAAATATAGATTCCGATAAATATATAATTACTATTTTTTTTAAAAATGATTTTCGAAATCTCTTGATATAACAATTTTTTTTTAACTAGTTTTTTTTTGGAAACTATTATAAATAATGTTAATTATTGTGTACATCTATATAGTTACGTTTATATAACTACGTCTCCAAATCGACGTCTCCGTAAAATTCTTCTATTTAAGTGAGTTAAAAAGTTCACTAATTAATGCTTTGATTGCCTTTTAAAGAAAATCGTATTATTTTGACTGAAGATAACTCGATTAATTTCTTTACAAAACAAATAAATTAGCAGCAACTCTTCTAGTGACAAGTAAAATAATCTTCTCCGAGTACAAGATAAGATAATCTTCAATGGTGAATATGCTTCGATTCTCATCACTCATCTATTTATATACCCTTCACCAACATAACTGATGGCAACAACTCCCTTCCCCGTCTATGTTGTTTTTGTGACACCCGTCTCACTTACTTAGCCGAGACGATAAGTCATATAAACAACCTTAATAATTCTTTTATAAAATCCAATAATTTATTCCATAAACCAAGTCTTAAACCATTCCACATTAACCATAAATCCAATTCCATAAAAATCATGGGAAAACCAATGCTAGAAATACTAAGTAAATTGTTTTAAAAATCGAAACATAAATCCCGTTAAAACCAGCACCCGGACAATAACCACCTTGAGCCACTACTCATTATCACCTGAAAGGAGAAAAAGAGATTTATTCCTACAAGAAATTACTCAGTGAGTATATTACCGACAGAAACTCCAATACTCGAGAACATTAAATGATCAAACATACTAACCAAGAAATGGACCAAACATCACTCAACTTAATACTAGCAATCATGCATTCATATTCACAAAGCTACATTATAATCTCATATTCAACTCTTAAACCATAATTCCATCTTTCACATACTTCAATTAACTTTCCATTCTTTACTTAACTTTTTACTTTTTTTACTTAATAAATCACGGCGGAGCCAACCTCTTTCTCGCGTTTTGGGTCTGTCCTCCCCGTCATGGCCCTCTAAGGTCTAATGGAACTACAACGGACTTACATACGCGATCGTCTGTAGTCCAACAAGCAAAGTTCTGCAACGGGCTTACATACGCGAGCGTCCGTAGAACTATATATCCTATCTACAATCGCAAACAATAATTTTAATCCTAACATTCTTTCTTATCCAAACAGTTTCCAGACATCAACAATCATTACTATCAATCAGCAATCATCAATCAATTCAATCCTAGACTTAGCACATAAACCATTCAACAACAAACATTTCATTCCTAGCCTATCATGTAAGAACACCTAACGTTAACTAGTACTAAAGTAGCATGGATCCCACCCTCACCTTAGCCTTGTTGATTGGATTGAAACGGAAGACTGAAACAGGAAGGATAAGCTACTGCTGATCTGCATTGAAGAGATAAAGTTTAATATTCCATTATTAAACTTTCTACAATACTTAATCGGTTCGGCCAAGATGTACCAGTCTGACAAAAACAGATATAACTTCTTACGTATACCTCTGTTAAACCCGAACTCATTGTATCTGGGAAGCCAAGACTCGGGCTTTCCAATGATATATAGATCGTCTTCTGGGTCCTTATAGATCGACAGTAAACAAGTCCGCAAGTCCGCTGATCGGATCTAAAAACATGAATTCCAGTTTCAGAAAACAGTAATTTTTCCTGATATTCAAATACGATTTGCGAGCAGATCATACCTCATAATTCGAGTCCGAAAGAAGCTACAGAAACTAGAATCCGTTATCTTTCCAGAGATATAAGAATCACGATCTAAGTCTTTCTGAGCCACCGGCAATCAGTCCTGTAAAACAGCAACTCGGAACTAGCTTAACTGAGAAGGCAATGACGGCTAGAGCGAGAACAGTAGGGTTTTGCTAGCTGTGCAACTCTGATCTTCCTCCTTTCTTTCGTGGCCTTACATAGTGATATAGGGAGACTCTAGGTTAGGGCTTTGGTTAACTTGGGCTGCGGATAACAAGTTTTTAGGGTTTGAGAATTTTATAGGATTGGATCGTGACAGTTTTTGTATCTTCTCTTTTTCCACAGTTCCTTCTCGAGAAGAGTAACATAATCGAATTTTTTGCATCATTTTTATCATCTTCCTTTGCATCTAGTTTTTATAGGATAACTTAACTAACATTTAATCATAATTAGTAGTGTACCAACTTATATTTTAATTTTTAAATAGATTCTGGTCGAAGATATTTTAAAGAACTATTATATTTCATGTCTTCCAGAAACTAACCTAAGCTACCAGCCTTCTTCTTGATGGTGATCTTGCTTCCCGATACTTATAATCGAACCACGAAATTCTCATTAAACACATTTTCACGTATCTAGCTAACGTTTGTCAATGAATTCACATTAACAAATAAAGAAAGCTCTATTTGTATCAAAGAGAATCATAAACAACAAAAATGGTCTAATGTATATTATCCTATCAACAATATATAGTTCTAACACTTTAAAGACACGCACAAAAACTCAGTTTCATTTTAATTTGTTTACAAACTCTTAAGAAAGAAGGCGCCACAGAATAAGTATAAAAGATTGCCTACTAACTTACAACATTTTCAAGTTCCATGTATTAAGTGTCTGTTAAGCATTTTGAAATCGGAGGTTGTACTTGTGAGGTGGGATTATTGATAGTAAACTAAATTTAGGGTGCGTTGCCCACAGTTTAGAAAACCATACCTTTTCCTGACCAACCTCTAGCTTGAAGAGAGGAAGAATGCGGCATAGCGTATTCTGACCAGTGCAAGAAATCTAAGTCAAGAAAGCACAATCATCATCATCATTAATCAGTCCCACAACTGTGAACTTTAAAATAAAACATAATGAGAACAATTGATTTAGACAGAATCATACCCCAAATTGTTGAACATTTCTTGTGAAAAGCTGTTATGTGACACAACCTCCTTGCAAGGTTGACACAACCTGGATGACTGGAATAAGAAGAAAACATATAAAACTCAAAGAAGTAATAGAATGGTTTAACCAGAGATGCTCATATTCAAACAATCTAATTTAATGATCTTAAAAGAAAATGAAATCATGGAACTTCCCCTTAAAAGAACGGTTACTTGATTATCACACACAACTTATCAAGAACCAAAATTTCAAGTGAGTCAGTGCTTGGGATCTAAAAATCTGGGAGAAATAACTTTTGGAATACACGGAAAAATAGAGGATAAAATTATGAAAAAAGCAACACTAACACTAACCATAAGAAAGACCTTTGGTGTTAAATCTTGATAATGAGAAGAGGCGCAATAGGATCTAACCTGCTCTAGGAAAAAATGTGATAACAATTTATCGGCATCAAGTTGAGTAATATAATCTTCTTCATCAGCTATCTGTCCCCTTTTGAATCTAGTGTCTCCTTCCCCAGTTTCTTCTGCTTCTCATCTATAACTGGAAAAATCGTTCAATGAAGTAAAAATGTAATAGCTTTCGTGCTTGACGACTCAATTTGATGTTAAGTTTCATGGGCTTCCAACTCAAAACCAATTGGCAATGAGTGGATTGGCCCATGTCCCTTATATATTAGTACAAATCCTTTTCCACTTTAGATGTGGGTCATTATCTTCACACGCTCCCTCGAGATAATGGCCCGTCTAGCCATTAATCTCGACAATTTCCATTATAGGATTAAATTCGGGTTCGATCGGTCTGACCATCTTCAGACCAGATCGATTTCGGTTCGGGTGGGACAGCGTGTGTTCGGGCTCTGATACCATGTTAAGTTTCATGGGCTTCCAACTCAAAACCAATTGGCAATGAGTGGATTGGCCCATGTCTCTTATATATTAGTACAAATCCTTTTCCACTTTAGATGTGGGACATTATCTTCACAAATTAAGTTAACAGATTGAGCAAGAAAAATTAAGGCCAGAACTTTGGAACTTGTCAAGCTCCTCTGCAACGTTTCCGCTTCCTTCTTAGGTGAAACATCCCAACAACTCAGCGAATTGCTTCAGCTCAATTGCAGTATACATTTTGAGTGCCGTATGATACAGTCTTAGTATCAACACATGCTCCCAACACAGCCCACCTATAAATTTCCCTTGACAAAACACATTAACCGCTCTTCAGTGGGATAATCCAAGTTTCTTAAGGTGCAAGTTTCTTCCCAAAATAAACATCATATGGTACGATGAGTTTTCATTTAACCTTTATTATAATACAATTAATTTTGTTTTTCTTGATAAAACGTGGGAATTCCGGATTTTTGTCCATAATCTCTCCCATTTTTTTTTTCTAGCTTTAGGCCATCAATTTTTTTGGGACGGCTCAGTATGTTAGACGGAGTTAGTTACATGTTAGGTCAGTTCAGTTAGATTAGTTAATTGCTAATCTCACCTTAATCATATGTATACAAAGTCTTGATATACAGTTACAATTAACTAATGAGAGTATCATTTTCATTCTTATCTTTAGCTTTCTCTTTCTTCTCTGTTTCTATCTTTTAGCTTGGAGCTGAAATAAGCTGGCCACCTCAACAGTGAAAGTTTGACATAAAGTGAGAAAACTTTCACACTTGGTAGATATATACAATCATAATATTACTATTTTGATTGTGGCCTTAGACACATGAAGGGACATGCAAACTTCGGTAATTGACAGAAACATTGAACAAATTTTGGTTTGTAACTAATCTATATAATCTTTATAGTAATATAATTATGCTGCCAATCAATCGTTGTTTGGTTTACGTGTCTAATTTGGATCACCGAATTGATTAGCCAAAGCAAAAAAAACAAAAAAAAACTATTTGAATAGTCAACCGGTCGTAATGGATTTGTATCAACTCCACAATAAGATTCTAAACGGTAAGGGAATCAAATTCACAAAGGTGGTCCTTTTTACAAAATGTTACAAGAATCTTTTAATATCTTTTGTATATGTCCTAGACTCTTAGAGTCTATCTAGTATCTATAGAAATCACAAACACAAACGCTGAAAACCCTAAAATACCCCCTAATTGTTTCCCCAAACCCCAAATTTTGATCTGTCTCAGTTTCCAAATTTAGAAATTCCAATAGCAATCTTCCTCAACCGAACCAGCCAAACCAGAAGGATTGTGATCGTGCCAAGAAATTGCGGTTAATTCTTTCTCCGATATACTGGCGTTCTGGAGATTCTGCTTAAATTGGGTTTCTTCACTGTCAAGTAACATCTTTAGTACAGAAAAATTATCTTGCAGAAACAGAGGTTCTGTGTAAAGCAGAGAACCGATGTTCGGCATCAAGTGACTCGATGAAGAAGCGAACATGGTAAGGTTAAAGTCTTCTTTAGACCCAGCCAAGAGATTCTTGTCTTCGGTTGTTTGGTCGGAGAAGCAGGTCACGTGAGACAACGATCCGGCGAAAGAGTCTCCTCCTCCTCCTTTGCTCTTGAGATACGGAGAAGAAGAATCCATCAGCGGAGGTAAACCGACCGGTTTGAATTGGTTAACACCTGAACCGATCATCATTAAACCGGAGATATGCACTTTCTTACCATCTGCCCGTTTCTGAAAAATACGACTAATAACCCATTCGTTCTACATTCACAAACAACACAAAACTCATAAATCAAATTCAACTTCACAACAAAAAACAGGGAACTCTTAAACACAAAAATGAAAGTATATACTTTTTTTTTTAAATCGTGGGAGTTTCAAACCTTTGAAACATAATTTTCTCGGTACCCGGAATTAGTCTTAAGATATTCCGATTTAAATAATAACATTTCTCACGAAAGGGGATTCTCATTAATCGCGTTGTTAATGATCTCCATCGCGTTCTTGTCTCCTATGATACCTTTGAGGCGAGCAATGTAATTCTTGAACATGCTTGATTGTTGTGAGACCGGGATGGCCTTGCTCGAGAGTGAGGTCCGGTCATCATAGCCCGCACCCGCGGATGCGAAACAGACGCCTGTGACAATTTCTTGGTCGGAGATGTTTGGTTGTAGAAACGGAGGAACAAACTCTTTGATGTTGAGATTGGTGGCGATAACGTCAGAGATTAGCTTTCCGTTTGAGAATCTTCCGTTAGCTTCGTGTCCGGGAAGATCAACTCCGTAAGGGAGGTGTTTAGCCTTGAATACGGCTTGAAAGTGGTAATTGTTGTTGCCTGTGTCTGCGGTTGAGTCGCCAAAGATTAGAACCGCCGGGAAAAGCGGCTGTGTTGTGGCATTTGCGGCCGCGTGGCAAGATGCTAGAAGTGTTGCAACTAAGAGACCAAACATTGTGGTTTTAGATGTAGACATTGTGAAAAGTAATTTGATTTTTGTTTGTTTTGTTTTTTCCTTCGTTGAAATGTGTTTGATTATGTATTTAAAGTGAGCTTGATTGAGTTGGTTGCACAATGCTGTTTCTCTTGATTTGTAAGTTTGTTCTTGAAACTAAAAAGAAATAGAAAAAAATAAATAGGAGATTTGATTCTAGTAATATATAACTGTAAACATCATATATTATAGCGAAACTTCAACTCTCACCACTAGTTGTTTTATATAGTAATTCTATAAGAATCTTGGACCTATACCCACCACTAACTCTTACTTCTATTAAGAGTTGACTTTTATGTCGATCAAAAGGCCTCGAAGCAATCCCCAAAAGACCACATTTTGTCTCCATCATTAACTTATAATTACAAATCACAACACACAATCAAATCGATTTCATATCATCACAATCAGATTCCCTCCATTTATCAGAGAGAATCCTAAAAAATGGTGAGAGAGAGAAGAAAGACGGAGAAAGAAGAAGAGAAGCGAGAACAAGAAGATAGAGATGAAGAAGAGAAGGTGAAGCCGAGGCAAAGAAGCGTGAGCAGAAGAAACATGCAATCTCTTGTGATCGGACTCGTTGGAGCTGCGTTGACTCTTGGTGCTTATTCTCAGACACTTGTTTCTCCGGGCAAATCTCTCGGAGCCGGCCTCTTTGTCCTCTTCTTTGGCTTGCTTGTGAGCGAAGGTTTCATATCTCTTTAAAACAAATGTTTCTGTATAAGCAAACTAAACCTATGCTTTTGTTTTATATATGTATGTTGCAAACATATATACATATATATCTAATTATTTTGTTTCAGTTGTTGGGAGTCTTGGACTCTTGAATTAATGTGATCCCAATCCATATTGTTTTCACGTATAAGTACTTTTTTCCATATGTATATGTAATTATGTATTGTGAGAATGTGTTTGATCGATATTGAGCTTGCAAAAATATTTCAGAAGAAAATGATGCAACAAATTTGATCCTTGCTGATACGTCTCGGTATAGGCATAGATTGATACACGGCATAATGATACCCTTGGACATGTCCGGCTAAAGTTGACTTTGACTTAGTACATGCTCTTACCTGTAAAACCTATAAATGCTCTGTCAACAAATTTGTCTTAAGTCTTCGAAACAACGAAATATTCTTGTTGACTTTGAAATAAGACATGGCACTTGGGAGTTTGATTTCAAAATTAGATGGGCTTTTCTTCTTGATATATATAGCGTTTTGGGCTTCTTGTACAATGCACTTGGTGAGGAAAAAGTGACCGGGACCATGCTCATTCGGCATCATACATTCTGATCCAAGTAAATTCAATATGCACAGTTTTGAGTCTTCATCATTCATAGGCTTTGTCTGAGCTGTTCTTGAAGAGGTCTCCAACTTTCTAGACTTCTTAGTCCTACAATGATGGGCTTGTCTTGGTGATGGCAAGGCCCACTGGGCTGCATGCATTAACGTGTAAGACAAATGGTGTTTCCCGACTTGTTCTAGTTTGCTTTTCATCAGTTTTGGGTTGATTACAAGAGCATAATCAACGGTAGTTGTTAAGTTGGGGTGTTAAGTAATTTTTTTTTATTATATATTGTATTGTGTTTAAAATTAGAACCTTATGCTGTTTTTTGTCCTCTAATGGTAGTTGCTACGGAGGGGTTTTAAATAGAGTTTATTTTCTTAAAATTGATAACATACTACATTCAATAAAACATAAAAAAATACCCATCTTATTAAATCTAAAAAAAATGTAAATCGTTACAACACAAACGAAAATACATAAAACAACAACTCAGCAACACACTGTACATACTCTGAAACCAAAAAAGACATTCAAGCCTCTGCTTGCTTCTCGAACCACTTCGAGAACTTCGTCTTCATACTCTGGTTCCCAAGTCTCCTCCTCGACACCATCGCAGTCCCACACGACTCTCACCAATGGTTTCCTCTTACGACGCAGAACCTTGACTCTCCTCTCGAGAATCCTCACAGATCTCGCCGCCAACGTCATGTTGGGTTGAAGATCCTCCGGGATCCTAGCCAACACCTCCTCAGACTCATGCAGACACTTACGCAGTATCGAAACATGAAAGACCTCGTGGAAAGCCTTCATACTCTGAGGTAACTCCAACCGATAAGCCACTGGTCCGACCCGCTCCACCACTCTGAACGGACCCATAAACCTCGGACTCAGCTTATTCTCTGAAATGGATCTGCTAGGACCCCTAAACATAGCTGCCTTGAGATACACCAGATCTCCCAGCTCAAACTCCAGCTCTTTCCGTCTCCTATCGGCATAACTCTTATGCCGATCCTGAGCCTCCCTCATGTTCAGCCTCAAGACACGGATCTTCTCCGTCGCCTCCTGAACAAAATCTGCACCAAACATGCTCCTCTCCCCCACTTGAGTCCAGCACAATGGTGTCCTACACGGCCTCCCATACAGAGTCTCATATGAAGCCATCCCAATACTCGCCTGGTATGAGTTGTTGTACGCAAACTCAACCAGGTTCAGATAATTCGCCGAATGACCACCATAATCTAGCACGCACATCCTCAACAGGTCCTCTAAAGTCTGAATAGTCCTCTCCAACTGCCCATCTGTCTGAGGATGATACGATGTGCTCATGTGCACCTTAGTGCCCATCTCTACCTGAAACGCCCTCCAGAACTCAGACATAAATCTCGGATCCCTGTCTGACACTATACTCGCTGGCACCCCGTGCAGCCTTACAATCTCACGCACATACTTCTTAGCCAACACCACCGTTCCATCGATCTTTTTGATGGCAAGAAAATGTGCTAACTTGGTCAGACTATCCACAACCACCCAAATCGCATCACACGTCCGTGACACTGGCAACCCCGTCACGAAGTCCATGGTAATCATATCCCACTTCCACTCCGGAATGGGTAAACTTTGCAACATACCACTCGGAACCTGATGCTCAGCTTTCACCAGCTGACATACATTGCACGCTGCAACCCAGCTAGCTACATCTCTCTTCATCCCGACCCAGTGATAATATCATTTCAGATCACGATACATCTTGGTCACCCTCCATGCCCCTCCCAGAAATACTTCATGCTCTTGTGGTCTGTGAATACCTGCACCTTCCCGCCGTACAGATAAGACCACCAAATCTTAAGTGCAAAGATCACTGTAGCCAACTCCAAATCATGGGTAAGGTAGTTGTACTCATGCTTCCTCAACTGCCTCGAAGCTTATGCAATAACCTTCCCCTGCTGCATCAGCACACATCTCAGACCAACTCATGAAGCATCTGTATACACCACATATGGCTCACCCGGCTTAAGTAACGCCAACACAGGTGTACTCGTCAGCATCTCTTTCAGCTTCCCGAAACTCTCCTCTCAAGCAGAAGACCAAACAAAAGGGACATCCTTCCCTGTCAACCTCGTCATCGGCTGGCCATACTCGCAAACCCCTTGACGAACCTCCAATAATAACCCGCCAACCCGAGAAAACTCCTGATCTTGGTAGCACTCCTCGGTCTAGGCCAACCTCTGATAGCCTCTATCTTATCCGGATCCACAGATACTCCCTCTGTAGACACAACGTGGCCAAGAAAGCTCATCTCCCTCTGTCAGAAACTGCACTTACTCAACTTCGCGTACAGCTTCTGCTCCTGCAGCTTCTTTAGAACCAACCTCAGATGCACCTCGTGCTCCTCTGGACTCCTCGAGTATACCAAAATATCATCTATGAAGATGATCACGAACACATCCAGATACTCCTGGAATACCCCGTTCATCAACCGCATGAACGCTGCTGGGGCATTCGTCAACCCAAACGGCATCACTACAAACACATAGTGTCCGTACCTCGTCCGAAAGGCCATCTTCCTGATGTCCACCTCATCAATCGGAATCTAATGGTATCCCGAAGCAAAGTCAATCTTGGAGAACCAGATAGCCCCTCGCAACTGATCCAGCAACTCATCAATGCGTGGTAGAGGGTACCTGTTCTTCACAGTGACTCGGTTAAGTCCCTGGTAATCGATGCTTATCCGGAAACTCCCATCCTTCTTCTTCACAAACAACACCGGCGCTCCCCACGGTGACACACTCGGCCGGATGAAACCCTTACCCAACAGACCATCCAGCTGCTTTTTCAGCTCTGCCATCTCTGCTGGAGCCATACGGTAAGGCGTCTTAGATATGGGAGTCGTCCCAGGTTCCAACTCAATCGTGAATGGATCCGACCGCGACGGTGGCAATTCCAACAGTGACTGAAACACATCTTGGAAATCCTGAACAACTCGAATATCCTCGATTGCAACCCCTCCAATAGACTCAGGCATCACCAGATACGCCTGGTAGCCCCTGAGAAACAACTACTCGGCCTGTATCATGGAAATCACGAGACTCCCAGAAGTCGGTCTTATACCCTGAAACACCAACCTCCCCATTTCCCCTCGAACACTACTCGTCCACGTCGACAGTCCAGATGGACCATGTACCGATCTAACCAATCCATCCCCAAAATGACATCGTACAGCTCCACCGGACAGATGATCAAGTCTGTTGGCATCGACTCCCATGCTACCAGCACATCCACACCACGAGCCTGCCCGAAAGTAGCCAACGGCCTACCACCAGCAACCTTGACTACTCCCGGCTGCTCCCCGAGATTGCTCTAGATTCCGCTACCCTCCGCATACTCCGGAGTAATGAAGCTATTCGTAACTCCCAAATCGAATAACACGTGGGACTCACATCCGCCCACAACTAAGGTCCCTGCACAATACCCATGTGCTTAAGACCCGACACTCTAACTCAGACTCACAATTTCCAACCAGACTAAATTCACAGAACCACGAATTTTAAAAGTCAAGTTCGAAAATACATGTGATCGGTCTGGCGCTAGAACCGCCTGCCTCTGCCGAGGTGAAGACCCGCGGCGTCGCCACAATCTGGGCCAAAGGCTAGACCGCTGCTACCGCCATCTGCTGTAGCTTAGGACACCTGGGCTTGATGTGCCCCGGGTCCCTGCAGTGGTAGCACACCTGAGCCGCCCGATCTTCCCTCCTCTTCGAACAGTCCGCCACCTTGTGGCCCATGCCATCGCACCCGAAGCATCTCAGACCACTCTGACCTCCTTGGCTCGGCCCTGAAGTGCTCTTCCACTTCCTCTTCTGACCCTGAGCAGGCTTGCCGCCCCTGCTCGACCCCGACTGCTGCTTCCTCTGCTGCTGCACCGGTGGACTAACCACCACAGCCTACTTCCTGAGATCCTCCTCGATCGCAGCAGCCGTCTCTACCAACTCTGCCCTCGTGGCGAACTTACTCGCCCTGCAGCGAGTCCTCAGATCAGCTGTAAGTCCCCCGAGGAACCTCCTCACCTAGGCCTGCTCACCCTCCATGCCCCTCCCAGCATGTACTAACAACCGACTGAACTCCAAATCAAACTCTCTCACAGTCCGACCTCCCTGAGTCAGGTTCAGGAACCTCGACTCCATCCTATCCACCGCCTCCTATGGAAAATACTTGGCGTTAAACTCTGCCAAGAAATCATCCCACACCATCTCGGCCTGAACCCTCCTGGTCTCGACCCCTCTCCACCATCTAGATCGTGAACCGCTAGATCCACTCTGTATCCCTCAAGACACCTGATCGAGCAAAAATTACGCTCCAATCTCCGCCGCCACTCATCGACCTCCTCAAGCCTGGCACCGCCCGAGAAAACTCCAGTGCCAATCCTTTGCATCTGTTCCATCATCCTCAGGTAGGATGGGAGCTCCTCTGCAACCTCCACAACTGGTTGTACATCAGCCCCTCTAGGCTGACCACCCGCGGCTACTGGCTGCACACCAGCCCCACCTGGCTGAACCCCCGGAGCCTGACCCGGAGCCGGTACCCTACCTGGTAACCACTCTAGAATCAACTGCAGCAAACCCGCCAGACGATCATCTCGGTCTTGGGCCAAACCTACAGAAGCACCCCCACCCGGGCCCTCCGCACCACCAGCTACCCCAGGACCCACACTGGCCCCACCAGCCCTCACACTGGTACTCGTAGCAGTCACACCTACAGAGCCCTCCCGAACCGTTTGGGAATCTGCCACCTGCTCTCTCACAGAACCCTGGGCCACACACACGGCAGCAGACTCACTCACAAGTCCCCGCCCGCATCCATGTCCATGACCACCACGGCCTCCACGGCCCCTACGACCTCTGCCTCTAGCACCTCTAGCCATAACTCTGCACTCATAGCAGACTACTAAGTACAAGAACAAAACAGAATCATACAACACTTACCGTAGAATCTCATTGAAGGCTCGGAAGAGATGATCTAGGACTCCAAACCCACACAGCAATCAATTGACTAACTCACATAATCAATTAATTCAACACACGCAATTGACTACCCATTTAATCAACTATGTTCTCCCGTCCTAGAACCATAAGGTCTCTGATACCAAATCAAAACAACCAGATATTATACCCGAAATAATATTCCCATAAATATTAAATTACACAATAATTCAACACAATAACAAAAGCGGAATAGATATAAACACAAACGAGACACTAGATCATCTCCTCTTCACAGCCAGATTCCACGATCACACTTTGTCTTTACCTGCATCACATGGTTATAAGAGATGCGTGAGTATTATCATAAACCTAGTGGTACGATCATCCCATCTACTTGGCTAGATGCACGGGTATAGGGAACAATCAAAACACCACACAACACAATTAAGCACACATCAACGAGCAAAGTCAATGAGCAAAGTCAACGAAAAGTCAACGTGAAGTCAACACAGAGTCAACGCAAGTTCCCTAATACTTGCATCAATCTAAACACTAACACCCTCAACACATGCAGTATTCAACCAACAATCAATCCAAATCCGCAATCAAAATAAATCCATCTACCTGCAAAGACCATGGTCACGCACTCACCTGATTCGAGATCGATTATCTCATCCACCACAGCTCAAAAACAGGATCGAAAAACTGTTCTGAAAACTAGACTGCGAGAGCTACAGAACGATATGTAGATCGTCTACTGGTTCTCTCTAGTTCGATGGGAAAACAGCTCGCAAACTCGCTGATCGGAGCTGAAAACAGAGATTTCAGAAAACGACATACTGACTTTGAAAGCACACAAAGAACGGATCATATCTCGTAATCAAGATCTAAAACCCAATATGGAAACTAGACAGAGAGAGCTATACAACCGTATGTAGATCACCTTATAAGTCCGTTTGGTCCGATAGGAATCCTTCCTCAAATAAGACTGATCGCAGCAACGAGCTGCACAAACCTCTCATATTAAAACGACCATAACTCCTCAAATACTCAACCGATTGACAAGCGGTTTCTTCCTAAATCAAGATAAAGGAGTGGAGAACTTACGCTGAAAATTTCATTCCGTTCTGATCAGAAATCTATTTCCGTCATCTCCTCCAAAACCGGCGGATTCT
>OZ053310.1:22084199-22137547 GCA_964056655.1 Arabis hirsuta
AATCGATAACAATACTTCGATTCCTCTCAATCCTCTCTCAACTCACGTTTTTCTCTGATTTTCAGCCCCAAAAACATGTTGTTCGACTTAAATAGCCAAACCTGCCGACACTTGCGTCGATCGATGCATAGCACCTGCGTCGATCGACGCATAGCACCTGCGTCGATCGACGTACCTGCCGACACTGTGTCGATCGACGCAACACCAGAACCCGACTTCTCACAAGTCCAAAACACGTGTATCGATCGACGCACCACCAAAAGTCCATTTTTTGGTTCACGGGCGTTACAGTATGAGCACTTATCATTTTGGTTTTATTATTTATCTTTGTCTCGTGAGTTTATATATTTATTTTTTTGTTCATCGTAAAATTTTATTTGAGATTTTGTGAAACTATATTTTAAACGTTGGTCTTTCTAATACGTTAAGAAATAAAATAGTTAAGATAAAAATTTTAAGTTAAATGTGTGGGTTAAAAAAATGAAGTTGATTGAATGTAAGAATTTCTTTTTATTAAGGTAAAAAACCGTATAATAAAAAATAAATTTTTCATATTTCATGAAATATATAGATCTTAAAAATAACATAAAAAATATTCTTTTTCTTTTAAGATTTTAGAAATATGGTTATGTCACTTGAATTTACTAATTGTTTCAACTATAAATTCATAAACACATTTTTAGTTTTTTAATATATATTTCTAGTCTTCAATTTATTAATTTTTATTTTTATTTATTTACTTAGTGTTTCACGGTTTTATTCTAAATTAAATTTTAAATAATTTTAAAAAAATAAAAAATTATGATTTAGTGTGTATTAAATGAACATTGTAAAACTTAAAATGTTTTTAAGAAATTTGTTACCCATAAGATAAAACTCTCCAATTATATAATTTATAGATTCAATACTTTACTAGGCCAATACCCGCGCATACGCGCGAGTTTTTTTATCGATTAAAATTTTAAAAATCATGGTGTGTAAATTTGTGATGGAAGATATAGGAGAAAAATTGTGGTAGAGGTTTTTTTGTGTAATATTCACAAAAGTTACATAAAATTTTCAGGAAAATTAACGTATACGAAAGATCATAGAATTGGAAGGCAAGAATTGTGTTTAAATTTGTCTTATTAAAATCATGTGGTGAGGGGGCCAAGTTGGAATTATCCATGCATATGAACATCTACGTGACCATAAACATATTTATAAACTTGTGTCTTGAAAGGTTCGAATTGATTCCATTGAAATGAGAACAAGCAACTTCAAAGACCATTTACAAGCAAATACCATATAAACTGTTATTGTGTTCATACATGATAGTTGGCGTTTGTCTACATTCTCCATTAAAAATAGGATCGTGTCCAAATGTCCATAAAAAATCTGTACACGTAACATGGTTGAGAGGAAATAAAATAAGATATAATTCTTTTGCAGGTTGACCAAGTGAGTTTGAATATATATAAGGATAAAAATAAATTTCTTTTATTGTTTTTAGGATTTATCAACTGTGTTTGTCCATCAAAATTGAAACAATGACATCTTTATTTTAGACCGAAAGAATTTTGAATTGAAATCAATGTAGATCAAGAGTATTCATATCCCCTGTTTCATTTCACAAATAGCCACTGTACAAACCCATGACACAGTAAGAGTTTTTCAACGAGGAGGTTTAAAAATGGATTACATCATAGAACCAAGAAATCAAGTTATTATAGAAAGAGAGATTTCTAGATAATACTAGCTCGAGATAAAGTTGAATTTTTAACAACGAGATTCACATAACGTAGTATCATAGCGTAAGATCACCAAATCATTGGCCAGGGAGAACTTTTTATCATCGGAGCAACAATTCCATTCAAATTCTTCATGAGAGTTCTCTGTCCCACTCCTATCAAATTAATCACACCACTACTTCTTATCGCTGTTCTCCTTGACAAAGTTCATAACCATCTTCGTCGAACAAACCGAACATGGTATGAAATCTCCAGGGCGGCCACCAGTGCTTCAACGTTAATTCCAACAGAAGCTAAAAAAGACAACAAGAGAACATAAAATTGAAGTCAAAGCCCTCGAGAGTAAATGGTCGAAAAAACTATTCAGGGGTTACGTTTGAGAAGTGCAAAAGATAACTTTTTGGTGGACACATGTCAATCACATAGGGCGCCACATGTCGCATAAATGGAGAATGCTCGTTCTTCTTTCATATCTTCTATATATTAATAGAGGAGACACTAGATGAAAAATCCTACGTGTCATGCAAAAAAGATTTTAAGGAACTCTTAAAGAAAGCTATTAAAAATTTTTCGTGACATGAACTATTATGCAAATAATTAGAAGAACTTAACTATATTTTAGCCCATTTTTTTTGTTTTTGGTCAACGATATTTTAGCCCAATTACCCACCAAATTTGTATCATATATATAATATATAATCATCAAACGAATATGGAAACAACGTGGTAATTAGTATGAAATTACCCTCGTTTATTAGAATATTCAAAAACTAAAACTCATTATTTTTTTAATACATGGGAGAAAGTAAAAAAAACAAAAAAAATCAAATGGTATATATCTCTCATATTTTATCTTACAAAAATTAATTTGCATGGCACTTAGATTAAATGTAGATAATTTTTGAAAAATATCACTTTTGAGATGCCATTTTTCAAAAATGCCATCATTTAGAATTTGTTTTCAAAAGTGTCACTAATCCTATATATATTAATTGAGTAGATATTTGGTAAAAATTCATATGGTTTTTAAAGAACATGTTATTTAAATTAACCAATGAAAATATTTCTATTAAAACTATATTTGGTGGAAATCTACATGTTTTTATTAATTTTATAATATAAATCTATTAATACATGTTTTACAAATTTAAGTTTAACTAAAAAAGGAAAATTGCAAAAATGCCACTTTTTATGTGCACATTTGCAAAAATTTCAGTTAGAGATTTTCAATTGTAAAAATGCCACTAGTTATAGATTTTTAAAACCTATATCTTAAAATTCTAAACAATAAAAAATGTTTTGACCCATAAACCCCTCTAAACCCTCGTAACTAAACCTTAATAGAAAATAATTAACTCAAACATAAATAATATAAAGAAAAATAATTTTGGAAAAGTGGTTTTTTTGTAAATATTTCAAAAGTGTGGCATTTTTCGAAATTTTTCTTAAAAAAATTGATATATTAAGAAGCTTTTCATTATTATTGAAACAACCAGATTTTTTTTTTTTTTTTTTTTAAACCCGAAATAATATTCCCATAAATATTAAACCACACAATAATTCAACACAATAACAAAAGCGGAATAGATATAAATACAAACGAGACACTAGATCATCTCCTCTTCACAGCCAGATTCCACGATCACACTTTGTCTTTACCTGCATCACATAGTTATAAGAGATGCGTGAGTATTATCATAAATACGCAGTGGTACGATCATCCCATCTACTTGGCTAGATGCATGGGTATAGGGAACAATCAAAACACCACACAACACAATTAAGCAAAAAGTCAACACGAGAAGTCAACCCCAAAAAGTCAACGCAAAGTCAACCCCAAAAAGTCAACGCAAAGTCAATCCCGAAAAGTCAACGTAAAGTCAACCACAAACCACGATACTTACGTTGATCTAAACACTAAAAACGCCCCAAACAAGCACTGATCGAACAACAAATCAACTCAATTCGCAATCAAACACACCAATACCCGCAAAACCATGGTCACGCACCCACCTTGTTTCGGAAGAGAATACCTCGCGACTTACTACACCAAATCACGATCGGAAAACGGCTCTGGAAACTAGACACCGAGAGCTTACCAACGGTGTTTAACGTGTCTCCTAACTCTAAGCAGTTCGACGGGAAAACAGCTCACAAACTCGTTGATCGGAACTAAAAACAGATAATTCAGAAACCGACACACTAACTTAAAAAGCCCACAAAGAACGGAGATCACCTCTGAATAAATTGAACTCGGTGTCTGTGGAAAGCTAAGACTCAGAGCTTTCCAATGATATCTAATTCGTCCGCTTGGTCCTTACAGAACGATGGGAATCGTCCTTTGAAGTGGACTGATCGTAGAAACGATGCTTCAGAAACATCTCTCAGTAAAACGACCATAACTCCTAGAATACTGAACCAAATGACAAGCGGTTTCTTCCCAAATCAAGATAAGAAAGAGAAGAACTTACCCTCAAAATTAGAGACCGATCCGAGCAGAACTCTCTGGCTGTTCGTCTCTTTTAAATCCGGCTGAAACTCTCCTTCCTCCTCTCTTTCTCTTCTTCTCTCTCTTCCTCTTCTTCCTCTCTTTCTCACGTTCTCTCCCTCTGTCTTCTAACAACTCTGATACTCACTTATTGACTCAACATTTCCCACAAAACAAGGGTCCTTAAAACAAGGGTCCCCCCCCCTTTTTGACTTTTATAACCCCTTTTGACTATTATATACATATAACACAGCAACTCGGTTTTCAACCAAAACAACTCAGGTTTCCAGTCTAAACCCGCCTAACCGAGCGATTAAAAACTTAATCCGCTAGTTCAAATCGAGTTGGTATCGATCGACACCCGAACCAAAAATACATAATTGGTTCGCGGGCGTTACAATTCTCCCCCACTAATAAGGATTCGTCCTCGAATCACACAACTCTGTCACCCCACAACTCGCCCTCCTGGCCAACATAAAATCCCGTCCCACTGTACTCGCGATCAACCTCAATCCATACACCACTCCACCACCCTAGGGTGCACTTCCAAGCCGCAACCTGATCAGATTCACCCGAAAACATACACGATGCAACGTTCTTAATCCGGATTAGGCCTGTCCATTTGTTTGCGCAACAATCAAACAAGAACACGAACAACCAACCGTAGACCTAAAGTTAGACCAAAGGTGCTACATCTGCTACCAGGATCATAGGCGAAACCCTAGCCTAAACATCCACATCCACATCACACTTCTGACCTACCCGGCCGGTGTACTCGGAGATCCTTCCCGATTTCCACAGTCCATCCAGTCTCGTACTTACAATCACGTTCAGATGCTACAGCTCATAACTCATACTCATACCCCATATACTGATACTCGTACTTACTCGCAGGATCGTCACCCTTTGAGCTACAAAGTGCAGAGAACCCACTATTCCCTAGAGAGAACCACTATCCCTCAAGTATATGTAGAGAACCCACTGCTCCCTAGAGAGACCCACTATCCCTCGAGTATACGCAGGGAACCCACTATTCCCTGGAGTGACCCACTATCCCTTGAGTATATACAGAGACCCACCGTCCCCTGAGACAATAGTCTGAACCGCATAACATAACCACCTGTCGACCTACACGACCCCACTAGTCACCTCGTCAACAGAACTCGCACTTATGACACCAGAATTAATACGAATACTCCATCATATTAACTCATCGCAAATGTATAATCGTTATAACTCAAACGAAATACAACACATAGATCACATGCGTACGAGACTGAATATAGATAACATAACTCAAGCCTCCGCTTGCTTCTCGAACCACTTCGCGAACTTTGCCTTCATCTTCGCCTCTGGTTCCCACGTCTCCTCCTCGGTACCATCACAGTCCCACACGACTCTCAGCAATGGTATCCTCTTCCGGTGCAGAACCTTGACTCTCTTCTCGAGAATCCTCACCGGTCGCGCCTCCAACGTCATGTTGGGCTGAAGATCCTCCGGAATCGTAGCCAACACCTCCTCAGACTCATGTAAACACTTCCGCAGCATCAACACATGGAAGACCTTATGAAAAACCTTCATACTCTGAGGTAACTCCAACCGATAAGCCACCGGTCCTATCCGCTCCAAAACTTTGAACGGACCCATAAACCTCGGACTTAGCGTATTCTTAGAAATGGATCTGTTAGGACCCCTCAACATCGCCGCCTTGAGATACACCAAATCTCCCAACTCGAACTCCAACTCTTTCCTCCTCTTATCGGCGTAACTCTTCTGCCGATCCTGAGCCTCCTTCATGTTCAGCCTCAAGACACGGATCCTCTCCGTCATCTCCTGAACAAAATCTGCACCAAACAGGCTCCTCTCCCCCATTTGGGTCCAACATAATGGTGTACGACATGGTTGCCCATACAGAGCCTCATACGGAGCCATCCCAATGCTCGCCTGGTAACTATTGTTATACGCAAACTCCATCAGGTTCAGATGATCCGCCCAATGTCCACCGTAATCAAGCATAGACATCCTCAGTAGATCCTCCATTGTCTGAATCGTCCTCTCAGACTGCCCGTCCGTCTGTGGATGATATGCTGTACTCATATGCACCTTAGTGCCCATCTCACCCTGAAACGCCCTCCAGAACTCTGAAGTAAACCTCGGATCCCTGTCTGACACTATACTCGCTGGCACCTCGTGCAACCTCACAATCTCACCCACATACTTCCTAGCCAATACCGCCGCTCCGTCAGTTATCTTAATGGCAAGAAAATGTGCTGACTTGGTCAGACGATCCACAATCACCCAAATCGCATCATACGTCCGAGACACAGGTAAACCCGTCATGAACTCCATGGTAATCAAGTCCCACTTCCACTCAGGAATAGGTAAACTCTGTAACAACCCGCTCGAAACCTGATGCTCAGCCTTCACCAGCTGACACACGTTGCACGCTGTAACACAACTCGCTACATCCCTCTTCATCCCGACCCAGTGATAATACCGCTTCAGATCCCGGTACATCTTAGTCGCTCCCGGATGAACAGATAACATACTCGCATGTGCCTCACGAAGAATCTCCTGTCTCAGCTCAACAACATTAGGCACACACACGCCCCTTCACAAGCATCGTCCCATTCGTCGAGACCGAATACTCTGAACCTGCAGCCCTCGACGCCTTAATCAAAACCCGATCCTGCTCCTGCGCTGCTCGAACTCTACTCAACAAGTCTGCCTGGTTAACTGCCTCTAACCACAACGGCTCCTGAGATATCACGCATAACCTCAACGTGCTAAACTCACCCATCAGAACTTCCAAATCATGCTCCCGAGCCGAAGCAACTCTCTTCCGACTCAATGCGTCTGCAACCAAGTTAGCCTTCCCCGGATGGTACTCAATCTCAAGATCGTAATCCGCTACCAACTCCATCCAGCGCCTCTGTCTCACTCTGGCTGCGTGAAGAAATACTTCAGGCTCTTGTGATCCGTAAATACCTGTACTTTCCCGCCATAAAGCTAAGATCTCCAAATCTTTAAAGCGAAGATCACCGCTGCCAGCTCCAAATCATGGGTAGGATAATTTCACTCGTGCTTCCTAAACTGCCTCGACGCATAAGCAATTACCTTCCCATGCTGCATCAACACACAACCCATACCAACCCCTGAAGCATCCGTATACACTACGAATGGCTCACCCGGCTCGGGTAACACCAACACTGGTGTACTTGTCAACATCTCCTTCAGCCGCGCAAAACTCCCCTCGCATGCTGAAGTCCAAACAAAAGGGACATCCTTCCCTATCAGCTTCGTCATCGACTGTGCCATACTCGCGAAACCCTTGACGAACCTCCTGTAATACCCTGCCAACCCAATAAAACTCTAGATCTCGGTTGCATTCCTCGATCTAGGCCAATCTCGGATAGCCTCAATCTTCGCCGGATCAACAGACACTCCATATGCATATATCACGTGACCGAGAAAACTGATCTCTCGCTGCCAGAAACTGCACTTGCTCAACTTAGCATACAATTTCTGCTCCCTTAGCTTCTCCAAAACCAGCCACAGGTGTACCTCGTGCTCCTCAGGACTTCTCGAATACACCAAAATATCATCGATAAAGATGATCACGAACTCATCCAGATACTCCCTGAAAACCCCGTTCATCAACGTCATGAACGCTGCTGGTGCATTTGTCAAACCAAAAGGCATCACCAAGAACTGATGGTATCCCGAAGCCAAGTCAATCTTGGAGAACTAGGTAGCCCCTCGCAACTGATCCAGCAACTCATCAATGCGTGCCAGAGGGTACCTGTTCTTCTCGATTACCGGTTAATTCCCCGGTAATCGATGCACAACCGGAAACTCCCATCCTTATTCTTCACAAACAACACCGGCGCTCCCCACGGTGACACACTCGGCTGAATAAAACCCTTATCCAACAAATCATCCAGCTGCTTCTTCAGCTCTGCCATCTCTGCTGGAGCCATACGGGAAGGTGCCCTAGATATCGGAGTAGTCCCAGGTTTCAACTCAATAACAAACGAATCCGACCGCGATGGCGGTAATCCTTGCAATGACTGAAACACATCCTGGAAATCCCGAACAACTCGAATATCCTCAACTGCAACCCCTCCAACAGACTCGGCATCACTATCGTCACCAGATACGCCTCGCAGCCCTTGAGAAGCAACTGCTCGGCCTGTATCGTGGAAATCACGAGACTCCCGGAAGTCGGTCTTACACCCTGATAAACCAACCTCCCCGCCTCTCGTTCAAACACTACCCGTCCTCGATGACAATCGAGATGCACCCTGTACCGATCCAGCCAATCCATACCCAAAATGACATCGTACAGCTCCACCGGACTGATAATTAGATCTGCTGGCATCAACTCTCCTGTCACCAGAATATCAACTCCACAAGCCCGTCCGAAAGTAGCCAACGTCCTCCCTCCAGCTACCCTCACTACCCCGTGCTGCTCCCCAGAATCACTCCGGATCCCGCTGCTCTCCGCACACTCCGGCGTATGAAGCATTTACTTGCTCCAGAATCGAACAGGACATGAGACTCATGACCGCCTACAACTAAGGTCCCTACACAATTCATGTGTCGTGATAAACGTACCCGCTCTACACTGGGTCCTCAGCTCTGGTCGAAGTCCTCTCAGGAACCTCTTCACCTGGTCCCTCTCGCTCTCCTAGTCTCTACCAGCGTACACCAGAAGTCTGCCGAACTCCTCATCGAACTCCCGGACTGTACGGCCACCCTAAGTCAAAGCCAAGAACTTCTCCTCCAACCGATCCACTGCCTCCGGCGGATAGAACTTGGCGTTCAATTCCGCCACGAAATCCGCCCAAGTCATGCCCGCCCGTGGTCTCCTGGCGATAATCCCTCTCCACCAAAGATGCGCATCACTCACAAGATGATGCACCGCCAAGTCCACCCAGTACTCCTTCGGACACCTCAAGGACTGGAAATTATGCTCCAGTCTACTCATCCACTCACTCGCCTCCTCAGGCTTAGTACCCCTGGAGAAGAATGCGGTAGTAATCCGCCCCATCTGCCCCAACATCTCCAGGTAGGAAGGAACCACAACCCCTGCCGCTACACCCGGCTGAACCCCCGCAACACCTGGCGCCACCGGAGCCTGACCCTGGGCCGGCGCCACGCCCGGTAGATACTCCAAGATCTGCTGTAGCAATCGCACCATAAGGACATCCTGCTCCTGGGCCCCACCTGCAGCAGCACCCGCTTGTGGGCCCGCTGCACCACCACCTACTGGACCCTCCTGACGTGCCTGTGAATCCGCTGCCTGCTCCTGAGCAGCACCCTGTGCCGAACCCGCGGCAGACTCACACACTGGAACCCGTCCGCGTCCGCGTCCACGTCTTCGTCCACGACCTCGTCCTCGTCCTCGTCCTCCGGAACCTCTCGCCATCTCTCACTTCACTTCCCACAGAATATACTAAGAACACTAGAAAAGCGAGAATTAACACGAAATACACATACCGTGGAATCTCTTTGAAGGCTCGAAGATGATGATCTAGGACTCCAAACCCACACAACAGTCAATTGACTAATTACTCATAATCAATCAAGTAATCCACAAAAAACGTAATTGACAATCACATTCAATCAACTACGTTCTCCCGCCCTAGAACCATAAGGGTTCTGATACCAAAATGAAACAACCAGATTTTTTTTTTTTTTTTTTTTTTAACCCCGAAATAATATTCCCATAAATATTAAACCACACAATAATTCAACACAATAACAAAAGCGGAATAGATATAAATACAAACGAGACACTAGATCATCTCCTCTTCACAGCCAGATTCCACGATCACACTTTGTCTTTACCTGCATCACATAGTTATAAGAGATGCGTGAGTATTATCATAAATACCCAGTGGTACGATCATCCCATCTACTTGGCTAGATGCACGGGTATAGGGAACAATCAAAACACCACACAACACAATTAAGGAAAAAGTCAACACGAGAAAACCTCGAAAAGTCAATGCAAAGTCAACCCCGAAAAGTCAACGCAAAGTCAACCCCAAAAAGTCAACGTAAAGTCAACCACAAACCACGATACTTACGTTGATCTAAACACTAAAAACGCCCCAAACAAGCATTGATCGAACAACAAATCAACTCAATTCGCAATCAAACACACCAATACCCGCAAAACCATGGTCACGCACTCACCTTGTTTCGGAAGAGAATAACTCGCGACTTACTACACCAAATCAGGATCGGAAAACAGCTCTGGAAACTAGACACCGAGAGCTTTCCAACGGTGTATAAAGCGTCTCCTAAATCTAAGCAGTTCGACGGGAAAACAGCTCGCAAACTCGTTGATCGGAACTCTGATTAAACCGAACTCGGTGTCTGTGGAAAGCTAAGACTCAGAGCTTTCCAATGATATCTAACTTGTCCACTGGGTCCTTACAGAATGACGGGAATCGTCCTTTGAAGTGGACTGATCGCAGAAGCGATGCCTCAAAATTAGAGACCAATCCGAGAAGAACTCCCTGGCCGTTCGTCTCTTTTAAATCCGGCTGAAACTCTCCTTCCTCCTCTCTTTCTCTTCTTCTCTCTCTTCCTCTTCTTCCTCTCTTTCTCACGTTCTCTCCCTCTGTCTTCTAACAACTCTGATGCTCACTTATTGACTCAACATTTCCCACAAAACAAGGGTCTTTAAAACAAGGGTTCCCCCCCTTTTTGACTTTTATAACCCCTTTTGACTATTATATACATATAACACAGCAACTCGGTTTTCAACCAAAACAACTCGGGTTTCCAGTCAAAATCCGCCTAACCGAGCGATTAAAAACTTAATCCGCTAGTTCAAATCGAGCTGGTATCGATCGACACCCGAACCAAAAATACATAATTGGTTCGCGGGCATTACAAAGGGGACAAGGAGGACGATACTACTGGAGAGGAAGAGGACGTGGTCGTTTTGGTTCCTTCCAAAACGGATCATATAGACTGGGACGAGACAAAGAAAGAGAGGCGATGATAACATGCTATCGATGCGATAAACAAGGTCATTATGCATCTAACTGTCCCGATAGGTTACTTAAGCTTCAAGAAGCAGTTGAGAAGAAGGGTGATGACACACAAGAAGCCGGTGGACTGATGATGCATGAGGTGGTCTACCTCAACGAACAAAAGGTGAAACCAAAAAGCTTTGAAACAAGCCTAGATACTGAAAACGTGTGGTACCTTGACAATGGTGCGAGCAACCATATGAGTGGAAACCGAGGGTTCTTCTTTAGTCTCGACGAGAGTGTGATAGGAATGGTTAGATTTGGAGATGATTCACAGGTTGACATAAAGGGTAAAGGTTCCATTCGTTTCGTACTCAAGAAGGGTGCGAAGAGAGTATTACACAATGTGTATTACATACCGGAGTTGAAGAGCAACATAATAAGTCTTGGTCAAGCTACGGAAGTAGGATGTGAGGTTCTAATGAAAGGAGATTTGCTGATGCTTTATGATCGCTTGGGACAGTTGATAGTAAGAACAACAAGGTCAAGAAATCGTCTTTACAAAGTTGTCTTGGAAGTTGAAGATACGAAGTGCCTACAGTTAACAACTATGACCGAATCATCAAAGTGGCATGCACGTTTGGGTCATGTTAACTCGGAGACAATGAAGATGATGATTAATAAAGAGCTAGTGAGTGGTATACCAAGAATCACGGTGGAAAAGGAGATTTGTGCGTCTTGCCTCTTTGGGAAACAAACAAGGAAATCTTTTCCTCAAGCTACCATATATCGAGCCTCTAAACCTCTCGAACTCATTCATGGAGATCTTTGTGGACCTATCACACCTTCCACTGTGGCTCATAAGAGGTACGTTTTTGTGATCATTGATGATTACTCACGGTATATGTGGACTATCTTGTTGAAGGAAAAGAGTGAAGCATTTGAAAAATTCAAAATTTTCAAGATACTTGTTGAGCAAGAAACAAAGGCTATGGTGAAGACGTTTCGAACGGATAGAGGAGGAGAAGTCGTGTCTTATGAATTTCAAGGTTTTTACGATAAGTATGGAATCAAAAGACACTTAACAGCACCATATTCTCCTCAGCAGAACGGTGTCGTCGAAAGACGTGATAGAACTCTCTTGGAGATGACTAGGAGTATCTTGAAGCATACGAATGTACCAAATTACCTTTGGGGAGAGGCCGTGAGACACGCTACTTATTTAATCAACAGAATTACAACAAGATCGCTGAGTAAATCTACGCCATATGAGATGCTTAAAGGGAAGAAGCCAAGTCTCGATCATATTAGAGTGTTTGGTTGCGTCGGGTATGCAAGAACAGAGGATGTTGGGAGAAGAAAGCTAGATGACTGGTCGAGAATGTTGGTACATCTCGGAACAGAACCCGGTTTGAAGGCTTACCGGTTGTTTGTGAAACAACCCGATATTTTTTTTTTTTTTTTTTATAAATGCTAACCCTCAATAACCCAATCAAACCATCACATCAAACATTCAGCGAAAATCAATTATGCAATTTAAACCATTAAATAAACCATTCAATAAATCTCATACTTTACTGAACTAAACATTTCAATTCCAGAATCAAACAATTCTAACATCAAGAACCTAGCAAGGCTAACAACATAAATCACTCAATCGAGACGCTAGATCATCTTCTCTTCGATTCCACGATCACATACTGTCTTTGCCTGCATCACATGGTTATAAGAGATGCGTGAGTATTATCATAAATACCCAGTGAGACGGTCATCCCATCTACTTGCCTATACACATAGGCATAAGAAAATGATACAATACCAGGGTGAGCAATCAACAATGCAACACACGAACAATCAAACGCGAAACAGCATCAACTTGTGCGTCAGTCGACGCAAACACCATGCGTCGATCGATGCACTCCAGATCATGCATCGATCGACGCAACCACAATGCATCGATCGATGCACCACACCTGCGTCGATCAAAACTCAACCCCGGTCTCGATCGATGCTGTGCACGTGTGTCGATCGACGCAAAACACTTGCGTTGATAGACGCACAAACCGTAGAATCCCGAAATCCACCAAAACAACATGAAATCCAACAATCAATTGCATCCTATCAATTTCTTTACCCAGATAAGCCATGGTCACGCACTCACCTCGATTCAGAGAGAAAATCGGATAAAAAATGCTCAAAAACGCTCAAGAACACGAAGAACGGATCCACCAAAATCCGAAGTCCTTCCCTGTACGATCCTCTCTCGCTCTCACAGCCTCACTAACACCAATACAAGCCTATAGGATTGAAAACACGAAGGAAAACAACGATAAAACCTTCTCCTCTCAATCCTCTCTCTTTCACTCTGTTTTTGATCCGTTTTTTCTGCCCAAAAACCCGTTGTTCGACTTAAATAGCCAACCTGCCAACACTTGCGTCGATCGACGCAAGACCGTTTGACTTAATCAGTCAAATCTGCCGACACCTGCGTCGATCGGCGCAAACCAGAACCCGACTTCTTACAAGTCCAAAACACGTGCATCGATCGACGCACCACACCTGCGTCGATCGACGCACCACACCTGCGTCGATCGACGCAACACCAAAAATCCACTTTTTGGTTTGCAGGCATTACAGTTTGATCCTATGACAAAGAAAATCGTAGTTAGCCGAGACGTGATCTTCGATGAAAGCAAGAATTGGAGCTGGAACAATATTGAAATGGAGAAAGGTAGTGACTCTGGAACGTTTGTCATTAATTCGGGAGAGTATGGTAATAAGGGGATTGAAGCTCGAGAAGAAACAGAGGAGAATAATCATGACACTCAAACGTTAAGTGAGAATGTGATGAATGAAGAAGAAGTAGAAAACGTTGGAGATGGAGATGGAGAGAGTGAAGATGATAGTGTGAATGAGTCCATGCCATTACCACAGCTGAGAAGATCAACGAGACCGCGTGAAAGGCGAACGTCTTTTGTTGATTATGTTCTCATCGCAGAGTATGAATGCGAACGTCTTTTGTTGACATTGAATGATGAACCATGGAGTTTTAGCGAAGCAAGAGAGTTAAAGGTATGGATAGAAGCGTGTGAAGATGAACTCTCTTCAATAGAAAGAAATAAGACTTGGGAATTGGTAGATCTTCCCGCTGGAGTCAAGCCTATCGGTTTGAAATGGGTATTCAAGATAAAACGCAATTTTGATGAGAGTATCAACAAATACAAAGCACGATTAGTGGCGAAGGGGTATGTTCAGGAACACGGCATTGATTATGATGAAGTGTTCGCTCCCGTGGCACCCATTGAGACGATTCGTTTCATCATTGCGATAGCAGCCTCAAGTAGTTGGGAAATACATCATCTTGATGTAAAAATCGCGTTTCTCCACGGTGAACTGAAAGGCAGAAGTCTATGTCACTCAACTGGAAGGATTTATACGCTTAGGAAGTGAGGACAAGGTTTAGAAATTGAAGAAAGCTCTTTACGGTTGAAAGCAAGCACCTAGAGCTTGGAATGAGAAGCTGAACAAGATCCTTAGAGAATTGAAGTTTCATGGATGCTTAAAGGTTCCATCGTTATATCAAAGGAAAGAGAAAGAACATCTCCTTATCGTGGTAGTGTATGTCGATGATCTACTAGTCACAGGTTCATCTTTGAAGATGATTCTCGAGTTTAAAAGGGAGATGGCAACCAAGTTTGAGATGAGTGATCTAGGGAAGTTGACGTTTTATCTTGGAATTGAAGTGCGACAATTTGAAGGAGGTATCGTTCTCAATCAAGAGAGATATATGCGCAGAGAATACTAAGAGAAACTGGAATGGATGGCTGCAACTTGTGTCATGTACCGATGGAACAAAATCTGAAGCTCTCAAAGGCTCAAAAGGAGAAAAGCATTGATGAAAAGGAGTATAGAAGAAGCATTGGGTGTTTAAGGTATCTACTTCATACTCGTCCAGATTTATCTTATAGTGTTGGGGTTTTAAGTAGATATACGCACGAGCCAAAAGAATCCCATGGAACGGCGCTAAAACAAGTTTTGAGGTATTTGCGAGGAACATCTTCTTTTGGTCTTGTGTTCACACGATCGAATGGTGAAAGACTCATGGGCTATAGCGATAGCTCACACAATGTTGATGAGGATTATGGTAAAAGCACAACAGGACATATGTTCTATTTCGCCGATTGTCCAGTTACTTGGTGTACACAAAAGCAAGAGACTGTGGCTTTGTCATCTTGTGAGGCCGAATTCATGGCTGCTACAGAAGCTGCCAAACAAGCTATTTGGCTTCAAGAGCTCTTTGCTGAGATAACGGGGAAGGAATGTGAGAGGGTGACTATTCAGATCGATAATAAGTCGGCCATTGCACTAACTAAGAACCCGGTGTTCCATGGTCGAAGCAAGCATATACACAAGAGATATCACTTCATTCGTGAGTGTGTCGGGAATGAACAAGTGGAGGTTGAGCATGTTCCGGGAAGTGAGCAGAAGGCAGATATATTGACAAAAGCACTTGGAAGAAACAAGTTCAAGGAAATGAGAAGTCTTATTGGAGTTCAAGATGTGAAAGAAGATGCTTTCAAGCTTAAGGGGGAAAATGTTGTTGTAAGCTTGAAATAACTTGAGGGTTAAGCTATGTATATTTAGGAGAATCTAAATATACATATCCAATATGGGAGTTTTCCTTTTAATTAATGAGTTATCTAGAATAGGGTTTTGGAGTTATATTTCCCTATATAAGGAGGTGCTAAAGTTGTAGCACAATTTATGAGATTTGTAAGTTTAAGGTTTTGAGTTATTTTCCTTATTAATAAGAGAGTCATTCTTATTAAGCATTGAGTTCATAATCTCGTGAAGCTAGACATATAAGATACACACATGAAATTGTTGTTCTCGTCTATCCATTCCTTCCTTAGAAACATGATATATATGATTTTTGGGGGAATTGATTTATATTGACTGTTTGGATGTTTCGACTGTCTTTGTTGGAAAAAGAGTTGTATTGTGAAACTAATTTCCAACATATCTTACTTTAATCTTCCTTGATGTTGCAGGGCCGAAACTTGGATCAGCTATACAAATTTGAAAACGTGACTTCTTGTTATTCCATAAGCAAGTTTTGTTATTCCAAGCGTTTGGATTTCATGGAAAAAAATCATTAGGGTTTAATCATGATTTTGTAATTTCTTGGTCATTTCTTCACATTGAGTACTTGTTTGATTTTCATTGGATTTGTTTCCAGCATGTTGGACAAGAATACAAAAGCTGCAATGGCTCTAATGGAGGTGACAATGCAAGGACGTTGTCTCATTGACTTGGTAGTCATCTTCTTCAACCGGTGATTATAGTTCGTAAGAAGCATATTTATAGTTTGTTATAGTCTATTAGTCAACTTTGTTTTGTTTACTTCTTGATTAAAATATCAAAACTTGGTTAATAATTTGATTAGAAATAACAAAAAAAAATATATACCATTTTTTTTTTAACTTGGTTAATGCAAAAGTATGAAATATTTTGAATTTCCAATATTTGTATCAAAATGATAAAAGAATGTGATAAACTTAACAAAAGAAAAGGAACGTGATAAACATTGTAGGAATTGCTGCTAAATAATTTGTGGTATTCTTGATCATTCTCATATACATATCTTTTATGGTGAATTACAAATGAGTTATGTCCAAGGCTTTAATTAGTTACGTATAATTTCATACGCCTAATCTGATATTGATTTGGACCAAAGCGAGTTCGAAAATCTTTTTGATGAGAACATACTCACTCTTGGATTGTTTGGTTACTGTCTATAGAATATGTTAACTAAAAGATGAGTTCATGTATTCTTTTTATAAAAGATGATTATATCTCTTCAACTCAAAACTTGGTATTTCCGCTTTTTTTTCCCTTTTCACTTAATAAATTTAGAAAGGAAGGCTGGAAGCTCAAAGTCAATCCGTGGATGCATGTCTTGAAAAATCATATGAATTTAATTTAATTTCAAATGCAATAACAATGCAAGAAAAGATACAACCAAATAAATAATGGATATATATATATATATATATATTAAAAAATTCATTTTATATTTTGAAATCAAAACCCGCGCGTATGCGCAGATAATCACCTTCATATCCTACCAATTTTTAAATCCATGGTAAATGCCAGAACAACTTTATCTTTCTAATTTGGATTTGTTGGTTTTCTGTCTTTGTTCAACAGGTGAAGAAGATACGCAGAGAATTTGAATTGTTAATGGGAAATTATAACCCCAAGAATGGATGCAATATGCACCACCGCATTGGCTTGGCCTAATGATAAACTCAAGTTCCTCTAAAATTTTTTAACTTCTTGTTGCTCTTAAACTTTTATAAGCACGTTGATTTGAAACTCATGTACGAACTTATATATCTCTTGAGTTTTTAAATCTTTGTAATAAGTATGATCTTTTACATTGAAAGTGAAACCTGTAGTTAATCTTCGCTTCATCAGAGTGCCGAATCTTTTTGTTGGTTATGTCAATTATCAAAGTTATTAACAAAATAACAACATATAATTTTCGACCAGAAAAACAAACACATAATTAAACGATAATGAAATACTTTGTTGGCTGTGTCGATAATATAAGCTTTGACCAAATTAACGAGAAGTTTTCTTTTCTTTTTTTTTTGTTTTTTTGGTCAAGAACGGGAAGATTTCAAGCAATATTGCTAACAAGATTTGGCCTCAACTAAATTGACAATAAACCTCAATTATTATATTTCAAACCCTATACCCTAAACCACAAATATTATATCTCAAATCCTATATCCAAACCCATATGCGCTAAAACTCTAAAAGTAATTATTAGTTTAGAATTAAGGACATATGGTTTGGGAATTAGGTAAAGGGTTTGAAATATAATGTTTTATGGATTATGAGTGTTTGATTCACGTTTGTAAGAAAATGTTTTAAGGAGTACTTCTCAATTAAGAAAGGAAAGTCAACAAATTATTGTTTCATACTAACAACATAAAATAGAATAGAAACAACTATATACCAACTATATTACAAAGATACAAACTAAGAAGAAGAAGAAGAAGTTAGAGAATCTCTTACTTTAGGGTTTTAGGATACCAAGATATATATATAGACCAAACTTTTTGATATATGATTTTGGGTTTTTAAAGATTTACGAGTGTTTGATTCCTGATTTAAGGTTTCACAAGTGGCAGATATTTTTTCTCATAACACTATTAAAAACCCAAATTGTTATTTTCACAAATAACAGATAATCTCTTCTTAAAGATAGGCTGAAGAAGACGACGATATTTGGTTCGATTGAGACTTTTTACTCGCCATCTATCAAAACCCGAAACCCTTCAACTCAATTTCCCCTAATTCTTGAAGATGAAGAAGATGAAAAAAGACTCGTTCGTAACTCAGATGAAGAAACGATATAGATTTAGGTTTTTGTTTTTGTCTTTTTTTTACCTCTTAATACGACATCGTTTTATGCTTAACGAAGAAAAAAAAAATTAATCTGACTCAATAATCACATTTTCGTGAGTAAGCTGCCTTGTCAGCTCTGTTAACGGAAAATCTAACGCCGTAATCATTCATGTATATATACGCCAAATTTAATTTGGTTGGGTAAGAAAATTTAAATTTTCAAGAGTTTATGTAGATTTACGCACTTTTCAATAAAGCAAGTAGAAATTTTTGTACTACCCAACTGTTCAGGTACAAATAAGCCGAAACTTCATGCAAATCTAATATTGATTTTAAAAGTCCCGGTAAAAGTCCCATATTGCCTTCTATTTAAACCTTTCCGAGTCAAAAGAATATTTAACAGCTTAGATCTTATTTCAAAACCCACATGGGATTGGCACTAAATGTTAAGAAAATAACCGGTCAAATCTGCGAACGACTGCAAAAACACAGACTCGATTTGTTAACGGAGTTCGGTCAATTTGTGCCTACGTCACCGGACCTGCTACAGATCTTTTATTATCAACCAGGAAATATTATCCATTGTGAACAGTAACTTCGTCATGAACAGTAACTCTGTCATGAACAGTTACTCCGACGTGAACAGTGAACAGTAACTCCATCGTGAACAGTGACTCCGACGAAATTACAAAGCTCTCAACTCAACACCCAAACCCAATTACACTCAAAGAGAACAACTCTCTTTCACAAAGAAAACTATTTTTCCTCTCACTTTCTTTCTCTCCCACACTCACTTTTTCTTTATTTTTGGTTTTGGGATGTTAGGATGATCTTGGGATAATAGATTATGATGAGGAGCTCACGTATTTATAGCACATTGGAGAAGGAGGTTGTGAAGTGTGAATGAGTGATCCAAAATTGTTGAAACAAAATCAACCTCCATTTTTTACTCCTTTCACCAACCTCCCATTCTTGACTTGTGAAGCTTCCTTCACCAACCTCCATTTTCACCACCGTCCATGACTAACAATCTCCCACTTGAAGACTGATTTCAATCTGTCTTCACACCTTGATCAATACAGCAGGTCTTCTCTGCTTGTTACTCTAACAAGCCAACTGAGGTCGTACATAACCTCAGTTTCTCATACGGTACAGTCTTCGTCAACATATCTGCCGAATTTTTACTTCCTGGGATATTTGATATAATGCGTTTTTGGCGCATTCTAAACCTTGTTTTGTAGGCTTTTATCGAGTTTTTCACTCTCTATCGAGTCATTCTAGGTGCAAAAAGTGGCTGAAAGCAATGACGGGAACTTGCAATCGGATTCGCCTAGAAAGGAATGAAGTTGGACCCTTTTTGAACATTCTGGAGAAAGGGAGCACCTAGTACAAAAGAGGGAGCACCTGCTCCCAGCAGAGTCATTAATGGGCCTTTTGCAATACCCCAATTTTTGCAACCCTATTTTGGGCCAGCCGCCGTGGGCCTTTAAATAGGTCTTTTGCTGGATCTTCTGAGGGAGATCACGCAGCAGCGAAAGCCACGAACACCGCAGCATCAGCAGCAACGCAAAAAAGAGATTTTCGTGAGAGAAAGAGAGATTTTTGATACTTGCTTTTGAGAGTCTTGAAAGATTGGAGATTTGTCTTCCACCTTGTGTTGAAGTTTTCTTAAACCCTACTCTTTTATATATCAATTTCAATGCAGTTTATCATGTCTCTTGCTGCTGTTGTTTGTTTGATCATGAGCGAGTAATCCACTTGTTAGGTTAAGGGTTTTCGATGGGATTTGATTCATGAGCTAAGCATAAATAGGTTTTTAAATAATCATTCGATAGTCTCCACCTATTGTCGATCATATTGCCTAGGTTAGATTGATCACCTAGCCTTTGATTTTAGGTTGAATTTACTTATCAAAAGTTTGTAAATCGCTGGAAAAGACTTAGGTGGGCGATTTGATCCTTAGCCAACGAAAGTTGAAGTTAGGGCATCTCGTGAACATATCAACCGTAATCGTTTAATGCTTGATAATCTTTGTAACCTCAACGTCAGTTAGGGTGTTAGATTGATTGTTAAAGTTCTAGATGCCATGAAAGTGGATCTCCTTATATTTATGGTTGAGTTCGAGACTTGGTCGTAATCGCATACCTGAATAATTGCTTGGTTCCTGATATTCGAATCCCTGAGATTTATCCCTGACCTAACGCCTTTCCACTATTGTTTACAACCGATTTTACTTTTGTTTTGCTTTGATATTATCGTGACATTTAAACCTCAACTTGAATCGCTTAGCTGAGATTTGTAATCCATAGAATTAGAGTGTATTGTTGGTCCCTTAACGAACCTCACTATTCTACATCGAACTAGTGAACCTTAGGTTTTAATCTTGAAACTCGAAAAAGGATAAACATCAATATTTTCAGGCACCAACACTCCATCTTCTAAAGCTGATCTGATGAAATGATACCGAAGTTATATGTGCTTTGTCCGAGCATGGTAAAACGGATTCTTCGCCAGATCAATGGCACTTTTACTATCACAGTATAACACACTTCTCTCTTGGTCATCGCCTAGCTCTCGTAGAAATGATTGTAGCCACATCATCTCTTTTGTTGCCTCTGTGACGGCAACATACTCATCTTCACAGGTTGATAGAGCTACGATTTTCTGCAACTTTGAAACCCAACAAATTGCAGTACCACCAAAAGTGTAGACATACCCGGATGTGCTTTTCCTACTGTCAATGTCACCTCCATTGTCAGCATCAACATATCCCTGCAATCTCATCTTAGACTTCTTGAAACATAACAACAAACTTGGACTTCTCTTTAATATCTAAAAATCCACTTAACAGTCTCCCAATGTTCCTTGCCTGGATTGCTCATAAACCTGCTAACGACTCCCACTGCATGTGCAATGTCTGGTCTTGTACATACCATCGCGTACATTAGGCTACCAATAGCAGAAGCATATGGAACTTTATCCATATATGCCATCTCGTCTTCAGTCACTGGGGATTGATCTCTGGATAACCGAAAATGACTCGCCAGGGGAGTACTAACTGGCTTCGTATTATCCATGTTAAACTTCTTGTGGACTTTCTTCACATACTCCTCTTGTGATAGCTTAAGACCCTCCTTGTTTCTGCTAATTCTCATCCCAAGAATTTGTCTTGCTTCTCCCAGGTCTTTCATCGCAAACTCTTCGGAGAGTTTTCTCTTCAAGTTATTGATCTCATGCAAGTCTGCTCCCACTATCAGCATATCATCAACATAAAGGAGCAATATCACGTAGGACTCTTTTAGCCTCCTGAAGTAACAACAGTGGTCAACTTCACACCTCATGAAGCCAACAATTTTTATAAAGTTGTCAAACTTGTTATACCACTGTCTTGGAGCTTGTTTTAAGCCATACAGACTTCTTTTAAGCTTGTACACCAGATTTTCTTTCCCTTTGACCTCAAAACCTTCAGGTTGCTTCATATAAATTTCTTCATCCAAATCACCGTGAAGAAATGCTGTTTTCACATCCATCTGTTGAAGATGTAAATCTTCCTTTGCTACCAGCCCGAGAACAACTCTAATTGTTACCAGCTTAACTACAGGAGAAAATTTTCTGTGTAGTCTATCCCTTCTTTTTGTTGGAACCCCTTCATAACGAGCCTCACTTTATAACGTTTGCTCCCATCATGTTCTTCTTTTATCCGATAGACCCACTTGTTGTGCAAAGCCTTTTTCTCCCTCGGTAACTCGGCTAACTCCCACGTGTGACTGGACATCAATGAGTCCATCTCGTCGTTCATTGCAAGCTCCCACTTGATAGATTCATCAACTTGCATTGCCTCTCCATAACATTCAGGCTCGCCTCTATCTGTGAGCAGAATATAGTTGAGCGATGGAGAAAATCTTTGAGGTTTCTTGATGGTTTTGTTTGACCATCGTAATTCCGTAACTGGTGTACGTGAGTCCTCTTCAGAATCATCATTCTCATCTGCATCATTGTTCTCTTCTTGATAATTTTGCTCTTGTGCTGTTGTGGTATCTTGTTGCAACTCTGGTGCCATGCTCTGGACTCCTTCCTTTCCGAGCTTTCTTTTATCTTATTTTTGTACAGCGCTTCTTTGTTGAACACAACATTCTTGCTACGAATGTTCTTTTGGTTTTGATCATCCCAAAACTGATAACCAAACTCCGTGTCACCATAACCAATGAAGTAACACTTCTTAGATTTTGCATCAAGTTTACTTCTTGCAGCATCATCCACATGAACATAAGCCAAGCAACCAAACACCTTTAGAAAATAAAGATTTACTTTCTTGCGGCTCCAAATTTCTTCCAGGATCTTGAATCCTAATGGAACAGACGGTCCTGTGTTTATTAGGAAGGCCGTCGTATTGATTGCATCTGCCCAAAAAATCTTTGGCAATCCGCAATGTAATCTCATGCTCCTTACACGCTCATTCAGGGTCTTGTTCATTGTTTCTGCTATTCCATTTTGTTGTAGCGTTCCAGGAGTAGTCTTCACCATCTTGATCCCATTATCAGTGCAGTGTCTCCTGAACTCCTCACTAATATATTCTCCACCATTATCAAATCTTAAGCACTTCAACTTGAGATCCGTCTCAGTCTCAACCATGGCTTTCCATCTCTTGAAAACCGTGAACACTTCATACTTGTTCTTCATGAAGTATACCCATACTTTTCTGGTGGAGTCATCAATGAAGGTCACATAGTAGTGTGATCCTCCCAACGATGCAACAAGAGAAGGTCCCCACACGTCACTGTGTACCAACTCCAACTTCTTAGATTTCAACTTACTGTCATCACGGGAGAAACTAACCCGTTTCTGCTTTCCGAGAATGCAGCTTTCACACAAATGGTGATCCACCATCTTCAAATCTGGAACTGCACCATTTGCTACCATGAGCTTCATCCCTTTCTCACTCATATGTCCCAATCTACAATGCCATAACTGGGTTTGTTTGGCATTCTCGACAACAGCAACTGTATCTTGATAAGTCATCGTCATATAAAGAGTGCCTCTTTTATGACCTCTAGCAACCACCATGGAACCTTTCTTCACTCTCCAGGCTCCATCACCAAAGTTGACATTGTGCCCCGTATCATCAAATTGTCCTACCGAGATCAGATTTCGTATCAACTTTGGTACATGTCTAACATTTGTGATCTTCCACACGAGTCCATCTGACATCTTCAAGTTGATATCTCCGATACCAACTATGTCCAAAGGTACGCCATTAGCTAGGTATACCTTCCCATAATTCCCCGTAACATAATTCACCATAATGTTGTGGTCTGGTGTGGTGTGGAATGAATCTCCTGAATCAAGAACCCAAGAATCGATTGGACTATCAACATAATAGATCGATGCTTTGGTGCTGTTTACAGCTGCATCATGAATTTCACCTTTTCTCGGGTAATCAACTGATACTAACAATGCATCAACTATTCCATGTGTGACTGCATTGGCTCCGACTCCTTTGTTCTTTTCCTTCTTTAGTGGTGCCCAACAATTACTTTTGAAGTGGCCGGTCTTTCCACAGTTCCAACACTCAACAGGCTTTCTGAACTTGGATTGACCCTGTCCATTCCTTGACTTTGATCTGCCTCTGTTTTGGTTTATTCTGTATGGTCTCTGCCTCTGTTTTCCACGTTGAAAGCAGAGCTCATTGATGTTTCGCCAGAGTCTATCCTAGGAACTTCTTCAGCAAGAGTACGATCTCGAACATCATTGAATTTTAACTTCTGAGTACCCACAGAATTACTAACTGCAGCCCTCATAGGCTCCCAACTATTTGGTAGGGATGCAAGCAAAATCAGTGCTCGCTCTTCATCATCAAACTCGATTTCAACAGATGACAGTTGGTTGACAATCGTGTTGAACTCGTTCACATGTGTTGTAACAGGGTCACCTTCTTCCATCTTCATGTGGAAGAGTTTCTTCATGAGAAACACCTTATTATTGGCTGAAGGTTTCTCATACATATCCAAGAGAACTTTCATCAGCCCTTCTGTGGTCTTCTCTTTTGCACATTGTGAGCAACGTTTTTCGACAGTGTTAATCTGATAACACCCAGAACCTGCCTGTTAAGGAGATCCCAATCTTCTTGAGTCGTCTTCTCAGGCTTCTTGCTTAGTGGTTGGTGAAGCTTCTTTCCGTACAGAAAATCTTCGATTTGCATTCTCCAAAATGCATAATCTGTACCGTCAAATTTCTCGATACTATATGCCAAACCATATTCGCCTCCCATCGTTTCTGATTATTTTATGAACCACCGTGTATAAGAACACCTCCGTCGACGAACCGATATCGTCGACAATTCACGTGTATAGTAAACTCGCACCGCTCTGATACCAGTTGTTAGGAAATAACGTCAAATTTCTGATAAATCAGATTTGTGAGAACGATAAAAAACACACCCAATTTGTTAACGGAGTTCGGCCAATTTGTGCCTACGTCTCCAGACCTGCTACAGATCTTTTATTATCAATCGAGAAATATTATCCGTCGTGAACAGTAACTCCGATGTGAACATTTACTCCGATGTGAACAATAACTCCGTCGTGAACAGTGACTCCGACGAAATTACAAAGCTCTCAACTCATACACCCAAACCCAATTACACTCAAAGAGAACAACTCTCTTTCACAAAAAAAATAATATTTTTCCTCTCATTTTCTTTTTCTCCCACACTCACTTCTTCTTTGTTTTTGGTTTTGGGATGTTGGGATGATCTTGGGATAAATGATTATGATGAGGAGCTCATGTATTTATAGCACACTGGAGGAGGAGTTGGTGAAGTGTGAATGAGTGAGCCAAAATTGTTGAAAAAAAATCAACCTCCGTTTTTACTCCTTTCACCAACCTCTCATTCTTGACTTGTGAAGCTTCCTTCACCAACCTCCTTTTCACCACCGTCCATGACTAACACTGAATAGACTCAGAAGAAAAAGAAGAGTCATCATCGAGGGTTTGCTCCGGTTGGCCTTCGATTCTCGTTTCTTCCTCTCCGTTTACGCAATCCAACCTTCGACCACTCACGTCATGTTCTGACCCTAATCTCTCCTTCCCCAAATCTCATTTTGCACTCTCTTCATACTAACAGCAAACGACAGAAGAAATAAAGAAAAGCAAGCTAATTGTTAGTTAAAAACATTAATAATACAATTATAATATAGTATTACCCAATAAAATCATACCTAAAGTAAAAGACCCATAGCCGCTATCGTATAAAGTCAAAAACTCATAAGTCACTTAATATCTCTGTACCAGCAAGGCAGCAAGAGCAGAAACACAACGAGCTAGGGATGTGGGCAAAAAAACCGAACTGAACCAAACCAAATCGTAATTAGATGTTTTGGTTTGGTTTCCATTTGGTTGCTATTTTAAAATTATTTTGGTTTCGGTTCGGTTTCGGTTTAAAACCATAAAATCGTTCAGGCTTTCAGTTTTTTCAAAAAAACTATTAGTATTACTAGTTTTAGAAATCTTAGTTAGATACTAGCATGCTAATTAGTCAAATGCTATAAAAAAAGATTATATATATATATATATATATATTTTTTACAAGGTATGTATAGATATTTTTTTTAATCAGATATTGATAATAAAAATGTTCTCATCAAAATGTTTTTTAATCAGATATTATAAAACCGATAAACCGAAAAACCGAAAAACTAAGCCGTAACCGAACCAGAAACCGAAATGCCCACCCTACAAAGAACGAACGATAGAGAATAGAAAAATAAATAAATACCCTAATGATAAAAATGGAAAATATTCTACTTAAAATAATATACGTATATATGTTTTGGAAATTTACTATATTTCTAATAGATATACACGTTGATAATTCATAATTAGATTTGGAATGAGATATTTGATAATTCCCTATATATAATTTCTTTTATCGACGAGATTGGTAGAGAGACAAGGAAAAAATTTAAACGAAACTTGATAAGCAACCTTAAACCTAAGAGAGAAAAGGTGATCGACAACAACCATGAATGATGGACGGGTTAAAAGATTTCTGACGCTTCCTGATGATTTGGTATTAAACTTCTTAGCCCGGGTCTCGAGATTACACTATCCAAATCTCTCCTTAGTCTCTAAGAGGGTTCGCTCTCTTCTTGCGTCAAGGAAGCTTTACCGAACCCGTACCCTCTTAGGCCTCACTGAGAGTTTTCTCTACGTGTGCTTACGTCTGCGTACTGATTCTAACCTACGAAGTTGGTTCGTTCTCTGCCAGGGACCAAATAACTCAAGAAAAGTTTTGGTCCCGATTTCTGTTCCCTATGCATCCCTGCCGGGTGTTACAGTGGTTGGTCCTAATATCTACGCCATTGGCGGCGGTGTATCAAAGAATAATGCTTCGTCCAGCGTTATGGTCATGGACAGTCGTTTTCACACATGGCATGAGGCTCCAAGCATGCGGGTGGCCCGTGTGTTCCCATCTACTGTTGTCCTTGATGAAAAAATATATGTAACAGGAGGCTGCGACAATCTAGATTCAATGAATTGGATGGAAGTTTTTGATACCAAGACCCAAACTTGGGAGTTTCTACAAATCCCTAGCGAGGAGATATGCATAGGGTCTGAATACGGAAGCATAAAATATGAAGGAACCGTTTATGTCAATTCTCGGAAGAAATACGTGACTTACAAGCTGCATAAAGGTAGATGGAGACCGGCAGATATAAGCATGAATAACGGATGGAATCTGTCGCCATCATCTTATTGTGTGATAGAGAACGTGTTCTACCAGTATTCTGGTAGGAAGATACGTCGGTATGACCACAAAAACAAAGTATGGACAACTTTGAAGGGTTTGGAAGGATTAACGTCTAGGTTGCCTTTTTCTAATGATAACGTTAAATTGGCAGATCATGGTGGGAAAATAGCGATTTTGTGGGAAGAGTTTGCGTCTGTTGATAAGAATAGATTGATTTGGTGTGCGGAAATAGTCCTTGAAAAACGCCAAGATCAGGAAATTTGGGGGACGCTTGAGTGGTCTGAGAATTTGTTAGTATCCAATGGGGCATACGGTTCAGTGAGTTTAGTGCATGCTCTTACTGCTACGGTTTGGTGAACTGAATCCTTCAATCCATGCAATAAATATTGTTATGTTTTGATTTTTCACTTTTTAATATTTATTGGAGAATTGTTTGTTTTCGATATCTTTTGCAGTTTATTTGGCAACACGTAACAATCAAATTATGGTGGTAAACCAAATCTTTTATCTTTTTTTGTTTTTTTTGCAGCAATAAACCTCTTATCATTCTACTCAAAAGTAATTAATTAAGAACCCTCAGAAACTAAAACTTAGAAGGCTCCATTAAGAACCCTAAATAGGGTTAGACTAAAAAATTAAGAAAAGGTGAAAACAATAAAAGAGAGAAACATAAGAGTTTTTCGTACCATAAACTATAAATCAAAGTTGAGACTTAGTTTAATAATAAATTAATTAAATTGTTTTTAATACTAAATTTAATAATAATTTAGTGTTTGACACTCAATTAGTTTTTTTTAATATTTATGTGTCCAACGGTGAGACTCGAATGGGGTTCTTAGAAATAATTTTTTTTTTAAATGTTTGCAAAATAAAATCAAATCAAATTACTATATATAAATATTGAAAATTATATTAAAAAGACTAATATAATAGGTTGTATAAATTTTTAAATGTAAACTACAAGCTTTCTTGTTATGTTGTGTCTGGTGAAGAACCGTAGCCGAAAGGATTGTTGATTGTCTGGTGAAGAGAAAAGCAGAAATGCCTACATTATTTTTTTTAAAACAGATTCTTGCAAAATCAATGGAGGAAACTAATAATTATTACTTCACAAGTGCTATGGCACTTACCGATTCAGGTGTCCCTCGCCTGCCTACTCGTTACATTCTTCCGCCTGCAAGGGATTTGGTTTTTTTCAGGTAATGTAATACTCGTGTTTTTTTTGCCTACATACAATACACATGTCTGGTTAGGTAAGACAGATGACAAGTAATATAACTCAGATTCATGCTTAAGACCATGTCCTTTGGGGGGGGGGGGGGGGGGGGGGGGGGGGTTGAGAGAGAGGTTTATAACCTCAAAAAGCCCAAAAATAAATAAAAACTGATAACAGAGTCTAGACTCGGTTCTCATTTAGTGTTTCCAGACCCTTTGATGAGATTCTGGCTATGCCAAACTTGCACTTCCATACCGTCTTGCCTACCCGAATCTCATTGATCAACTTCTTCGCTTTCAACGAATTGTGCTTGTTGGTCCTGAAGATCACATCTCCGCTCCACCTGGGCTGCTTCAACTTGTGAACAAGTCTGCCTCTATGTTTGGCCAGGCTACTAAACCCCGTCTTCCAGAAATTGTTCACGACTTCAATCTTCGGCTCAAAATGGTTGAGTCAATTCAAAAACGGATGACAGGTTTTTCTACCATTCCTGTGTTAAACTGCTAATATTACTCCTTCTATACCTATGTCTTTACGTGAGTATGCATCCAAGTAGGGGGAGAATATGGATTCACCATCAATCAAGATGGTGAAATGGTGCGTGCATATGAGGAACATGCTCTGGTGAGGCATGGAGGTGGTGTGATGGGCAAGGACAATACCAGCACTTCAAAGGCAAGACCCAATGTTCAAAAGGAAAAGGACACCATCCCTGACTCTGATGAAAAATTCTAATGATCTTATGTTATTATCTCTCTATCTCTCTGACCCTCTTAAACTTAAAAAACTTATTTCTTATGTGTCTCTGCTACTTGTTTCTGTAGAATCTCCTAAGTTTGGAACCTTGCCTTATGAGTAGTTCTGTTGCTAAGTAATTGAATATGTCTCTGTTTCAAACCATTTATGTGATTTCATTAAGTGTCGATGCTACCTCTGGTATTGGTTAGTTGCCTTAATATCTCTGATCAATCCAACATACATGTGAATACGGTCTTGAAACTCACTAAGGTGGTTTCATACTATGACTCTATTCTGGTATTGTTGTTGACAGGATCTATTCTGGTATTAACAAAGAAGTGACCTTATACAAAAGGCAAAAGAAGCACAAGAATGGCGCGTTGCTCAAGTGAAGAGACATGTGAAACAGCGTTCTCTGTCACAGAACAGTGTATGATCTACGGGTCCTGAAAAAACCCGATCCGTTTTTTTTTTTTTATATAAATTAGCACCGAATTAGCATCCCCATAAATGCTAACCCTCAACATGCTAAAATTCTCAATACAGCAACATTCAGCGGAAATCAATAAGCAGATAAACCAATAATCCATTCAATAAATCTCATACTTTACTGAACTAAACATCTCAATTCTAGAATTCTAACATCGACAACCTAGCAATGCTAACATCATAAACCACTCAATCGAGACGCTAGATCATCTCCTCTTCCTCGCCTTGATTCCACGATCACAGCCTGTCTTTACCCGCATCACATGGTTATAAGAGATGCGTGAGTATTATCATAAATACCCAGTGAGACGGTCATCCCATCTACTTTGCTATACACACATGCATAAGAAAAATAATACAATACCAAGGTGAGCAAACAACAATGCAACACACGAACAATCAAACGCGAATCAGCACATCAGATCGTGCGTCGATCGTAACCACTATGCGTCGATCGATGCACCGCACCTGCGTCGATCGAAACTCAAGCCCGGTGTCGATCGATGCTGTGCCCGTGTGTCGATCGACGCACAAACCCAGAACCCAGAACTCCGGCACAAAATCCACCAATACAACATGAAATCCAAACACAAACAACAATCAATCGCATCCTATCAATTCCTTTACCCAGATAAGCCATGGTCACGCACTCACCTTGATTCGGAAAGGAAATCAGATCAAAATGCTCAAGAATGCTCAGGAACACGAAGAACGGATCCACCAAATCCAAAAATCTCCTTCCTCCTTCGTGAATCACGGATCCACCACGATCCCACAGCTTCACCAATCCGAACACAAGCCTCAAAGATAGAGAAATAGAAGGGAAAACAACATAAATCCCCCAAATCTCTCTCTTAATCCGATTTTTCTCCCCCAAATCTCTCTCTTAGTTCGACTTAAATAGCCAAACCTGCCGACACCTGCGTCGATCGACGCAACACCCAGAACCCGACTTCTCACAAGTCCAAAACACGTGTATCGATCGACGCACCACCAAAAATCCACTTTTTTGGTTCACGAGCGTTAAAGGTCCGAAGCAAGACTCCATGTATTTTATTGGTATTTGGTATACCAATATAATAGAGGTTTTGGTGGATTTTCTGGAGACAGTTCTTCACGAAAAAGAAAGTAAGAAGTTGTGAGAGTGGATTCCTTGAAGAACTCAAGTATGAGTAGAGTGATTTTGTGTTGAGGATAATTGGTTTTCATCTGGGTAGATTAGGAACGGTGTAGAACACGGATCTTGTTATAGAAGATGTCGTGGGTTCTTAGGTAGACTAGGGTGAGAATGTATCTCTTCATTGAAATATTGAGTAATATGTTCTTGTTACAACTGAAGTTGTGTATAGTTGTGAATGAATGAAAGTATTTTAAGTGTGTTTTAAATGCCTTCTGTTGAGTACAGTATATATGTTTCCAATTTAGGTACTCATACCTTTTACCTACATACAATACACATGTGTGGTTAGGTAAGACAGATGACAAGTAATATAACTCAGATTCATGCTTAAGTGTCATACTTCTATTCATGTGTCTGTATTTCACAGTCCTTTATCAAAAATTGAGAAAGACAAAGTCGTTTCCGTCTTTATTGAGAATAAAACAAGTAGCCATGTGAAGATGCTTATCCTTATTCATTATGCAAATGTCATGAGTTGAACCAAAAAAAAAAAAATGCAAATATTTGAATCCTTATTCATTATTCATTATACACTATGTATCATTTGAATCCTTCTTACTACATGGCATTTACTGCTATTTTCCAAGGGAGTCTCCTTGCTATTTGCTAGATACATTTTCTAACTATTTAACAGTTACCAACCATAGCAAATTTTAAAGAAGCTTTTCCATTTTCGTAATAGTTCAGCTAGAACTAGCAAGAAAACTGTGTGTGTTCAGAATCTCAATCTGACGATATTTCTTATCTCCATTTGATGCAAGGTCCCTGCAATTATCACTAGCTGGTCCTCAATTTTGTATTTCTTCTTCAGCAGATCCGCGTAGATTTCCTGATACGAAGCATCAGAGATGTTAGCATCAAACAGTATCACAAGGAAAGAGATCAATTAGTTTTTCGGGATCTTAATTACCTTTGCTGGAGTCATCAGATTATCATTCTGGCTAGTGACACAAGAAACATGTGTAGGTCACAGCAGCAAGCTCCTCCTCCTCTTTCTTTGAGGTGAGTTTCTCCATCTCTCTTCTCAAGACCAAGACAGACATCAGTTACAATTGCTATATGACAATAAAAGACAAGTGATCATATAACCAATCAAATAAGTTGGTTTTCTACCATGACAAACCTACCAAAGGCACACGCTTCAGTGAGTTTAGTGCATGCTCTTACTGCTACGGTTTGGTGAACTGAATCATTCAATCCATGCAAAAATATTGTTATGTTTTGATTTTTTCCCTTTTAAAATTTATTGGAGAATTGTTTGTTTTCGATATATTTTGCAGTTTATTTGGCAACATGTAACAATCTAATTATGGTGGTGACCAAACCTCTTTTCATTTTTTCTTTTTCTTTTGTCAGCAATTAATAACCTCTTATTAAGAATCCTCAAAAGTTAAGACATAAAAGGCTATATTAGTACAAGCATATATTATTGAAGTTTTAAATTGTGTAGATAGGAGAGAAGATAAAAGTATGTAAGTAATTGTGAAAATTTGCATATCTCTATACTATTAAAAGAGAAGTCATTTAGAGTAAATGTCCAAAATCTATTCAAATATTACTGAAATTGCCATTGGATTTAAACTATAGAAATTCAATTGAAATAGGTAATTTTGGAATTTTTCAATGGCAATTTCAGTAATATTTATCTCAATTTCGGTCAATTTTTAATCAATTATCTTCAAATAGTCAACAATAAAGATTTGGTATATTTCGGAAATTATATAGATTTTGAAAGTAGTTATACGAATCTTCTAATGCAATCTTCGGATAGTCAACCTTAGAGATTTGATATATTTTGATTATTTTAATATATAATAATTATTTTTTTAGTTAATATTTTAATTATATTTTACCAATAATCACGAGATTTTTGCTTTCCATAATAACAATGAAATTTTCCTTATTCAAATTTGCGTATTAGCATTTAATTACTCATTTATTTATAATGATAAAGCTTTATAAAACACTAAGTTTGTTACAAAAGTTTTAAAATAAAAACTGTTTTAAACTAAAACAATTCAAGGATAAATTTTCTGAAATTATACAATTTAATATTTAGTTATTAAAAAATATTTAGAAAATAATGATATATTTAATTTTAAAAGTTATATTTTCACATTTAATAAATAACTAATGAACAAGTTATATATGACACTATACGTTTTATGAATATTCACTATTATTGGAAATTAATTTTTTTGTTTTTAATTATCATAATATATCAATTTTGAATCTTCCTACTTATATCCTTAATATACGGAATTGACAAATATTGTTGATATTACCTAATATTTAAGTTTTTTGCAGATTTTTTTTATACAATATTGATAGCTTTCATTATACGCTCCCTTCATCTATTTAATGGCCTATATAAGAGAACAATCATCATAACATTTTTTTACCTACAGAAATGTTTTTGAATTTATAGGTTTTTATTGCATTTTTCTATTTTTCATGGTTGTGTTCATATTCTTTAAATTTGTTTTTTTATATAATTTTTGTGTTGGCTTTGATGTTAGATAAAAACATCTAAGCGGTGAATGAATCCAAGTTGAAGTTTCATAGCTCCAAGATGCAATCTTCTTCTCCAAACGGATGGAATAATCTTCCTTCTTGGTACTTCTTCTTCTTTTTTCCTTTGTATAGAAAAGTAAAGATGGGCATGTGAATCACACCAACAACATCAATATTTTCACCGGGTTCATTTTTTTGTAAAAAATCTATTTTTCATATTTACAATTAACTAAATAAAATCGATTAAATGGTATTTAATGAGAATTTTAAGGAATCTTCATATGTTTTGAAGATTTTGTTAAGATTGGTTTATTAAGATTGTGAAGCAAGTTTCTCATAATTTTAAGGAATGTTCTGATACTTAATGTTGAAATAACACTCAATAGTGATCCCAAACTGATTTTTTAAAATGACACGGTATGTAAATTATTGTGTTCATAGATTTACGTACAAATGACATTAAGATGGTGTTTTAGTACATGGATTGTAGACAACATACATGGATCCTATCACTAGAAGCATGTGTGGGATTTTATAAAAGTATCACAGAAAGCATAAGCTATTGAAGAATTGTTTTAGAGATGTACACACTTTAAAACAAGTATTAGACGGGTTAACGCATACATATCTTAATTATATTAAACAAAAATAAATATAAATAAGTTGTATACTTTATATTGGTTATAAACTTGGTTTTTGGTTCTGAGAAGTTACCAATGAGTGTAAAATTGACATAAACAACAAAAGTTTAAAATGAAGTTCTTTTTTATCAACTACACATTAATCCAATTAGGTAGAAATTTGTTTGCAAAAAAAAAAATCTACATGTCTTGAACGTGCAGAACATGTCAATCAGTTCATCTTTAAAATAAAACTATGAAATGACCAAATATAGAAAAATGGGAAAAGCGGTTCTTCATCTTCCAGAATATTGCCAAGAGGATAGAGAAAGTTAAATACATCTAATACTTTTAAAATGGGGAAAGTGGCTGTGCTTCTCATTTAACTGAAAAAAATTATTTAATAGACTAAAATTCAAATTATACAAACATCTAATAGTTTCTAAATTCATAAATTTATCAATTTTTAATATATTTATTGTGATAAATATGAGTACTATTTATATCAACAAAACTATTTTATAAACTATATTTGAAATAATAGAAAACATTGAAACATAAACAATAAATTTTTATTGGAAACTACTTAATCTTTGTCTAAACAAAAAAAAACTCATATGAACTTACATGTAGGTGTGTCATGTAGGTGTGTCAAAATGGGTCAATAATCATGGGTTATCCAAACCGGTCCATAATTTAAATGGGTTAGGTTTATATTTTTTATCCATATAAATAAATGAGTCTTCGGTGGGTTACCCATAATGGGTTTATGAATTAAGCAGATAAACTCATTAAGATCATGAATTACCGCTTGATTTATCACAAAATTTATCAAAAATAAAATAATAATATATATGTAAATTATTCAAAAAGGTTATCAAGTGTTTTTAAAAAAATTAACAGATATGTTTTTTTCTTCTCATCATCCAGCTAAGATCGAAGTATCTTTTAAAACTAATCAATGGTTTATTGCTTTTATTGCTTTATTGATTTTATTAGGTTTATGATTTTTATTTTATTTTAAGATGCATACACATTTTAATTTAATTTGTCCGATTTATAATAACATGGATTGTTTTGATTTATCTATTAATTTATAATAATCCATTAAGTCAGTGAGTTTTATATTCTTAAATTTGGATATGTAAATTCAACTCATATAAAATATGGATCCCGATCAAACCCCATTTAAATTTCCAATCCATGTGGGTTTGAGTCGGGTCGAGTTATCCATTTTAGCACTCCTTGGCTAAACATCTAATTCAAAATTGTTAAGCTGATATTAATATTTCAATACAATACGAAAGTCAAGTTTAGTTTACAACATACCCAACAAATGTTCTCGCACATAGTGCGGGTAAAAATCTAGTTTAAACTTAAATCTATTTATACTAAAAAAATTACATGTATATTATAATATGTCAATAGAAAAAGGTATTTGATTTATTGTTTTATCTATTTATATTTAAAATTAAAATATCTAATTGATAAATACAAATAAATAAGTTTTTATTTTAAAAGTTGTTTGACATATGACAAAATCTAATTGGACTTTTTTAACACATGTCAAAATCTAATTGATTAGGTGACACATGTCACGATCTTGTTAATTATTACGTTTGACGCATCAAACTTTATATAATAAGATTGTGAGGTCAAAAATCCAACATGTCGTCTCCAGAATGAGTTTAAGAGTTAATCTACCCAAAATACCCTTAAACCTACATAATTACGTTGATATGCCATTGAGATCGATTTTCAGAAATGTTTTCCGATTTTTTGTGGGTTTATAAATATTGATAAATGGGCTTCATTTCGGATTTTTGGGGGCTTCATATCGTTTAGTTTATGTGGGTTGTTTTATGGCTTTCATAAATGGGTTTCTAGGTTAAACCTTACATAGTGGTGCCCTAGGTCTTGTATATATATAAGTCTATTGTATGTTACTGTCAATCGTGGTGAATTTATTATATAGGGTTTGAGAGATTTCATATGTATAGATATGTGTTTTAGAAAGAAAGATTATAGATATTAGGGTTTTTTTTTATTCTTTTTTGTTATTTCATAAACCTACGTTTCATAGAAAAATTGATAGATTATTGAGGGTTTAGATAGAAAAGAGAGAGCATGTTTATCCATAATACCCATGAGTATCATGTGATTAAGCAAATATTAAAAATCATTATTACCCATGATACTCAACTGATTCATCTCTGCTGGCCGAGACTTTACATGGGTATTATGCCCACGTGGCACGAGACGTTTGGTCCGAAATTATTATTATTATTATTATGCTAAATAGTGAATATTAATGATATCCATGTGAGTATTATGGATAAACATGGTAACTCGTTTGTTATTCAGGTATGGAATTGAGTATTGATACTTATTTCATGTTCTATATCAGAATATCTAACTATAGTTATCTTCATAGACGTCTATCTGTTTAGAGGTTTAATTTTTGTATAAAAAAAGATCCTCTCATGTATTTGAAGATTTTGTTTCGATAGGTACTGCTTACAGGTTTAGTGTTGCTGTTTTTTTTTTTGTCTCTGAGTTGATCGAGATCAATGTAAGTGGTATATTCATTTATGTTTTTTCTCTTTCTTCATTTTAAAGCATTTATTATCGTGAATTTGTTTGTTTTTTATTTGGTGGTATTTAGAGTTTACAGTATAACCTCTCTAAATTAATACTTTTAAATTAATAATCTCTATAAAGTAATAAAATTTTCCGGTCCCGAGTCGGGCCAATGTAAAAATTTACGAAATTCGATAAGATGATAAGATAATAAATTTTTTGAAACTCCTATGTAAAAAATAGTCCCAATAATAGTATAAATCAATAATCATATATAATTATGCATATATAACTATGATAATGTACTAAAACATGACTTTAGCGATTTTTGTTGACATAAAGTTGTATCTTGTTAAAAGTTATCTTTATATTAACTTTTTGTTTTTAGAATTGTTTTGTAGGTATGTATTAAAAATTTGCGAAAAATTATAGACAAAATAATTGATTCTTTACACATAATTCCTTATAAATGTATTCATCATGATAATAACGATGATTTTTCTAAATTTTATACATAGAACATGTGTCATTTTAATTGAATAGTGTATTATGATGTTAACATTCATTCTATTTCGATAATCAAATATTTTAATAATAATTTTAAGTTAATGCATGTCATTTTTGCAAAATATTCAACTAAATTTCTTGATATAACATCATTCGAAGAAAAAGAATTAATAGAATTATTACCTAAAATAGATTTTTTTATAAATTAATAAATATCGATTAATTAATATCTCTCTAAATTAATAAATTTTCAAAGTTCCAACATTATTAATTTATAGAGGTTTTACTGTATCTTGGTTTTATGTTTATTTCACGACTACGAGCCTAATAGATTATGAGTTCACCCATCGTGAACCATAGGCTTATGGGTCTAACATGTCTTTTTTTTCTTTTGTATATATGTGTTTTTGATAAGGTATGTGGGTCTTAATGAATCTAGATATGCTGAGCTTCTTTACTAATATGTGAAATCAGCGAGAGGTCCATAAAAGGATCCTCCCATGATTTAGTTCATTGGTTGACTTGGGTGCAGATGTATTTGGGGATTGCTCTTTTGCAAGCGGTAACGTAATTCTCTCCCTTTTTTTTATATGTAAGTTATTTCATTGTGTAGATTGGGACATTGATTTCATAGTTCATGCATGTTGTCGGGTCTTTCGAGCAAGCTCTTCTATGCACTCTTTGTAAATCTGGCATAAACACCTCTTAGCTACGTTAATTCTCTACATGATATTGTTTTCTTACGTAATCGTTATTCTGGTATATAGTTTGATCATGGTTTTTGCTATTTCTCTAGGTTTTGCAAATTTATCCTTCGGTAACTAGGTATGATTTTTTAAATTCCATTTGGTTGCTGTTCGGTGTTTTGTTTTGGTTCTGATCCTGATTCAATAATAACTTTTTGTTCTTTTTTTTGGGTTTAATAGAGATTTTTTGTATGTTTCTTGGTTTTGTCGTGTCCCTCCTTTTTAACGAGGTAAGATTTATTATGCTACTTTTCGGTTTTTAGTGACGGCACCTTTAGTTGTGTAAAGTGCTTAAATATAATGATGCGGCCGTACGTAAGTTATGGTGTGATAGAATTAAACTCTTTTGGTATTATAAGAGTTAACGTATGACAGCATTATCATGTAGTGACAATTTTTTTACTTTTAACTTCAACTGATTTGGTGTTTTTGTAGATGTGAGAGGTCATTAGGCAGTGTCAGGCACGTACATTAAGTGGGGGGGCCAATGAACCCAACAAATTTTTTAAGTTTAATGTAGATTATTAAGCCCTAAGATTAATGCCCCACTTGTTAAATTTATTTTGCCCTCATATATTTGTTTTCCTAATTGCCCAATCCATGAAAACAGATTTGTAAACCCAAAAGTAAATTATATGTGGTCCATCGATCAAAACAGAAAATGAACTTTAAAATTCAAACCCAATTAATGTTACATATATGATATACCCCATTTCGTTTATCAAAACCTAGAAATAACAAAATATATTCAGAATTGTTCTATAGTTTACGTCTTTACGAGACATTTGAGTTTCCAGACATTACTATTTCTTCAATTGAAATTAGCAGTAGATCAACAGCTTGTTAATCAACTGGTGAGTTTTTATTTGATCTCTTTTATGTTTTGTTTTATTACATAGAGTTTTAACTTTTGATGCTTAAATTATGATTCTTATTTCTTTGATTTTATCATATCAATGGAAAAGTATTTTAAGAGAAAATCTGCTTCAGCATTTGAAACCGAGAGCAATTTGGATGATTTTCCATTGGATCTTGCTAAAAGAAAAAAGATTTTGGAATATCATCCAAATCAAAGAGACGAGGTAAGACGCAAGTATATAGCTAGAGGTCCTTGTAAGCCGTATGGTCATCCTTTTGAGAAAAAGAAGATTGGAAAATCACAGTGAAGATTTAATCCAGCTTGGTTTGATCAATATAAATGGCTTGAGTATAGCGTGTCGAAAGAAAAAGCCTTTTATTTGTGTTGTTACTTGTTTAGAGATGACATACAAAAACAAGGTGAGAATAATGAATTTGTGACGGAAGGCTTTTCTAGTTGGAACAAATCTGAGAGATTAGCTTCGCATGTGGGTGCCACGAATAGCTTTAACAATATTGCTGTGAAGAAGTGTGATTCTTTGAGCAAGCAAGACCAGTCTATCGTGCAAGCTTTTTATAAACATGATGATGTGGTGAAAAATGAGTACCTTATTCGGTTAAATGTTTCAATTGATGCTTCTAGGTGTTTGTTGCGACAAGGATTATCTTTTCCTGCTCATGATGAGTCAGAGGAATCAGCTAGTAAAGGAAACTTCTTAGAACTCTTGAGATACATGGCAGATCAGAACGAAGGTGTAAGTAAGGTTGTTTTGAAGAATGCTCCAAAAAATAACCAAATGACTTCTCCACCAATTCAGAAAGATACTGTACACTGTTTTGCAGAAGAAGTTGTGAAATCTATTATTGAAGAAATTGATCACGGTGTTTTTGGTCTATTAATGGATGAATCTGCCGATGTTTCTTACAAGGAACAAATGGCTGTTGTTTTACGATTCGTCGATAAGACCGGAACAAACAAACAAAGATTTATTGGTGTTGTTCACGTGAAAGAAAAATCTTCTTGGACACTCAAGCTTGCTATTGATGATTTGCTTACTAAGTACAGATTGAGCTTGAAAAAAGTGAGAGGTCAAGGTTATGATTGTAACACCCGTGAACCAAATTTGTATTTTTGGTTTAGGTGTCGATCGATACCAGCTCGATTTGAACTAGCGGATTAAGTTTTAAATCGCTCGGTTATGCGGGTTTTGACTGGAAACCCGAGTTGTTTTGGCTAAAAACCAGAGTTGTTTTTTTAATATTTTTTTTAAAAGTCAAAAAGAGACCCTTGTTTTAGGGACCTTGTTTTGTGGGAAATGTTGGGTCTTTATATGAGCAGCAGAGTTAGACTGAGGGAGAGAAAGTGAGAAAGAGAGAGGAAGAAGAGGAAGAGAGAGGAGAAGAGAAAGAGGGAGGAAGGAGAGTTTTCTGCCGGTTTTTTTAAAAGAGACAAACGGCTGGGAGTTTTGATCGGATTGGACTGTAATTTTTAGGGTAAGTTCTTCGCTCTCTTAGCTTGATTTAGAAAGAAACCGCTTGTCTTTTGGTTGAGTATTCTAGGAGTTATGATCGTTGTACTGAGAGATGTTTCTGCAGCATCTCTTCTGCGATCAGTCCACTTCCATGGACGATTCCTGTCGTTCTGTATGAACCCAGGAGGCGAGCTAGATTTCATTGGAAAGCTTTGAGTCTTAGCTTCCCACAGACACCGATTTCGGTTTATTCAGAGGTGACCTCCGTTCTCTGTGTGCTTTTGAAGTTAGTGTGTCGTTTCTGAAATATTTGTTTTCAGAGTTCCGATCAACGAGCTTGCGAGCTGTTTTCCCGTCGAACTGCTTAGAGTTAGGAGACGCTTTTTATACCGTTGGAAAGCTCTTGGTGTCTAGTTTCCAGAGCGCTTTTCCGATCGTGATTTGGTGTAGTAAGTCGCGAGTTATTTGCTTCCGAAAACAGGTGAGTGCGTGACTATGGTTTTTACGGGTAATTGGTGCGTTTGATTGCGAATTGAGTTGAATTGTTGATCGATTAATGCTTGTTTGGGGCGTTTTTAGTGTTGTGATCAACGTATGTATCGTGGTTTGTGGTTGACTCACGTTGACTTTTAGGGTTGACTTTTTGGGGTTGACTTTTTGTGTTGAGTTTACGGGGTTGACTTTTCGTGTTGACTGTGATCGATTAATGCTTGTTTGGGGCGTTTTTAGTGTTGAGTTCAACGTAGGTATCGTGGTTTGTGGTTGACTTGCGTTGACTTTTAAGGTTGACTTTTTGGGGTTGACTTTTCGAGGTTGACTTTTCGGGGTTGACTTTTTGCTTGTTTGACCGTTTGGTATCCATTACCCGTGCATCTAGCCAAGTAGATAGGATGATCGTACCACTGGGTATTTATGATAATACTCACGCATCTCTTATAACCATGTGATGCAGGTAAAGATAAAGTGTGATCGTGGAATCCGGCTATGAAGAGGAGATGATCTAGGGTCTCATCATTGTGTGTTTATTTACTTCCTGTTTCGTTCTGACGCTGTTTGTTGTTTGTGTTAAACCGCTGTCCTTTTTTTTAACTGTTACATTGTTGTGCGGAATTGTTTTGGAGAATTAGTATTTCTGGGAATACTAATTCTCGTTTATCGTATTAAAAAAAAAAAATTGTTTTGTTTCATTTTGGTATCAGAGCCCTAGCGGTTCTAGGGCGGGTGGGCGGGGAGTCCTTATGGTTTTAGAGTAGTGCATTTAATTAATTATGTGAGTTAATGGATTATTTGCTGAGTGAGTTTGGAGTCCTAGATCATCTTCTTCGAGCCTTCAATGAGATTCCACGGTATGTGTTTTTGTGATTTTTGTTGGTTTCTAGTATTCTTAGTATCTGCTTCTGGTAGTGAAGCAGAATGGTTAGAAATACTACTAGATTTCCTGCTATTGGTAGAGCAGAGTGTGATTGCTAGACGTCGTGGGGGCCGTGGTGGCCGAGGACGTGGGTGCGCGCGGGGATTGGGAGTGAGTTTGCCGCGATTTTGGCTGGTGATTCGACGCAGGAGCGGATGGCAGACTCGTAGATGTATCTGGAGAAGTCAGTGGGCATGGCTAGTGTGAGTGTTAGTTTGCGAACTGGTGGGGCTAGTGAGGGTTCCAGGGATGCCGGTGTGGTAGCGGACCCATGCGTGGGTGCTGGTGTAACGCCCGCGAACCAAAAGTGGATTTTTGGTGCAGCGTCGAGCGACGCAGTGGCCTTGCGTCGAGCGATGCAAGTGTCGGCAGGCTGGCTATTTAAGTCAAAAATCGAATTTCTGGGCAGAATAACCCGATTTTTGAGAGAGGAAGCGAGAGGATTGAGAGGAGAGGTTGTTGTTGTTGTTTCCTTCGTGTTTCTCAATCTTATTAGGCTTGTGAGGAGTGTGAGAGGTTGTGTGAGCAAGTTAGAATCGTGCGGGGAAGGAATTCGGGTTTGGGGAATCCGTGTTCGTCGTGTTCTTCGTGTTCTTCGTCGATTTCACAGCGGGTGCAGGTAGATCTATGACCGTGATGATCGTTTGGCGGGACTGTTACAGTTGATTTTAGAGCGGTTACTTGGGGTTGTGCTGGCTCGGGGTTAGGCTCCGGTAGAGCCAGGAGTGGCTGGAGTGGTTGGTAAGGCTAGTGTTCAGTTAGGTGTAGCTGGTGTTCGGTTAAGAGTGGCTGGTGTTTAGTCAGGTGTGCAGCCGGGGTTGGCTGGGGTACAGCCGGGTATGGCTGGGGTACAGCCGGGGTTGGCTGGGGTGCAGCCGGGTATGGCTGGGGTACAGCCAGGGTTGGCTGGGGTGCAGCCAGGATTGGCTGGGGTGCAGGGAGAGGCATGGAGGGCGAGGATGCCCAGGTTAAGAGGTTTTTGAAAGAACTTCGTCCAGATTTGAGGATTCGCTGCAGGGCGAGTAGGTTCACCACGAGGGCAGAGCTGGTTGAGATGGCTGCTGCGATCGAGGAGGATCTCGGGAAGCAGGTTGTGGTGGTTAGTCCACTGGTGCAGCAGCAGCAGCCGAGGAGATCTCAGCAGTAGGTGAATTTAGGCAGGGGCGGTAAGCCTGCGCAAGGACAGAAAAGGAAGTGGGAGAGCACTTTGGAACCAAGTCAGAGGGTTCAGGGTGGTGTGAGATGCTTCGGGTGTGGGAGCATGGATCACAGGTTGGCGAGCTATCCTAGGATGGACGAGTCTCGGGGTAGTACGTTAGGGTTCTTAGGCACATGGGTATTCTGCAAGGACCTTAGTTGTGGGCGGATGTGAGTTCCACGTGTTATTCAATTCGGGAGCTGCGAATAGCTTCATTACTCCGGAGTGTGCGGAGGGTAGCGGGATCCGGAGCGATTCCGGGGAGCAGCCGGGAGTAGTCAAGGTTGCTGATGGTAGGACATTGGCTACTTTCGGGCAGGCTCGTGGTGTGTGGATGTTCTGGTGGCGGGAGAGTTGATGCCAGCAGATCTGGTCTTGAGTCCGGTGGAGTTGTACGATGTCGTCCTTGGTATGGATTGGGTTGGATCGGTTTAGGGTCCATCGGGATTGTCATCAAGGATGGACGTGTTTGAGCGAAAGTCTGGGAGGTTGGGTTATCTGAGTGTGAGGCCGATTTCCGGGAATATCATATTTTGGACTACATGAGGTAGCTCAGGTTTGTGATGCTTATTGAACGTTTAAGAATTTATCGCTCTAGGGTATGAGTAGATGCCCGAACAACTCATAGGGGGATGGTGGTTCCCCTGTTTTTATTGCATTTCACTAGGGGATGGTGGTTCTCCTGTGTTATACTGAGAGATGGTTGTTCTCTCGAGGGGATGGTTGTTCCCCTGCAAATACCGTGAGCTAATGGGATGCGTTCCTGAGGGTATGCGAGGTGTTTTGATGAGTTGGGAGCAATGAATGTCTGAAAACGTGTGGATCAGTATAGGAGCAGATGCGGACCTCAGAGATCATGCGGGTTGATCTAGTGTGGTGATGCCAATTGGTTTGACGGATGCCCAGCAGCGTTCATGCGGTTGATGAACGGGGTGTTCCAGGAGAATCTGGACGTGTTCGTGATCATCTTCGTAGATGATATTCCGGTTACTCGAGGAGTCCGGAAGAACACGAGGTGCACTTGAGATTGGTTTTGGAGAAGCTGCGGGAGCAGAAGCTGTACGCAAAGTTGAGTAAGTGCAGATGCGGGCAGCGAGAGATGAGTTTTCTTGGCCATGTGCTGTCTGCAGAGGGAGTTTCCGTAGATCCGGCTAAGATTGAGGCCATCAGAGGGTGGCCTAGACCGAGGAATGCCACTGAGATCAGGAGTTTTCTTGGGTTGGCAGGTTATTATCGGAGATTCATCGCGGGATTTGCGAGTTTGGCTAAGTCGATGACCAAGTTGACAGGGAAGGACGTTCTTTTTGTGTGGTCTTCTGCGTGCGAGGAGAGTTTTAGCAAGCTGAAGGAGATGTTGACGAGTACACCAGTGTTGGCTTTACCCGAGCCGGGTGAGCCTTACGTGGTGTATACCGATGCTTCGGGTGTTGGTCCGGGTTGTGTCCTGATGCAGCAGGGAAAGGTTATTGCGTATGCTTCGAGGCAGTTGAGGAAGCATGAGTGCAATTACCCTACCCATGATTTGGAGTTGGCTGCGGTAATTTTCGCTCTAAAGATTTGGAGATCTTATCTTTACGGCGGAAAGGTTCAGGTGTTCACAGACCACAAGAGTCTGAAGTATTTCTTCACTCAACCGGAGCTGAACCAGAGACAGAGGCACTGGATAGAGTTGGTAGCGGATTACGATTTGGAGATCGAATACCATCCGGGTAAGGCTAATCTGGTTGCAGATGCGTTGAGTCGGATGAGGGTTGCTTCGGCTCAGGAACGGGATATGGAAGCTCTGGTGAGCGAGATTGGTACATTGAGGTTGTGTGTAATCTCACAGGAGCCGTTGGGGTTAGAGGTAGCTAACCAGGCAGATTTGCTGAGTCGTATTCGAGCAGCTCAGGAGTTGGATCCGATGTTGATTGATGCTGCTAGGGTTGCAAGTTCAGAGTATATGGTCTCGGCGAACGGGACGATACTGGTGAACGGACGGGTTTGGGTACCCAAGGATGAGGATCTGAGGCAAGAGATCTTGCGTGAGGCTCATGCGAGCATGTTATCGATTCATCTGGGGCGACCAAGATGTATCGTGATCTGAAACGGTATTATCACTGGGTCGGGATGTAGCTAATTGGGTTGCAGCGTGCAACGTGTGTCAGCTGGTGAAGGCTAAGCATCAGGTTCCGAGTGGTATGTTGCAGAGTTTGCCCATTCCGGAGTGGAAGTGGGACTTGATTACCATGGACTTCGTGACGGGTTTACCTGTGTCTCGGACGTATGATGCGATTTGGGGGATTTTGGATCGTCTGACCAAGTCAGCACATTTTCTTGCCATTAAGAAGACTGACGGAGCGACGGTATTGGCTAGGAAGTATGTGCGTGAGATTGTGAGGTTGCACGGGGTGCCAATGAGTATAGTGTCAGACAGGGATCCGATCCGAGGTTTACTTCAGAGTTCTGGAAGGCATTTCAGGCTGAGATGGGCACTAAGGTGCATATGAGTACAACATATCATCCACAGACGGACGGGCAGTCTGAGAGGACGATTCAGACATTGGAGGATCTACTGAGGATGTGTGTGCTGGATTACGGTGGACATTGGATGGATCATCTTAACCTGGTGGAGTTTGCGTATAACAATAGTTACCAGGCGAGCATTGGGATGGCTCCGTATGAGGCTCTGTATGGGCGACCATGCCGTACACCGTTATATTGGACCCAAGTGGGGGAGAGGAGCCTGTTTGGTGTAGATTTTGTTCAGGAGACAACGAAGAGGATCCGTATCTTGAGGCTGAACATGAAGGAGGCGATAAGAGGAGGAAAGAGTTGGAGTTCGAGTTGGGAGATTTGGTGTATCTCAAGGCGGCGATGTTGAGGGGTCCTAACAGATCCATTTCTGAGAATAAGCTAAGTTCGAGGTTTATGGGTCCGTTCAAGGTTTTGGAGCGGATAGGACCAGTGGCTTATCGGTTGGAGTTACCTCAGAGTATGAAGGCTTTTCATAAGGTCTTCCATGTGTCGATACTGCGGAAGTGTTTACATGAGTCTGAGGAGGTGTTGGCTAGGATTCCGGAGGATCTTCAGCCTAACATGACGTTGGAGGCGCGACCGGTGAGGATTCTCGAGAAGAGAGTCAAGGTTCTGCGCCGGAAGAGGATACCGTTGGTGAGAGTTGTGTGGGATTGTGATGGTGCCGAGGAGGAGACGTGGGAACCAGAAGTGAAGATGAAGGCAAAGTTTGCGAAGTAGTTCGAGAAGCAAGCGGAGACTTGAGTTTTGTTGTGTTTCAGACTTGTACGCGAGGGATTTATGAGTTGTATTTTCGTTTTGGGTTGTAACGATTATACATTGTTGATGATTTAATAAGATGGCGTATTCTTGTTAATCTTGGTGTCATGATGCGAGTTTTGTCGACATGTGACTAGTGGGGTCATGTAGGTCGACAAGTGATTTTGGATGCACATTTCAGGCTATTGTCTCGGTGAGGGGGACGGTGGGTCTCGGTATGTTTATTCAGGAGATAGTGGGTCTCGGCATATACTCGGAGATAGTGGGTCTCGGCATATACTCGGAGATAGTGGGTCTCGGCATATACTCAGAGATAGTGGGTCTCGGCATATACTCAGAGATAGTGGGTCTCGGCATATACTCAGAGATAGTGGATCTTGGCATATACCCAGAGATAGTGGGTCCCGGCATATACACGGGGGATAGTGGGTCCCCTGCGCACCGTAGCTCAAAGGGTGACGATCCTGCGAGTAGATACGGTGGGCTGTATATGCGTATGAGTATGAGTATGCGTATGAGTATGAGTATGAGTATGAGCTATGAGCAATAGTGCCTGAACGTAATCGTGATTATGAGACTGGAGGAGTTTCAGGGATTGTTGAGTAGATTGTGGAGTGGCGTCTAGTCTAGGGTTTCGCCTATGATCGGAACTTCGATTCAGATGACCCTGGTAGCAGATGTAGCGCCTTTGGTTTAACTTTAGGTCTACGGTTGGTTGTTCATGTTCTTGTTTGATTGTTGCGCAAACAAACGGACAGGCCTAATCCGGATTAAGAACGTTGCATCGTATATGTTTTCGGGTAAATCTGATCAGGTTGCGGCTCGGAAGTGAACCCTAGGGTGGCGGAGTGGTGTATGGATTGAGGTTGATCGCGAGTACAGTGGGACAGGATTTTATGTTGGCCAGGAGGGCGAGTTGTGGGGTGACAGGGTTGTGTTAACCAAGGGTGTTTACCGTAGTGTGACGGTGACACGTGTTTCTGGTATAAGACTGGTTGGGAATCTTGGAGTGCTGGACGGGTTTTGGCCAGGAAGGCGAGCCGTAGAGAGACGGTGTTGCGTGATTCGAGGACGAATCCGTGTTAGTGGGGGAGAATTGTAACGCCCGTGAACCAAATTTGTATTTTTGGTTTAGGTGTCGATCGATACCAGCTCGATTTGAACTAGCGGATTAAGTTTTAAATCGCTCGGTTATGCGGGTTTTGACTGGAAACCCGAGTTGTTTTGGTTAAAAACCCGAGTTGTTTTTTTAATATTTTTTTTTAAAAGTCAAAAAGAGACCCTTGTTTTAGGGACCTTGTTTTGTGGGAAATGTTGGGTCTTTATATGAGCAGCAGAGTTAGACTGAGGGAGAGAAAATGAGAAAGAGAGAGGAAGAAGAGGAAGAGAGAGGAGAAGAGAAAGAGGGAGGAAGGAGAGTTTTCTGCCAGTTTTTTTAAAAGAGACAAACGGCTGGGAGTTTTGATCGGATTGGACTGTAATTTTTAGGGTAAGTTCTTCGCTCTCTTAGCTTGATTTAGAAAGAAACCGCTTGTCTTTTGGTTGAGTATTCTAGGAGTTATGATCGTTGTACTGAGAGATGTTTCTGCAGCATCTCTTCTGCGATCAGTCCACTTCCATGGACGATTCCTGTCGTTCTGTATGAACCCAGGAGGCGAGCTAGATGTCATTGGAAAGCTCTGAGTCTTAGCTTCCCACAGACACCGATTTCGGTTTATTCAGAGGTGACCTCCGTTCTCTGTGTGCTTTTGAAGTTAGTGTGTCGTTTCTGAAATATTTTTTTTCAGAGTTCCGATCAACGAGCTTGCGAGCTGTTTTCCCGTCGAACTGCTTAGAGTTAGGAGACGCTTTTTATACCGTTGGAAAGCTCTTGGTGTCTAGTTTCCAGAGCGCTTTTCCGATCGTGATTTGGTGTAGTAAGTCGCGAGTTATTTGCTTCCGAAAACAGGTGAGTGCGTGACTATGGTTTTTACGGGTAATTGGTGCGTTTGATTGCGAATTGAGTTGAATTGTTGATCGATTAATGCTTGTTTGGGGCGTTTTTAGTGTTGTGATCAACGTATGTATCGTGGTTTGTGGTTGACTCACGTTGACTTTTAGGGTTGACTTTTTGGGGTTGACTTTTTGTGTTGAGTTTTCGGGGTTGACTTTTCGTGTTGACTGTGATCGATTAATGCTTGTTTGGGGCGTTTTTAGTGTTGAGTTCAACGTAGGTATCGTGGTTTGTGGTTGACTTGCGTTGACTTTTAAGGTTGACTTTTTGGGGTTGACTTTTCGAGGTTGACTTTTCGGGGTTGACTTTTTGCTTGTTTGACCGTTTGGTATCCATTACCCGTGCATCTAGCCAAGTAGATAGGATGATCGTACCACTGGGTATTTATGATAATACTCACGCATCTCTTATAACCATGTGATGCAGGTAAAGATAAAGTGTGATCGTGGAATCCGGCTATGAAGAGGAGATGATCTAGGGTCTCATCATTGTGTGTTTATTTACTTCCTGTTTCGTTCTGACGCTGTTTGTTGTTTGTGTTAAACCGCTGTCCTTTTTTTTAACTGTTACATTGTTGTGCGGAATTGTTTTGGAGAATTAGTATTTCTGGGAATACTAATTCTCGTTTATCGTATTAAAAAAAAAAAAAAAAAAAAATTGTTTTGTTTCAATGATGGAGCGAGTAGTATGAAGGGTGAATTTAGTGGCCTCTGATCTTTGATTCTTAGGGAAACCAGTTCGGGTTATTATGTCCATTGCTTTGCTCATCAATTTTAGTTGGTTGTAGTGGCAGTTGCAAAGCAAGTGTTTGAAGTTGGTGGTTTTTTTATATGATTTCTTCATTGTTGAATGTGGTTGGAGCTTCTTGCAAACGAAAAGATATGCTTCGAGAAGAATCTCGAAGAGATATTGAGGAAAAAATCAGGAACGGTGAAAGTAGCACTGTAAAAGAAAAGAATCAAGAGAGTTCTCTTCCAAGGCCATCGAATACTCGTTGGGGTTCTCATCATAAGACATTGTTGCGTTTGGTTGAGTTATTTCCATCAATTATTTCGGTGCTCGAGTATATTCAAAGCGAAGGGATTGAGGACTCAAAGAACCGTCAAGCATATGGTCTTATTAAGTACTTGCATACATTTGATTGTGTGTTCTATTTGCAGTTGATGTTGATGATTTTGGGACTGACTGAGAATTTATACATGGCTTTGCAAAGAAAAGATCAAGACATTCTTAATATTGTCTCATTGGTCCAATCCACTAAGCGAGAATTACAGAGACTTAAAGATGATGGATGGCATTCACTTATGGCCAAAGTTTCTGATTTTTGTAAGAAATATGATATTGAAATGATCATGATGGAAGACGAGTTTGGTGAGACAAAGAGGCGAAGGAAGGAAACCAACATAACCAACTTACATCAGTATAAGATCAAGATCAATTGTTTCAATGTTGTTCTGGATAAGCAGCTTAAGGAGTTCAATGATCGTTTTACCGAGGTAAACACATAACTCCTTATTGTATGGCTTCTTTGAGTCAGGCAAATTTATTCAAGCAGTTTGACAAAGATAAACTGGTGAAATTGGTTGAGTTCTATCCAAATGATTTTAGTGTTTTTGAGCGTTCTTCCTTGAGCAGCAACTTCACATCTACATTGACAATGTAAGAGAAGATGAACGTTTTTGTGGTTTGGAGAATCTTGGAGATCTTTCTCGTTTGATGGTGGAAACACAAAAAAATCTTTCACATCCTCTTGTTTACAGGCTTTTGAAGTTAGCATTGACTTTACCAGTTGCTACGGCAACCGTCGAAAGATGTTTCTCTTCAATGAAGTTTGTGAAGACAGCCTCGCGCAACCGAATCGGAGATCAATTTTTAAGTGACTGTCTTGTTTGCTTTGTTGAGAACGAGTTACTTGAATTAGTTACAAACGAAACTGTGACGAAAACGTTTCAAACCATGGCTGAGCGTAGAGTATGCTTGTAAGGGGGTTTTATTAACATTTTTAAGAAAATTTTCTATTTAGAAGCTTGCCTTTTAATTATCTTTTCGTTCAGTTTTATATTTATCTTAGACTTTTAATACTTTACGCCCCCAATCAAAAAGTATCTGGCTGTGCGTGCGTCGACTCACGCAGACTGGGTGCGTCGACTGACGCAGACTGGGTGCGTCGATCGACGCTGATTCCAAATTTTGACTCCGAGTTGATCACTTCGGCCTTTCTTTCCTTGATGCTCCAAAATGCTCCAAAAGCTCCCATTATACTCTAATCGTCCCTTAACCTATAAAGACTCCAAAAGACTCGAAAAATACCAAAAAGTCTCTATAAAATGGACTTATATTATGGTTAAAAACAGGTAAAAACCATGATATATCATTATTACATCAAGAGAAAGTACGACACAAATTAAAAAAAAATCAGAAACAACATAACCAAAAATTATGAAAATAGTAAATAAAGATATATAAAGACTAATGTAAGATTGATACAATAACCCGTAAATAAGAAAACAAATAACAACAAACCACCATAAGAAACCACAGGAAATCTGAACACTCGGAGGTAATATTAGAGGTGAGAAAAGAACTAAAATATCATACCTAAAAATATCTATATATTGAACATGAAATAATATTAATCAAAACTAAATTCCATACCTTGTGTAAAATGATGGGCCTCAATCATTTCAGCTCAAATTCATCTGTTATGTACATGGGCTTCTCTGGCTCAATTTTCTTTATGTCTAAACAGAATAAAAAAAAAAACCGAGAACAAAAGGAAAAACGTAGGAAGGCAAAGTCTTCAAGGAAAAGGAAATCGTGAAGCAGGTTGAGTTCTATATAAGTAGCAGAACTCTCTCTTGATAGGTGAACTTGGTGATTTAGCTCCTGTGTCTCTCCCCTTTAGGCTAAAGCAAAGAACCCTATAATAGAGAAAAAGCACAAGGTTACAAGTGCTTGAGTTGTAAAACAATCTTTTATAGTGGAAGTTCTTTGAGCGAATTCTTGTGTTCTTATATTTGATTGTTTACTAGCTTAGATTCTCAAGGTTACTAGAGATAGAATCAGATCTATTTCTTAACAAGTGGTATCAGAGCATCCCAGGTGCGAGTGCAGAGAATCTAAGGCTTAAGATCTAAGTTAAGGATCAAAGACACTTATCTGTTATAAGGTTGAGGAAGGCATCTCATCAAGATCAGGCTTGGTTCTGTGGCGTTCTCGGAGATTATAGGCAGTATAATCTCTGTGGTTCTGGATCTTCAAGGTTAGGAAGAATTAGACAGGGCTCTTGAGGATAATCTTTAGCTGTTGTTATCTGCAAGAGGAAACAAGAACAAGTCAGTATGGATCCTACACCAGAAAGGTTTGAGATGGAGAAGTTCGATGGATCATGAGATTTTGGATTATGGAAATTCAAATTACTTGGGCAATTGGAGATTCAGGGGCTGTTAGCAGTTTTAAGTGAGGATTGGACATCATTGACTACAAAAGAAGTGTTAAAGGAAGGTGAAACATAGCTAGCAGTCAAACAAACAACGGTGGATCCTAAGGATCTACGGACAAGAAATCTAATTGCTACTTTTCTTAGCGATCGGATCCTAAGAAAGATAATGAATGAAACCACTACCCTTGGCATGTGGAAGGCTCTAGAAAAGGAATACCAGACAAGGTCATTACCTAATCGTATCTACTTGAAGCAAAGGTTTGCAAGTTTCAAGATGGAGGAAAGCAAGTCAATAGAGGAGAATGTTGATACCTTCTTGAAGTTGATTGTTGATTTGGCCAGTCAAAAGGTTGAGATCTCTGAGGAAGACCAAGCTATACAGCTTCTCTCTAGTCTTTCTTCTCCCTTTGAGCCATTGGTACATACCCTGAAATATGGGATAGGAAAAGAGACTATCACTGTGGATGAAGTCACAAGTGCAGCATATGACAAGGAGATGGAACTTAACCAAAGAGGAAAACTACACAAAGGTCAATCCGGTTCAGATAGTTTGTATGTTGGTTCTAGAGGAAGATCAGACAAACGAAACAACTACAGAGGAAGATCTAAAAGCAGGGGAAGATCAAATTCTAAACCGAAATTTGATGCAGCTAATAAAGGAGCATGTTTCATATGTGGTAAGGAAGGACATTAGAAAAGAGAATGTCCAGACAAGGGTAAGAGAAAACCTGAATCTGCTAATGTGGTTCTGGAAGTACCACAACCTATGGTCTTAATAGTGTGCACATATGCATTTGCATATGCATCAAATGGAGAATGGATTCTTGATTCTGGATGCACTTTCCACATGACTCCAGATAAAAATCAGCTGTTTAACCTGAAAGAGTTTGATGGAACTAAGGTTAGAATGGCAAACAAAACATCAATCAAATTAAAGGAATGGAAAAAATCAAAATCATAAATCCAGACAACTCTGTAGTTATCTTATGTGATGTAAGATATATGCCAGATTTGATAAAAGCTTAATTTCAGTAGGGATGCTTGACAGAAACAGATGCAAATATGAAGGTGGTGATGGGATGCAGCATTACTACAAGATGGGTAAAAAGGTTTTCTCAGAAAATGGGACAACGGTTTGTACTACTTACAAGCTAAAGTAGTAGGAGCAGAAGCAAATGCAGTGGATGAGAATGCAAACATGGCTGAAATATGGCACTCTAGACTGGGACATATGAGTTCTAAGAACATGGAGATTCTTAGCAAGCAAGGATATATATCAGAGTTAAAGGGAAAGGAAATTAGCTTCTATGAAAGCTGTGTGCTAGGCAAGTCTCACAAAAGAGATTTTGGAGTACGTACACTCAGATCTTTGGGGTTCTCCTGCAAACATTGAAAGTCTTGGTGGATGAAAGAACTTTGTGAGCTTCATAGATGATTTCTCCAAAAAGGCTTGGGTTTACTTCTGAAATCAAAAGATGAACATATGGTAAGTTCAAGAGAATGGAAAACAGCAGTTGAAATGCAAACAAGCAAGAAGATCAAATGTCTAAGGACAGACAACAGATTAGAATTTTGCAAACAATCAGTTTGATAATCTATGCAAGGAATCAGGCATTAAAAAACATAGAACATGCACATATACGCCACAACAGAATGGTGTAGATGAAACAATAACATGACAATCATGGATAAAGTAAGGTGTATGTTAGCAGAAACCTGGGTTTGGAAAA